>CM076582.1:1618578215-1619028026 GCA_034641835.2 Pinus albicaulis
GCACGGATTTATTTTGCATAAATTAGATAAGTCTTCTAGCTGCCTTTACGTTTTTGAATTTGAATTAATAGTTGTTTTAATTAGCTACTGTAGTTGTACTCATTCTAACTCTTCCACAAGAAGAAGCTCTTCCAAAAGACTATAATGATGAGTGGGAAATGACTATAGTATTGTAGGATTAGAAGTTGAATTCATAGTTGTTTTTAATTAGCTACTGTAGTTGTACTCATTCTAACTCTTCCACAAGAAGAAGCTCTTCCAAAAGATTATAATGATGAATGGGAAATGGCTATAGTATTGTAGGATTTAGTTGTAATTTTTTTTGTTCACTATCACAGTTACACTTGTTCTAATCACTCTTTCACAGGAAGAAACTCTTCCAATAAATTCTTAAGGAGTCCAAGACATGACCGTGATAATGAATGATTTAGTTGTGTGTTTGTACTAAGTACCATCTCTATTCTTGCTCTTAAACGCTTGCCCAAAACATCATAATGATGAGTAGGATATGGATATGATATCTTAGTTTTTCATTGCTTTCAGTCCTTTATGTTTGCATTTGCACTCAATTACACAGTCAGAATTGTTCTAGCTCTTCCAAAAGAAGGAATTATTCCAAAATATCAATAATGATGGACAAATAGATTGTGTAATTTCATATAATAATGCATGATAGCATAGTTAGGATGCTCCGGAGTTTCATTGCACTTAATTCATGATTCAGTTATTTTATTTTGGGTTTGATAATGACTTGTAGTTTAACACTGTTTTAGGTTAGTGACACCTTAGGTTTGGTTGTAGTTCAACTCATTGCATTTTCACTCCACATTCAATTGTTATTCACTTCACATTAGATTATTTCAGTTGTTAGGATTAACAAAACAACCTTCATTATTCACAAACCTCTTCTTGTTCTAAAATCCATAATTGATCTATAACCATATGAACAGAAGACAACATCATTTTAAGGCCTGAAGTACCTCTGCAATTTCCTCATCATTTCATAAACAGAGCTCGTCCTCAAAAGACTACTTTGAAAAAGAAATCAATAACTCTTGAGTAAAGGTTTTGTGACATTCAATTAAATTGCAGAATAGAACTAGGAACCTGTCCTAGAATAGAAGATCTTAGGATGATATCAATGTTTTTCCTCCAAATCTGTTTCAAATCTCTAATTAAGGAAAAAAATGTTGCATCATTGTAAGATTAGTTGTTTAACTGTTTAGTTAGAGGATTTTCATACTTAGTGATCATTTCTCAAGTTTAGTTTGTGTTTTTAATTATTTGTTTGAAAGTCATTATCAAGCTTTGCTTTTATTTAGTCATAGTTTAGATTCAGCTTCAGTGTTTCCAATTGCATTTGCCATTTGTTATCCATCAATTAGGTTTAACCCTGTTTTTAATCATCAGCTTATTTCCATCAACTTTCTAGGCATTTTCCTTGTGAACATAAAATCACCAAAAGACCAAAAACATCATAAATCACCACAAAAGACCAAAAACATCACAAAACACTACACACAACGCATTAGGGAACAAACACCTAGGTACATACAGTACACTTCACTTCAGCAGTTTACAAATCCTGGTTGACAATTAAATGAGCTCAGTTTAGGAGACTAGATTGAGACCAAACATTTTGGCGCCGTTGCCGGGGAAGTGAAAACTAGGTAACTTTTGTTTCTTAGCATCCAAAAACAATTTTATGCGTAGGGAGAGAGATTCAAGGGGAAGATTTATAAGCAGCAGAGGCAGAAGTTTGATTTCTAGAACACCACTTGTTTCATCTAGATCCAGAGCTAGTACACCTTCAACTCAAACCCATATTCCATCCTCTTCTGATCCTGGACTTCTAGAAAATCTAAGGTCAAATATTCCATTAGAGAAACCTTCCACTTCATCCAATGAACCTGCCATAGAAGAAGATCTAAAAACTCCTGTTAGGAACACAAACCTTTCCACTTCCACGGGAGAGTCAACCATGGCAGAAGAAGGAGGAGGAGGAGTTTTTAATGGAGAACACACATTATTTGGAGGTAGAGATAGAGGTAGAGGAGAAGGAGGAAGAGGATAAGGAGGAAGAGGTGCAAATGGAGGAAGAGGTAGAATAGGAAGCTCTTTTGGGTTCCCTATACTTGATGAAGAAACCAATACAACCATGAAAAACATTTCACCCTCTGTCCTTCCAAACTTCTATGGACTTAAAACTGAAGATCCTGAAACTTTCTTATTCAAATTTGAAGTGCTGTGTAGAACTTATGACTACTTACAAGATGCTCAAAAACTGAAATTATTTCCTTCAACTTTGAAGGGAGCAGCATTGAAGTGGTTTATGAGTCTAATCAGTAGTTCTATTAGAACATGGGAAGATATGAAACAAACATTTCTAGAGAGATACTTGGATTATTGTATGCCGGTTAATCATAAGGAAGAAGTGTTCAAGATGTTACAAAAAGAAGATGAAAACTTAGAAGATTTGTTGGAAATATTTAATTACAACATCAAAAGGGCAAAAATGGAAAATCTAGATCAAGACACCTTAAAAGCTCTTTTGTTGAAAACAATTAGGGATGAATGGTTGGATATCCTTAACATGATGGGAAAAGGGGATATATCACAACTCACATTACCTGAAATATCGGAGTTATGTATTAACCTTTCAAGAGGGAAATTTAAAACTGTCAAAGGTCCAAGAGATCCTGCTCTTGCAAGGGCAAGTAAATCTGCTTCTGGGACAGTAAGTAGATCAGAAATTGGACACATGATTGATGATTTTAAGTCTGACATCTTAGGGAGTCTTAGTGAACAAATAGACACCCTCAAGATACAAAACAAGCAAAAGGCTGAATATGATGCCTTGGCAATCTTTTGTCCCAAATGTAGAAAGAAACATGCCTTGAGAGAGTGTCCTTTAGATGTAAAAGTTGTAGAAACCTGTGTCATTTGTTCTGAGAAACATGAGACTAAGAATTGTCCTTCTCTTCCTGGTCTCAAAGCTGTCTTTCAGGAGGAAAATCCTACAGATTCCACAGAGTCTCTTAACTTTATATCTAGAAGACATTGGCAGGGACCTCAGACACAAGGATTCCATGATCAAATGTATAATCAACCTCCACCTTGGAATTCTTGGCAGCAACCTTGGCCCCAATTTCAAAATCAATCTCAATCTTGGGCACAAGGAACACAAAGTCCTTATGGAAGATACTCTCCATACTATCGGTATCCACCATCCTATCCACCATATCCACATTTTTATCCTCAAAATCCTCAACAAAATTTTCCTCAAAATCTTCAACAAAATCCTCAACAACATCATCAGAACCAACCACATCAAAATCAACCACTTTCATTACCATTCCCTCAAAAATCAAATCAATTGCCTGCTCAACCCATACCAAACCCCAATAATAAGAACCCTCAGAATACATACATGATAGAAGGTCAACAATTTCCAACTTATTTAATTACTCCTTTAGACCTTAGTGATGTTCAACTGAGGTCTGGAAGAATACTTGAAAAGAGGAAACCTTCTGTGATCATACAAGAACAAGATAACTCTGAGGAAGACTCTCTACGGGTGAATAAAAGTCTTGAGGAAGACACATCCTTTCAAGACCCAAACACTGAAAAATTAAAGAAAAAAGATCCAATAAATTCAACTCCTGTATTAGAGCAACCATCTACATCTACTTCTATACCTCCCTTTCCGGAAAGATTACAAATTGATAGAGGTGTAGAAAAACAAATCATGGTGCCTAATTATGATTTCTTATATGAGCTGAGAAATATTTGCATTAAAATTCCATTATTACAAGCCATCAAAGAAATCCCAATTTTAGCCAAAACAATAAAGGAGTTGAGTATGAAGACAACAAGAAAAAGAATAAGAGAAACAAAGAAAATTCAATTGGTAGGACAAATAGCAGACATTATGATGGGCAAGATTGCTATTCCAAAGTATCTTGACCCAGGAAATCCAGTTGTCAAAATTCACATCAATGGAATTGAAATTCAAAACACACTCATTGACTTAGGAGCAACAATAAACATCATGAGTAGACAAATCATGGACAAACTGAAACTTCCTAATCTTCTCTTTACACCCACACTATTACAATTAGCAGATAGATCTGTGATCAAACCAGATGGGGTAATAGAAGACATTCCAGTGTCCCTAGATTCTTGGGAATACCCTGTGGATTTCATGATCCTAACTCCCAATAATAATCTAGGAGGCCATCCTGTTTTATTAGGAAGACCTTGGTTGGCCACAGCTGATGCTTTTATTAGTTGTAGGTCCGGTGATATGTATATTTCTAATGGTAGTTCAACAAAGAAATTCACTTTATATCCTCCAGCTAGGACAATTACAGATCTAGATGACACTCAATGGATAGAGGATGAAGAATATTTACAACCACTCTTCACAATTTCAGAAATTTGTGAAGATAATCGAATTCTGAATACTCTAGAAAACTTTGAATCTTCTCCAGAACACAAACATGAATCATTTCAGGAGGGATCCAATATTAAGTTTTTGTCATCTAGGCAGATGTCTCTTCATTCTATGGACAAATTTGGCAGCTCTACAAGTGAAAATTTTTCCAGGCAAAACTTTGAACATAAACAAGAACCTAGAAAAATCTCAACAAGAAGAGTTAATCAAAGTATTACAGAGACATTCTTCTGCATATGCATGGGAATACACTGACATGAAAGGGATAAGTCCCAAGACTTGTACTCGTCACATCTATATAGAGGCAAATTGCAAACTAATCAGACAGCCTCAAAGACGGATGAATCCAAATCTTAGGGAAATTGTTAAGGAAGAATTGCAAAAATTGTTAAATGTTAATTTCATCTATCCTATTTCAGATAGTCAGTGGGTTTCTCCTTTGGTGATTGTGCCTAAGAAAAATGGAAAATGGAGGGTGTGTGTTGACTACTGAGAACTGAATAAAGCTACTCTTAAAGACCATTTTCCCTTACCTTTCATAGATCAAGTATTAGACACATTAGCTGGAAAAAAGTACTTTTCATTCCTAGATGGGTTTAGTGGTTACAATCAAATCCAAGTAGCACTTGAAGACCAAGATAAAACCACATTCACCTGTACTTGGGGTACCTATGCCTACCAAGTATTTCCATTTGGATTATGCAATGCACCTGCAACATTCCAAAGGGCAGTATTAGGAATTTTTTCTGATCTAATACATGACTGTGTAGAGGTGTACATGGATGATTTCACAGTTTATGGGGACACATTTGAAGAGGCTTTAGAAAACTTGGAAAAAGTCTTAAAAGATGTCAAGAAGCAAACCTTTCACTTAGTCATGAAAAATGTTTTATGATGTTTACTGAAGGTATTGTTTTAGGGCACCACATTTCAGGGGATGGGATTAGAGTTGATGAGGCAAAAGTTGAAGTCATTTCTAACCTATCCATTCCAAGTTGTCAAAAAGATGTTAGAAGTTTTCTAGGATTTACAGGGTATTATCGGAGATTTATAGAAAACTTCACCAAAATAGCATCTCCACTCTTCAAATTACTCACCAAAGATTGTGAATTCAAGTGGACTTCTGATTTCCAGTTAGCTTTTGAAACCCTGAAAACTAAAATTTCTGAAGCACCTATATTAAGGGGACCTAACTGGAAGTTACCTTTTCATATCTCGACAGATGCTTCCGATACAGCTCTAGGAGCAGTATTGGGACAGAAAGACTTCATTCCCTATGCCATCTATTATACCAGTAAAAATTTGACTCCTGCAGAGTTAAACTATACTGTAACTGAAAAAGAGTTTTTAGCTGTTGTTCATGCCATAAACAAGTTTAGATACTATATAACAGGGTATGAAACTTTTGTTCACACTGATCATTCTGCCATTAGATACTTAATGAACAAATCAATCACTAATGGCAGAGTTATAAGATGGTTGTTACTATTGCAAGAATTCAACATTACTATTCTAGATAGGCCTGGAAAACAAAACACTGTGGCTGATTTCCTGTCTAGAATCCAAAATATCAAAGATGACACTCCGGTTGAAGATCAATTTCCTGATGAATATCTTTTTGCAATCTCTACTCAAACCCCATGGTTTGCTGATATTGCTAATTATTTAGTTTCAGGAAAATTTCCTTCAATTATGAATGCAAGGGATAAAAGAAAAATCATTAATGATAGTGCAAGATATTCATAGGTCGCTAATGAGTTGTACAAGACAGGTCCAGATTTGATCATTAGAAGGTGTGTACGTGAAGATGAGATGCCTGAAATTCTCAAGGCATGTCATGATGAACCTTGTGGCGGACACTTTGCAGATAAGAGGACAGCCTATAAGATCCTTAACTTAGGATATTATTGGCCATCCTTGTTTAAAGATGCTAAGGAGTATGTCAAAAGGTGTGACAGTTGCCAAAGGGTAGGGAAACCTTCTCCTTCAGGTGAGATGCCATTACAACCTCGGGTACACATTGAACCTTTTGAAAAATGGGCTTTGGATTTTGTAGGACCTATTAGTCCTCCATCAAGACAAAAGAAATATATATTAGTTTGCACTGATTATGTTACTAAATGGGTAGAAGCTAAACCATTACTTGTTGCTAATGAATAATCTGTAGTTAATTTTCTTTTTGAGGATATTTTTACTCGTTTTGGTGTCCCAAGGGAAATTGTTACATATCAAGGAGCTCAATTTACATCAAGGCTAGTGGAGAAGATGATGGAGAAATACAAAATCAGACATAGAACATCTACTCCTTATCATCCACAAGCAAATGGTCAAGTGGAATCCACTAACAAAGTCATTGAAGGAATCCTAACAAAGACTGTTCATCTACATAGAAGAGATTGGGTAGATAGGCTTCCTGAAGCCTTGTGGGCCTATAGAACTACGTGGAGAAACACAACAGGCCATACTCCTTATGAGCTTGTTTATGGAAAGCAAGTTTTGTTTCCCATAGAGTTCCAAATTCAAACCTTCAAGATGGCAGTTCAGCTAGGACTTGATTTAACGGAGGCACAAAGGCATAGACTGGAGCAAATTAATGAATTGGATGAGATCAGAAAAGATGCAGTTCAGAAAAAAAGTCTAGTCCAACAACAAATGGCTAGATGGCATGACAAGTACATCAAAGAGAAGAAATTCAAAGAGGGTGACTGGGCTCTCTTGTTTGATTCAAAATTCAAGGATTTTCAAGGTAAATTTCAGACACATTGGCTTGGGCCATATGAAATTGTTGAAATTTTTTATAATGGGGTAGTCAAAATTAGAACTATAGATGAAGAAAAGGTCACTTTTCTTGTGAATGGTCACAGATTGAAGATATACCACAAACCACTCTCAAGAGAAGAATTTGTCAAGAAGTTCCAAGAAAGCAATGATGTGAAGTTAATGAAGAAGAATCTCTCTTCTTCATCAACTTGATTAAATTTTCTAAAGCATTTCTTTAAAAAAATATATATATAAAAAAAAATTAAAAAAAATAAAAATAAAGGTATAAACATGAAAACCAATCATTGATTGGCATGTTTATATAGAAAAGATAGGGTGAAAATCAGAGTCTCTCTGACACTCTAACTTTTCCCATTTTTGTTTTTACTAGCGGCTGTTACAAAAATCATAAGTTCAGTTCCATAGTGCTTATGATTCATCTCATTTCATTTCACTCCATTCACTTATCCATTCATACTCCATTTCATTCATTCACTCATGTTCCACTTCATTCCAAGTTTCATTCATCTCATTTCATCCTCCATCCATCTCATTTTCATGACAAAATTTAGAGTTTGATATCTTGCTGTAAATAAATAAAACATGTCATAGATTGCAGGGCAGTCCTTATGTTCTTTCACTCCATTTCATAAACTGAATCCATTCCATTTCATCATCCACTTCATACATATCATAATCCATCATCCATCTTCATTCATAACATATAACATTTCACCCGTATTCCAAAAACATTCCATTTTCATGATTAAAATTCTCTACAGGAACACTCTGCAGCTCAGTAGACATTCTGCAGCTGATCCACCTTTCTGCAGCCAGACAGTCTTTCTGCAGCTACAAACCCTGAAGGCATCAATCAACAGATATTAGAATTGCAACAAAATGACCCAGTGTATCCATGAATCAAAAGCATCAAGAAAATTATGAAGACTCTTCCAAAGGTGAACAAGAAGACAAAGACTACAAAAATCAAATGAAAGGCAGAGGTAACAAGTTTAAATTATAATGGCATTTCATAAAATTTTAGCATAGTTTTAGTTATGGATTGTTCGAAAAGGTTGTTTTAATTATTTTTATTGATCAAGACCAATAAACCCTCCACAGACTTTGGATTAAAACCTCTCAATTCAAATTCCATATCCGACATCATTTGAGCGGTTAAAATGGTCGAGGTATTTGAAATCTTCACGTCTCTTAACCAAATCATTCAATGATGATTCCCTCTGCCGTCGTAAAAATCTCCGTCGTCTCTTCAATCATTAATTCATTCCCTCCACCTCACTCCACTACTTCATTCCGTGACCACTGCCATCACTCCATTCTGTAGCCGGCATTTCATTCCGTAGACAGAGATATTATTATCACCGAGAGCAGAGCCAAAGGATATCAGTTTGAATAGCATTGAGCATTGTAAACTCAGAGCATAGCAAAAGGGTAAATTCAGAGGTATAGCAGCGTGAGAATTTGAATCCATTTGATTCCGTGGGCAGACAAAATATCACTGTGGGCAGAGTTTGAGCATTTTCACTATAAACACAGAAGTGTAGCAGTGTGGAGTTTGAAGTCTTTTGTCACTAGGAGACAGAGGTGTTGCAGTGTTGAATTCGAAACCATTTGCTACCAAGAGCCAGAGGTATTGCAGTGCAGAATTTGAAGCCATTAGCCACTATCTATCAGAGACATATCAGCTCAAAATTTGAAACTGCTTTCAATTGTCAACAGAGGCATATCAGTCCGAAGTTTTGAAGCTATTGTCATTATCAATCAGAAGTATATCATTCCAAAATTTGAAGACATTTGTCACTGTCAATCAGAGGTATTTCATTCTGAAGTTTAAAGCCATTTTCATTAAGAGCTTGAAGCCATTTCAATTCGAAGGTGAAAGCTATTATTTTTGTGGGTAGAAGAGTGTTAATTTGGAACATTGAAGAAGCAATCATGGGTTTCATTGTAAGGATTGAACCAGTGGGTTCAAAATATTTAGAAGGTTATCCTCAATGCAAGGAAATGTTACAACAAATAGGATGGCTTCAATTTTTGGAGAAATTTAATGGCTTCCACAAGGAAGTCACTAAAACATTTGCAAGATCATTTCAAGGAACCGAAGTTGAAGTGGGAGATGTCAAATTTACTGTCACTGAAGTTTTCATTGCAGAGGCTACAGGGTTGCTCAGAACTGGAGAGAGATGGTTCAAAAATAGAGAATTCCACAATGACTCCTGGAAACAAATTTTAAAAACACTAGGTATGGATGTTACTGTATTTAAGAAATGAATTCCCAGTTCTGCATTGAAAAATAAATGGAGAAACATACTACTTCTTCTACAAAAATTTATTACATGTGAGGGTAGATATGGGACATTTTATGTCTACCACATTAGACTAATGATGCATTTTCTGGGGGAAGACTTAAACCTACCATATTTCTTGCTTCAAAGTCTGAAGAAGATGGCTTCCTGTGTTCAGAGAAGGGTTCAATTTTTAGAGACAACCCTATATCATCATGGTTTGGTCAAAATTCTGATTGAACATCATCTAGCTAAAACAAATGATACATGGGATGATTTCTTAATAAGAAATCATTTTGAAGAAGCAAAAGAACCATCACCTGAACCACAGCCTACAAGAAGAAGTAGAAAATGGAGGGCTTTAGAAGTTGAAATTGACAAAACGGAGTCCAAGAGAGGAAACGGTGAAGTGTTTTAGAAAGAAACCGGCTCAAATCAAGGGCGGTAGAAAAATGGCAGAAACGGTGAGGCCTCACAGAGAACATCACCTCACAGTCCCCAGTTGGAAAGTGATCACCTAAACTAAGTGGGGACCACACATGTGATTTTTGTCGAAAAAATCTATTTTTAGACTATGTCTATTTTTAGACATACGGAGCATGATTCGGGGATTCTAGTTGGAGATTCTTGAAGTATGCGACATGTTGGTAAAAATAGATGAGATTCATACAGGTCTGAGGAGCTCTTTGTTGCCTCTACTAAAAATATGAGTGTGTGTACATGTATGTCTTTAGACTATCGCAATGGGTTACTCTCTTGGAGCACTTGAGTTTGATGCTTGGATGTGGCACATGAAGTTGACAGAAGGAAATACGCTTTTCCTAAGGGTTAGTTGAGCTATTGCATGGTTGACTTCAGTTATAACTCATGTGGCAGAGTTTGGTGGAGTTGATGAGACAGTTGGTGGAGTTGTGTTCGGTTTAACTTAGTTGAACTAGTTGTATTTATTCTAACTGATAAATACACTAGTGATGAGTGGTGTGAATTAATTATTAATTAATTCACTAGTTATTAACTCATAAATAAACTAAATAATACATCAGTTAACTGCAATGCATGGACAGTTCAGTGGAGACCAGTGTTAGAGGTGGGTGAAAGGGTGAGTCTACTATCAGTTGTGACTATAGCTGTGCATGAGATTTGCACCACACTTGGAGGAAATTACCAATGACAATTGCGCAGTTGAAGCCAGTGAGATTCAAACCTGGATCTCTATTTAGACCAGCCTTGATTGCGCAATAGAGGCAAAGAAGTAGTGGGTGTGTTTTGAACCTGTGACTTGTTCAAAACCAAGCTAGTTTTTGTGTAGCTTTGGGAGATAGTACTGAGTACTTGTGAGGAGTTTGTACTATGTATTTGCTGCATGTTCTCTCCATTTATAATATACTATAGGTGAGGTTCCAATATAAACTTTCCTTATCTTGTGTTAATGTGTGTGATTGATTTGATGTGAGATTGCTTCTATTATTTCCGCATGTGACAATTAATTGTAGAAGAAGGTTATGTGTTATGCATGCAATTCGAAATTGATGTATGATCGAGTTAATCTTCATTGAATAAGTGATTTATTCAGCTAATTTCTACATGGTATCGGAGCAATATTAATTGTCGAGATCTATTGCGGTGATTGCAAACTTATTTCCTCGGACAGAGCCTGCATACGGGCCAGATAGCCTCCGGATTCATCTTTCTTTGGAAAGTGAAAGGCCTGGTAAAATCCCATGCAGTCAATCTCTGATTTGGAAATAATTTGTTCTCAAGTGTAGATCGGAAGCGATTGAGTTATCAGTTGGTGGTGAAATTCGAGTTTGCAGATTTGTGTTCTTGGTGCCGCGGTGAAAATGTCTTTCATCGGGTTGCGACTAGAATATGCCTTGGAAGGCAGTTCGAATTATGTTGCATGGAAGGACCGCATGGAGGCTGTATTAGATGATCATGGGTTGTTGGAATTCGTGGAGAAAGAGATTCCAAAGCCTACTTCTAATGATGCTGCTGTTGTGGAAGCATGGCAAAAGAAACAAGCAAAATGTCGAAGGATCATGTTGGAGGGTGTAAAGGATCACATTGTATCCAGTTTACACGGGAAGGCCTCTCCATATTTGATGTGGAAAGCCTTGACGGATCTGTACCAAAGCAAGAGCGATCAGAGGAAGCTGGCGCTCAAAGATAGACTCAAGAACATCAAGTGTGAGAAGGGGGAAAGTATGCCGAAGTACCTCACGAGGTTCACCCAATGTCGGGATGAGCTGGGAAGTGTTGGTGTGACGGTGGTGGATGAGGATCTGGTGAGTTTGGCGCTTCTTGGTTTGCTAAAGAGTTGGCATGCATATCAAGATAGTGTCAATGGTCGGGAAAAGTTGCTGGGATGGGAAAGACTGTGGTCTGATCTCGTGCAAGAGGAGATCCGGCGAAATACCAGAGATGGATCTTCATCAAAGGTATCTGATGAAGAAGACTGCGCTTTGGCTGCCAAAGCAAGGAAGGGGAAAGGCAAGGAGAAGGCTTCTCAATCCGGAGCGGATGGTAAAGAGCGTGACATGTCCAAAGTGAAGTGTTTTCACTGTCACGATCATGGACATTACGCCACGAATTTCCCAAAGAAGAAGAAGAACAAGCAGGCTGCTGGAGCTGCAGCTGGTGAGGCTCTTGCCTCGCAATTTGAGTTGGACTTCTCATTGATCGCATGCATGTTTTCTAGTGCATTGGGATCGGGGTGGTATATTGATAGTGGTGCTTCCTTTCACATGACGGGAGATGCAAATCTTTTTAGTGACTTGGTGGAGAAAGGTCTCCAGATGCATGTTGAGTTGGGCGACGGTGGACGATACAATGCGACCGGCATTGGTACCATAACCTTTCAGAGGGAGTCAGGTAAACTCATTCTTTTACAAGATGTATTGCATGTACCAGGTCTAACAAAGAATCTGATCTCAGTTGCAATGTTAGAGGATAAAGGGTATGAATTTGTCTTTAGAGAAGGGAAAGTTTTCCTTCGGCACAAGGCAACGGGACAAGTCAAGAAGGTTGGGATTCGAGCCAAGAATCTCTACAGACTTGAAGTAGATGGGATGTCTACGGAGCTTCCTATTGTTGGGAAGCGGGAGAAAGACATGCAACTGAAGCTTGAGAGGGAGCAAGTGTTGCATGCAGGCGAGAAAGACATGCAACTGATGCTTGAGAGGGAGCAAGTTTTGCATGCAAGTGATAGTGAACCTCGGAGTGTGGAGCAGCCACAAGAGGATCATGGAGTGGAAGAGACCACTCATGCAGATAAATTTCGTGCCAGACGGGCAGAGGGAGTGCATGCAGCTATACCACCAGGTATGAGGTGGGGCGACATGCATGATTGATCCCAAGAGGAGATTTCTGGGCAGATTCATGAGATGGTGTGGATCTCATGGATTGAACCTAGCTACGAGGTGCCCATAGCATGGCAGTAGCAAGATCAGTTGGAGTGATGCAGGCAGATCAAAGTGACAGTGTCGGATACTGGAGCGCGGATCAGAGTTGACAGCAAGTGCAAGAGTGCATGGGTGCAAGAGTTCAACAGCGCAGTAGTTCCTGATGACATGTGCAGTTGGTACCAGCAGAAGTCGAAGACTTTGATGATAGATGCTAGATGCATCAAGACTGATTGAGTTGTTTGGAGCCTATTCAGTTTCAGAGGAGTTGCAGAGCAGATGCATGGAGTTGCATGGCGCTTGCAAAGGGTGCATGGCACATGCAGGGAGTTGCATGGTGCATGCATGAGTTTGCATGGCGCATGCAAAGGGTGCATGGCGAATGCATGGAGTTGCATGTCGCATGCATGGAGTTGCATGGCGCTTGTGAAGGTTGCAGGACGAATGCATGGAGTTGCATGTCGCATGCAAAGACAGTCCTTTCTTGTTGAGAGGGAGTGTTGAAAATGGCAACAAGAAACAGTGAAGGAGGCCTCCTGAAACATCTTTCCTGATCCTAGTTGGAAAGTGATCACCTAAACTAGGTGGGGACCACACATGTGATTTTGTCGAAAAGTCTATTTTTAGACTATGTCTATTTTTAGACATATGGAGCATGGTCTAGGAGTTGCGGGATGCTATTCTTGGATGATTGGTCAAGTTGGTAAAAATAGATGGACATCTATTTTTAGACATACAGGTCGAAGTCTATTTTTAGACTGCCTTCCTAAAAATAGGGAAGTCAAATATTATTAGCTCTTAATAATATTTGGACTATAAACATTATCTTATTCTCTTGAAGCACTTCAGTTTGATGCCTGGATGTGGCACATGCAGCTGACATAAGGAAATTCGAATTTCCTATGAGTTAAGTGAGCTATTGCATGTTAGACTTCAGTTAGACTCATGTGGCAGAGTTTTGGGGGAGTTGATTGAGGAGTTAATGGAGGTGGTGTTCTGGTTAACTAGTTGAACTAGTTGTATTTAGTTTAACTGGCTAATACACTAGAGATGAGTTGTGTGAATTAAATATTATTTAATTCACTAATTATTGACTCATTATTCAACTAAAGAAAACATCAGTTTAACTCAGTGCATGGACAGTTCAGTGGCGACAAGTGAAAGAGGTAGATGAAAGGGTGAGTACAGCTATCAGTTGCAGGATCAGTTGTGCATGAGATTTGAACCACACTTGGAGGAAATTACCAATGACAATTGCGCAGTTGGAGCCAGTGAGATTCGAACCTGGATCTCTATTTAGACCAGCCTTGATTGCGCAATAGAGGAAGAGAAGTAGTGGGTGTGTTTTGAACCTGTGACTTGTTCAAAACCAAGCTAGTTTTTGTGTAGCTTTGGGAGATAGCACTGAGTACTTGTGAGGAGTTTGTACTATGTATTTGCTGCATGTTCTCTCCATTTATAATATACTATAGCTGAGGGTTTTCAGCTATAAGCTTTCCCCATACATACTGTGTTAATGTGTGTGATTGATTTGATGTGAGATTGCTTCTATTATTTCCGCATGTGACAATTAATTGTAGAAGAAGGTTATGTGTTATGCATGCAATTCGAAATTGATGTATGATCAGGTTAATCTTCATTGAATAAGTGATTTATTCAGCTAATTTCTACAGAGACAGCTTAAGGAAGAAAAGGTAATTAAGAAATATGCCATGGAGAAAGGAGAGGGATCTTCTCAGCCTATAAGAAGCCACAGACTAAAGGGGAAACTGAAGAAAACACTAATCAAACAAACAGGGGTAATCAATATAGAAGATGAAGAAATATCCATTGAAGAGGATGTTGAAGAGGATTTTTATGAAGGAACCCCTGAAATTGACCCTGCTCAACAGAAAATTTATGACTATGTCGAAACTTTGGAGAGGAGAGCTTCAGAAAGCAGAGAGAGAACCCCCAGTCCTCCACTGTCTGAAATAGATATATTAAGAAGGGATAGGTATGAGTTGGAATTACTGAATAGACACATCAAAAATGAGAATGAAATTCTCAAGGATCAAGTCAAGCTCAAAACTGATATGAACTCAACCTTATCCCTGCATATACACAAAGTGGAGAAGACCAATGAGAAGTTGAAGACAAGGAACAAAAAGTTAATCAGGGCACTCACCAACCTAAGGTTCAAACTTGTTATCAGGAAACCCAGAAGATCTCTAGCTTCCAGACAAAGGAGAAGAAGAGGATTAGATGTCCTTGCAGAAGCCTCTGAGTTCATAAGATAATTTGCATGAGGACATGCAAAGAGACCGCAGTGAGGGTATGTTGAGCCTCAAAATTGTGCTTTCTTTCACCTCATTTTACCTCATTTTCCCTTGTCCATTGCTATCCTAGACCCAATTGATGAATGAATATAGTTAAAATTACTTCTAGAATGATTTACATGACTGACTTGCTAAGTTTTGTGATTTTTGCCATTGTAAAGCATTTTGACCGGAACTAGCTGCAGAATGCAGACATTCCGTAGCTAACCGGCGATTCTGCAGTTGCCTTCACGTTTGAGTATGTTCCAGGTGGCCTCTCAAGGAAAACCGCATATGGGCATAATCCACGTCATGTCTACATGGTTCGTTGCTCATCATGGAGGAAGAAACGAATTATGGGTACGGTTTTGGAACGTGGGAACACATTTAGGAAAGCAGACTTCTATTAGGACTGTCTCAGTCCAGATGTCTTTTTCCTCTTCACGCAGCCACTTCAAGAGTCCTAATGTGATTCCGATAAGGAAAGATAGTGTTCCTGAATTGTTGCAAGTCTTGTTATGTGCATTTGCTTTATAAACACTTGGGAAACCAAGAGCTATGTTAGATTTGATGTTAGATTTTATGCTAGATTTTGTTTAGACTCTGTGCTACATTTCTGAAGACGCAGAGTGTTATGTTCAAGTTCTTTCATCTTTAATGAAGCAGACAGTGTTGTGGTGAAGGCGTTGATTTAATTTGGAGTTGAATTCCGTCAGGTGGTAGAGGGCCCCTGCCTCTTGCACGGATTTATTTTGCGTAAATTAGATAAGTCTTCTAGCTTCCTTTACGTTTTGAATTTGAATTAATAGTTGTTTTAATTAGCTACTGTAGTTTTACTCATTCTAACTCTTCCACAAGAAGAAGCTCTTCCAAAAGACTATAATGATGAATGGGAAATGACTATAGTATTGTAGGATTAGAAGTTGAATTCATAGTTTTTTTTAATTAGCTACTGTAGTTGTACTCATTCTAACTCTTCCACAAGAAGAAAGCTCTTCCAAAAGATTATAATGATGAATGGGAAATGGCTATAGTACTGTAGAATTTAGTTGTAATTTTTGTTGTTCACTATCACAGTTACACTTGTTCTAATCACTCTTCCACAAGAAGAAACTCTTCCAAGAAATTCTTAAGAAGTTCAAGACATGACCGTGATAATGAATGATTTAGTTGTGTGTTTGTACTAAGTATCATCTTTGTTCTTGCTCTTAAACGGTTGCCCAATACATCATAATGACGAGTAGGATATGGATATGATATCTTAGTTTTTCATTTGCTTTCAGTCCTTTATGTTTGCATTTGCACTCAATTACACAGTCAGAATTGTTCTAGCTCTTCCAAAAGAAGGAATTATTCCAAAATATCAATAATGATGGACAAACAGATTGTGTAATTTCATAGAATAATGCATGATAACATAGTTAGGATGCTCCGGAGTTTCATTGCACTTAATTCATGATTCAGTTATTTTATTTTGGGTTTGATAATGACTTGTAGTTTAACACTGTTTTAGGTTAGTGACACCTTAGGTTTGGTTGTAGTTCAACTCATTGCATTTGCACTCCACATTCAATTGTTATTCACTACACATTAGATTATTTCAGTTGTTAGGATTAACAAAACAGCCTTCATTATTCACAAACCTCTTCTTGTTCTAAAATCTATAATTGATCTATAACCATATGAACAGAAGACAACATCATTTTAAGGCCTGAAGTACCTCTGCAATTTCCTCATCATTTCATAAACAGAGCTCTCCCTCAAAAGACTACTTTGAAAAAGAAATCAATAACTCTTGAGTAAAGGTTTTGTGACATTCAATTAAATTGCAGAATAGAACTAGGAACTAGTCCTAGAATAAAAGATCTTAGGATGAAATCAATGTTTTTCCTCCAAATCTGTTTCAAATCTCTAATTAAGGACAAAAATGTTGCATCATTGTAAGATTAGTTGTTTAACTGTTTAGTTAGAGGATTTGCATACTTAGTGATCATTTCTCAAGTTTAGTTTGTGTTTGGAATTATTTGTTTGAAAGTCATTATCAAGCTTTGCTTTTATTTAGTCATAGTTTAGATTCAGCTTCAGTGTTTCCAATTGCATTTGCCATTTGTTATCCATCAATTAGGTTTAACCTGTTTTTAATCATCGGCCTCATTTCCATCAACTTTCTAGGCATGGCCTGATGTAGACTACTCTAAAATATAAAGACCAAAAACATCATAAATCACCATTTTTCCCGAAAGCATCTTTGATAGTGTTGGTGGTGGACCATAGTTCTCACAGAAATCCACCTGGCGACTCCACTAGTCCATCTTTTGTTTTGACCATCCTTCACACTAGTAAACCCCTAGAGAGGCCACCCATCCGAAACAATCACAAATTACCATCCTCCCTAAAACTCTAGATTTGAAATCTGGCTTCACAAAGAATCAACACCAGATCTCATCCAGACCCAAATCCCCCTATCATAGTAGATGACCCAGAGAAGATTCTGTGGCAAGCTTCCGAAACTGGAAATTTAGCTACCGATAGGTCCATCCGTAAAGCAAGATCAGTACCTGAACACCTCACAACCTTGCAGGATTCCCCCTTTGACTTAAAATCAGCAAAAACCCTTTTTAGAAGCAAGTCACAAAGTAAGATAGACTTTGACGATCTTGAGCCCCTTGATTTGCCACAGAGTCCTAGTAGAGAAGCCTCGCCTACTAAACCTCCAGACTTTCAGCTTCTCCATCACTTTGGCTCCTACCACCCCAGATCTACTCAAAATCAGATCACTAGCCCAATTACATCCGCCACACCCATCCAAACCACTATTGTTCAAACTACCTCAGCTCACCCTACAAGCCCTCATTTTGTACATCATCCATTAGCTCCCGCCATGGCAGCCTAGTATGCACCCTTGGTGTTGCCACAACCTTTGGCCCCCTTAAAAAATGACTATCAATCCAAAATCCTGCACTTCACCGGAGTTGAGACTACCACAGTTCAACAACATGTAGATAGGATTAGCGATGCCTTTGAATACATGGAAATAGAAGATGAGACCATCAGAATGAGGATGTTCGCCCAAAGCTTGGGCGGAGAACCCAAAAAATGGTTTAAGAGCTTAACTCCAAATAGCATCCACAATCTCCTAGAACTCTACCAAACCTTCATTAAAAAGTGGGAAATCCGAAAGAACCCCATTAAAATCCTGTCAGAGTATAACAATCTAAAACGGGAAAATGGGGAAAGTGTCCAGGGATATTGTACTAGGTTCAACAGTGTGTATAACGCCCTCCCACCTCACTTCAAACCTCCACTTGGCTCAGCCTTGGTAAAGTTCCCCGAAGGCTTTGAACCAGACATGACTTATCAACTAAGAGACAAGGACCCCCCTACCTTAGAGGAGATGAAAAAAGTGGCCATAAGTGCAGAAGCCAACTTAGCAGAAAAGAGAGCTAGGACTAGATTAGAAAGGAAAGTCACATACCGAGATGAGGTCTCCACTTCAGCTCCTTCCTTAGATCCTAGAATATATGAGTTGGTTAGATCCATGGCCAAAATGTGGGAAAAGATAAGTGAAAAAACCCCTCTTAGGGACTACCAGCCAAACCCTCCAAATAGAAACCGGAACCAAAATTTTAGGAGAGAACAGCCTCAAAAAAAACCAAGGGAAAATGACCAACAAATTAGGCCACCCTTTAATGAAAATTATGTGGAAGAAGATGATAGGGATACATAACCCATTGATGAAAATCATTTGAACTTCATAGGTTCTGATAACGAGAGTGAGGTTTACCTCACAGAAGAAGAACAAGCATTCTTCTCTCCGAATTAGGATTAAACCAACTATGAAGATCCCGAAGATCCTGCCATATATTTTCAGAATGCCATCATAGAATCTCACAGGCAGTATGAACTTAGAAGCAAAAAGAACCAAGACAACTCCAAGAAAGGTAGCTCAGACACTGCTAAAACCCCTGATGTAATCCTTAAAAAAGCAGTGGATAGCAACAAAATTGTGGTCAAGAAAACTGACCAAAAGAAAGATAAAGCTATTCAAACAAGTCTTGGCTCAGATACTCCTAGTACCTCCACAAATATTCCCGAGATGGTTGTGTCAAACAAAATCCCGAAACAAAGTTAGCAAACTCAGAGCATAGAAAAAGTCATGGTTGAAAAAACTGAAGAAAACCTGTCTAAACTACAAACACCTTTTAGTTTTGAGGGAGAAATCACCAAAATAAATATTACCATGCCCCTCACTGAACTTATCACCCAAGGATCTTATAAGTCTCAAGTGTTAAAGGCCCTAAATATAGGAAATGATGCAAACACCCTTAATCTAGCTGATAACACTCCTGAAGTATTGTTTGGTCCAAAAATAGAAGGGAAATTCCAAGAAGGAACCACTCTTCCCTTTTACATCAGTCTGAATATCCATGACCAAATCTTACACAATGCCATGCTAGATTCTGGGGCCTCACATAATCTCATGCCGAAGGTTGTGATGGAAAGACTAGGCCTAGAAATCACAAGACCATATAAAGACTTATATTCATTTGATTCGAGTAGAGTCAAATGTCTAGGCTTAATAAAAGATCTTTGTTTTAGTTTGGCCCAAGCACCTGCAAAACATCTGATCATGGACATAGTGGTAGCAGACATCCCTCCCAAGTATGGAATGATTTTATCCAAATCTTGGGGAGCCAAGCTTCAAGGAAATATTCAACTTGATATGTCCTACGCCACTATTCTTGTGTTTGACCAAACTAGAATACTCTATCGATAATCACACATGAAATATATGATCAGCAGCCAAGAGAGGCCAGATAACATCCCAATTTACTCCTTGCATTCTGATCTGAACTCTTTCATTTTACACACTAATGAGGACATTGAAGAACAGTCAGAAGGATTTGAAACAAACTTAGACCCACCACATCAACTGCCCCAAGTTCTCTATGATGAACTAGACACTCAAAACTATCATGATCATGAATAGCTATGTCTTGAGGAAAGAGAGTTTGTTCCTTTTGAAACAGGGATAGAGAAAGAAGCACAAACCATTATGCACTATCAAGCAAATTGCTCAAACCTTAGGCAAACATCAACAGTAACATCATGAAAATTTTTCAGAACAGAGGCATTAGAAGAATTGCATATCAAAAACCTCTTTGGAACTCAGGGGTAGGGAAGCTTAATGTTCTTACCATACCTTAAGGATTTGCCACCACTTAACTCTACCTTTTCAAATGAAACCTTGACTGTAGCCATAACAGCTCAAAATCCAGAAAAAATACCTGATAAACTTCTTATGAAAGGATATGATGACTGCAGTCCAAATATACCTAAGTTACTTGAACTAGCTAACATTTTATCACTCCACCAAAGACTTAGAACTGCTAGAATTTGCAATCTTGTTCAAAATACTACTTCATATCGAGAAAACAATGAGAAACACTATGCCACTACCATCACTCCTAGAAACAACTTTGACAAAAGGAAATGCAAAAATCTGAACCAAACAGTAATAGTCAAAGATAAAATAACTGGTCATAGGATCTGTTTTGATTTTAGAAACACTGTTACACACCCTTGTGACAAAAATTTTATCCTTCCTGCCCAAGACCATGATATACCAATGATAAGTTCTTTTAATCATATGTCCTTGCAAGATGATGTTTCAGGTTATAGGCAAATGATTCCTTTGCAAAGCAGACAACTCAAAGAATTTTTCCAGTATGTTGGGAGTAGTTCCATTCTCAAACCCAAAATTGCAAAATCACCGGATATCAAGAATATGCTCCTAAAAGCCATGTTTCCAGTTCTGAATTTCTACATTCTAACATACCTTGATGATGTCATCATATACTTCAAAAATGACAAAGAATATCTGCATTATTTGAAAAAGATGTACAACAAAAGGAGTGGAAATCAGAGGTATAAAGAGGCACAGCGGGAAGATACAGGGTTGTTTAGAGATTCATGCATGAATCCTTATGTCATGCTTGAAAGAGAAAATTTTCCAAATTTATCTTTTCAAGAGCTGAGTGGACCAAGAGTGGTAGGAGATCCTTATGAAGATAAGATGCTTAAGTTTCGCCCTTTCCAAGATTTCTGAGTTAAAACTTTTTCAATCATTGTATATACCATTGTTTGAAAAATAGATCAAAAAACAGAAAATTCAAAAACAATAGAAAAATAGAAAAGAGGGCGGTTTGAAAAATAGAAAGAAGGCCCCATGTTCAAAAAATATTCATTCGGAAAGCGTGCAAGTCTAAATGCCGCTACTAGTGCTCAAATGTCTTGTTCAGTTATCTAGCCTAATCATAACTGAACATGTTTTAAATTTATTTACTGATAAGTTAGTGAGTGGAAAAGATGATCGAAATTTTGTAAGCTTGAATTATCAAAGAGAGTAGATTAGGAAAAGATATTGGTTCCACATGCTCAAAATAGAACAAAAGAGGAAAGCAGGGATGAAAAAAAAATTGTGTATCCTAGCCTTGTTTTTCTAGATTTCATTTTATGCAAAATAATATTTGTGTACAGCTTGTCTTTCATGCCACAAGTACATGACAAATTAGACTGTCTAATCCTGATTTGGTCATTTTTCAATTTCATGTTTTAGATTAGAGAATAAAATTCTGTCAAACAGCTTAACCTTGACAGTCGATCGAGCATAGGTAGAGAAACAAAGGAGTTCATCAACTTAATTTGAATTCTCGGCGGATATAAGTGTAGAATTAGATAGTGTCATTTTTCAAAAATACTATTTCAAAGGGTTGCTAGTCCAAATGCACCCAAAAGAAGAAAAAATGTTAGGAAATATAGTGGGGTAGGTAGAAATATCATTGATGCTAATCATGCTGTCAATTTTCAGAAATAGCATCAAGGAAGAAATAAATTGGCACCAATGGATAAAGGCAATGGTCTACAAAGAACCAAGATCTGAAATTCTGGACACCTCCTGAAAAGGAGCTGCCCTCCCCAAATGGAGCCACTGTTAGTCATCAATATTTTTTCACTTGTTGATGATGACTATTTGTTAAAACCAAGTTTTCTAGCAGCTGATCTCAAAATTTGTCAAATTTTCCAGCTGGAAAACACCCATAAACATTTTTTCCCTCCTACCTTTTCAATCAGCCCATGACGAGATAAAACCTCATTGTCAAGCCCTATCTAGCCTCAGCCATACTAGCTTGTCCATCAGCTCCAAAGAGAACAATCCAAATCTATCCAAGAAGTCTCCCCTAAGTTAGGTAGTGGCGCTTTAGGCATTTCTCCCTTGGCAAACTATTCTAAAGCCAAAAGAACCTCTATATATTATCAACCAGTCCTAAAAGACCTTCCTATTCTGCAAATAAAGTGTGGTTACACCCTTAAGTCGCGCCACTAACAAGCCTTGAAGTCTCAACAATACATATGCCACAGGTCAAGCTGATATTAGGTAAATGTACAGTGTTTCAATGTCTTTGTCAAAGAGCAGAAGTATACTAGTGTTCCAGATGACAGTATTAAACTCAACATGAGAAGACAGTTGCTTCTCATGTGATTTTGATCCTGGGATGCAAATACTGGACAGAGAGTTATCTCATTAAGCTCCTGCAATCACATTCAAAGGTTAGTGAATTATAAATGACAAGAAATGCTTTGCAGATATTGGCCAACTTGCTTGTGATTTCTAAAGAGGAACAAAGGTATTTGAAAAGCAGAATTACATGTCTCAGAGAAATGCCCATCATGACTTATTTTCCAATTTGTCATCTTCATTTGCTTAAGGATGAATAGGCAGTGAAAGGAAAGATAACACTATTTAAAAGCTGATGAAATGGCATCACTGAGAAAACCTCCTCCATACATGAGCAAAGGGTTGAAAGACCGAGAAAACCTCCTTCATTATACAAGCAAAGGGTTGAAATAATGAGAAAACCTTCTTCATTTTACAAGAAGAGGGTTTGGCACCATGATAAAGGCTTCCTTCATCTAATAAGCAGAGGGTCAGGGACAGAGATTGATTTTAGGGTTTTCACTGACTGAAAGGAAAATTTTAAGAGCAGTGGGAGACAAATTGAAGGCTTTTGAATATAAAATGGTGTTTCAAAATAGAAGGAAAGCAGTGGTACCATAATAATCCAAGAGGCTAACTTGTCTCCTATCATAGATCTCCTTCAAAAGAAGTTTGGAGCCAAAATGAACAAACCCTGCTGAGGTATGTAATTTCATAAAGAGTTCTAAAGATCTTTCTCCTTTATCAACAAGCATGAACTCTAGCCATTTTTTCCTTTAAAAAATAGAGTTGAAATTAGTGGAAATCCATTCAAGATTTATAAGTCCAGAGCTGGGTTAAAAATAGGCCAAAGAGTGATGTTGATATTCAAAGAAGGTTTTCTTTCCCTGTTCATGAATATTTTCTTCAAAAAACTCATCAAAGGGACAAGAAGGTAAGCTTGGCCTTTTTTTCTCAAGGGGAATTTGCAAATCAACAACACAGATACAGTAGGTTTGAAAAGGGATATCGCAAGTGCTTTAAAATCACAAACAACACTCAAAACAGATAAAACATGCCACTATCACAGTCAAAAGCCTCTTTATGGACATGTGAAATGATCTTGCTGTTGCATATGAGTCCCAAGGGTCTTTAAGGGCCTTTTCCCTTGATAATCAAGTATGGGTAAGATCTGAGGAGTACACATGAGGTTCTTCACCCACAGTCAAAAGAAAGGCTCAAAGAGCACCTGACAGTTCAATCAACTCCACAGTGGGCATGATCATCATCAAAAAACCAGGAGCAGAAACTGTCAAAATAAGTTTTAAAGTGGTTCACCTCCTTGAAAAAATGGCAAAGAATGTCTCACAAATTATTGATATGTATTTAAGCAGAGTTTTTCCCTTCAAGGGGCAGAAATGGACAAACAGTGAAAAGAGTATTGCCTTAATGAGAAAAACACTGAGAAATATTTTGGTTTTAAAAATGAATTTTTCACTTTGAAGAGGGGTCATATGTATAAGGATTCTCAAAAAATATCATCCACAACACTTTAAAGAGTCCTGGTCGAAATATTGGATTTTATAGCATTTTAGAATGATAAAATTTTCAAAGGCAATGCTCCATGTTTTTTTTAAAACAAAGGTATTTGTTTTAAAAAACGTTCAAACCCTCACAAAGAAATGTCAAAATATCGTTGTCTTTTTCAACTATAAAAGGGAGTTGGAGACCGTTGTAGGGCCTATTTGCAATTCAAAATGCGAGAAATACTCCCCTAGGCTGCTCACTACAAGAAACAGAAGATTCCAAGAAAAAATCGAGTTTTTTCAAGCTTTTAAGCCCGCGCGGCGTGCCTGGAAAAGTGCGTGGCACATTCAGAAGCAAAATTACACAAGCGTATAACGTTGGCACGGTGCACCTATAGTGGCGCGCGGTGCGCCTGTCCGCGCGGTCACCTCTGCCCAAAGGCCGACCCGACTCCTCTACACAGGGTGATGCTCTTCCTTTTAAACAGGTTGCTTGTTCAAAAACCCTCGAAAAGCACCTTTGAAGCTGCCAAACTCATCAAGAAAGGAACTTAAGCCATCTGCAAGGTATTTTTATTATTTCCCCTTGATGCTTTCTAATTTCTAAAGGGCGATTGATGCCATGTTGTCAACACTAAAAAAATGGTAGGAGAGAAAACTGTTTGAGAAAAATCCGAGGTTTCTGTTGCCATAATTGTGCAAGATTAGTATAGTAAAAAGGGGTGTGTTTGCATTAGTTTCAAAAGTCCTAAAACTTCCCTAAAAAACAGTGATAAGCCATAACACTAATTGCAAGGCAAAAACATAGTAGGAGAGAGTTTTCAAGTTGCTGAAGGTGTCCTAGCAGTAGTGAAGAAAAAATTAATCTCTATTGTAAAATCCAAGGTCAAAACAGTGTTTAAAGGGTGAGGATCTTGGTCCAAAATCAAAAGGTGTTATTGCTATAAATACCAAGAGAGAGAGATTGATTAGAGGGCAGTGTTTCTGAGCAAACTCAGATCATTCTGTTGTTATGATTGTTACACATTTTCACATTGTTGGGTGGATGTTTAAAACCATCTTAGAGGACCCTGACTACCTTTAAAAAAAACATTGACTAGCCCACAGGAAAATAAGAACAGACTTTGTTAAAAAGAAAAGGGGAAACAGTGATCATAGTCTCAAAGCCTTGTCATTTTGAAAAAGTTTTCTCTATGTGGAAAAATAGTGAAGCCTAGTGCAACCTCTTTGTTCCATAAAACAGAGTATTCTATCAAGATCTTTTGAATCAATTTGAGGGTGCTTTTGTCTACCTATGTATAAGAACCAGTGAACAGCAGAAGAAGCACTATTTAAGGGAGGTTGTTTTTTGTCTCTGTCTAAATAGAAGGTTGTCTTGTTTCTACCAAAACACAAAAGATCCTTGTGACCTTACCTAAACAAAGTAAAAATTTGACTATGTGCTTTCTATCTGACAAAAGATTTGTTGTTTGGCATAAAAGAGGACAAATCAGTGATTTAAAAAGAGTAGAAAGTCGGTGTTGGAAGACTATTCTACAAAGCATTGGAAGCAATTTGTCTTGGTCAAACAGTCACTGATAAGCAGGGCAGAGGTGTGTTTGAGAAAAACATTCCAAAGGCCATTTGAGACAGCTTGGTGTTGCAGAGAACATTCAAAACAGGATGCCTCCTAGGCAAGACAGTAGGAGTGGCCTTCACAAGAGGTTTGAGCCTGTTTCCATCGAAGAAGTGAATGCTCATCCATCAGTTTTGTTTAACTTCCATGAGGTTGGGTGTTTAGATTTTTGTCAAAGAGTGCAAGAGGTGAAGAGCTATTCCCCTTTGACACATATTTGTGCTTTGATGTTTCAAGAGAAGCACTTCCAGCTGGCAGGCCTAGATTTCAAATTCTCTCCAAGGTCCATTTCGAAGGCCACCAAAATCCCTTATGTCGGAGAAGTGGTTTAAACAAAGCCACCTGGACTCAGAAGAATACAAGCCTTTTCTAAAGGCTGAGCATAGAGATTCATGCCCATCCATTTTTCCTTTCTCATATCTACTGACTAGTTATGCCCCCCTCATGAAGATAATCATGAAATACTTCACTTGTGAAGGAATATTCTCCCAAGTCTATGCCTATCATATCCGATTGCTCATGAATTTCACGAGGGCCAAATTGTTAAATCTCCCTTTCTTTCTACATAGAAGCATTGAGAAAATGGCCTCCACTGTTTAGAAAAAAACATCCTTCTCAGCAGACAGCCTGCCTCTTCGATCACTCCCTCATCAAAGTCATCATTTTTCATCAGCTCGAGAAGAGGGAGGTCTCTTGGGATACTTTCATCACGTATCCGGATTTTTCCACTGTCCCTTCATTTCATACATCTCCTTCACCTTCTACTCACCATCCTTCACCTTCTTCTAGTAAACCTATTCCCAAGAAACTCAAGTTTACTATAGAACAAGCAAAAGAGCATGATGAGGAAGAAGATCATGAGCAAGAAGAGGAAAGTGATGATGAGTAGCATCATGATGAAATAGGGCAGCAAGGGGATGAAGAGGAAAGTGACAATGAGCAACATCATGATGAAACAGGGCAGCAAGGGGTAGAAGAATACAAAGAGGCAAAGACCAATAAGGGAAGAAGGGCATGATGAAAAGAAACATGATGATCAACAACAAACCCCCGAATATCATGAAGGGAAGTATCATACACAGTCAAGACACAGAGGTGAGCAGTAAAGGGAAGATGATGAGCAACATGATGGCAACAAGTGGCAGCATGCTGGAGAGGGAGCAGCCCTCATGTCGATGAACAACAACCTCGTGAAGAAGAAGGGCAACATGATAAACAGGTGCAACACAGTGAGGAGGACAGCCCTAAAAAATAAATGCACAAGGACAGTCAAGGCATTCATGAAGAAATCCAAGACAGTGGCAAGAATGATGAGCAAAGTGACAAGGGTAAAGAGCCAATGGAGCATGTGCTAGCTGCCTCTCCTAGGCAAGGGGCCATGCTCTCTTCTCCGACAGTGGCCAAGCCCCAGACATCAAAGAAAAGGGTGCCTAGAGTTGTAACTCCAAATGTGACTAGGGCCCTCCGAAGCAAGGGAAAATTTCCCAAGAAGCCCATTATCGAATTGCCCAAGAGGAGGAAGACTAAAAGAGCCACCCAAAGCAAAGGAAAGGAGAAAGAGGAGAGTAGCCATGAAAAGGAAATGGAATTTGACATAATTCAAATCCAAAGCGATGATAGTGACAACGAAGCCTGGATCCTAGAAAATCTCTTGATCAAGAGAGAAAACCAAATTGATGCTTTGAAGACTGATCTTGATAGGGCTAGGAACTTCAATCACTTTTTTCAAGTTCAAAACAAGCAGATGAGTGTCCATATGGCTGTGTATGAGACACGGGCCATCAAATACAAAAAGGAGGCTTCCAAAGCACAAATGAGATTGGAAGAACTCATGGGTGAGTTCGATGAGAGCGAAGGCGAAGATCAGCCCAGGCGAAAGAGGCCAAGAACCATGGGGCTCAAAAAGGCCCTTGAGAAACAAAAAGAAGAAGAAGATGCCCTTCTCCAATCCACCCCTCTCACTGCATTGTTCGAACAAGAGATAGAGAAAAATCGAGAAGCATGGGTTGAGAGAGTTAATGATCACTTGGAGAAGAAATTGGAGAAGGAAAATAGGGACTTGGACCTTCAACGGAGGATGACCGGGCATTATAAAAAGCTCAATCAGTTTGCCCGGCGGAAGTTGAAGGATGTTTAGGAAAAACTCAAGGAGGCTAAAGGGAAGCGCCCAGTACCAAAATTTAGGAAAGACACCTTAAGGCTCCAAATTTTGGCCTCAGCTTCACAACATATTTCTGAAAATCCTTGAGGGTCACGCTCGCCAAGTTTGGGCGAAATTCGACAAATTTTGGTTTTTTGTCATTTTTGGGTTTTTGGCCAAAACTCATGGGCATCGCCATTTCAATTTGGGGCATCCTCAAAGGATGAAAATGGTGTAATTGGATGCCATAATTTTAGGGGCACATACTGAACGATTTTTAGATCAATTGAAGATCATTTTCTCCCCCAAAATGGCGAAAAACACTCGCTTTTTCTACACTCTGCCCCGTTTATCAGCAAGGCCTATTTTTTGGGTTTTTATAGATAGGTATATTTTTGGATGACTTCCAGTAGTCATTTGGGAGAAAACTAAACATTTTCAGAAAATAGACATTCGTAGCTTTCCAACGAGCTATCATGGGCCTCGTTTTGACATCGGGAAGGCCTCCAAAAGTTGTCAGAAAGTCAGGGGACTTTCTGCTGATGTATTTCTTGAGTATTTTTGTAAAAATTGAACCTTTCAAAAGTGACTTTTCTTCATATGCGTTTAGCTATTTTTGTACATGATAAGTTATGAAAAGTCAATATATTTCCCTTTTTTAGCATTTTTTAGATATTTTATTAGATATTTTGTGCCTTGGGCTTTGCAAATCCTCAAGGACAAAATCAGATATTTTGGATAGGCCAATGAGATTGCAAGTTGAACTAAGAGGTTTTCCTCACTTTGGTCTATATATTCCAAAGGCTTTCATTGTAAACAAGGCTAAAATTGATGAATAGAAGCAATATATGGTCATATGAGCTTTGGAAGAAATACTTTTCTGATGCTTTTGGATAGTTTCTTGGATGTTCTTGGAATAGGAAAGAGGATTGTTGTTGGATTCCATGACTTGGTAGAATGGTATAGTGTCTCTCTCTGTGTTTTGTTTCCTAGTTTTCATTCATAATTCCATGTTATTGCTTGCTATAACACAGTAGAGAATATATTTGAGACATGCCCTTGGAGGCACCTCAAATTTTTTGTTTCTTTATAGCTTCCATGTTTTCTTCATTCTTAGTCACATTAAAGAATTCTTGATTACTCTTTAATAAATTAAGAATATTGTTTGCTTGTTTCATTGATGGTTTTATGCATGCTAAGTATGATTTACGATATTCCCTGCTTACTCATGGATAGCCATAGCTCCACCTATGAAACCCCTCTTTGATTGATTAGATTGTCATTTTTTGAACCAAGGAGGTCTTGTACTGATCTTTCCCTTTGCCTAAAACTATGAAATATTTTTTTCAAAGTGCCCAATAGCTCGAAGTACTATGTTTAGGCATTCCTACATAGTGATTTGAGTTTTTTGTTTGTCTTAAATGTATTTCCCCAAATTTTGATAGCCATTTCCTAAAGTTAGAGAGTCATATATCTCTATGCATGGCTTGAATGTTTATTTCTATGCATTAATCAGTTTACAGTTACATTTCCCATGATTAATGGTTTGCCCTACCATGTTTATGTCAGCTATTAAACTAGTTATGTTTGAAATATTTTGTTCTTCACAAGTTTAATGTCCATATCACTCAATTTTTCCCAAAGATCCATTTTACCTCGAATCAAATCGGCCCTTCAACAGCATTGTATCACCATCTGAAATCTCTCTTGAACTTTTCAATCTGATAGCCTAGTTGATCTGACATATTTTTACCTATCTTATGTCTTTGATCAGTTCATCCCTCACAACCTAAAAACCAAAACCAAAAACCTACTTCATAACTAGCCTAAAATCAGAACACAATAAGCAAACACACAGATATCCCTTACACAAATAGAGAGAGCCCTCTTTGAGTCCAAGAAGGCTAGGTTCTTGGGCTCCAAAGATTGGTTTGATGTTACACTGTCATTTAGCTTGCCAATCAGCCAAATCACGGGACCCTAATAGGTTGCGGACCATAAGAAAGTCGAGGCTAGATTGTTATAAATAGGGATGAACTTTGTATTGTAGAGGATAAGAAATGATGAGCTATTGATGCGAATTGTGATTTAAGCTATTTGTTTGGGTTGTGGGGAACGGACTCCTACTGGCTATGTGCACAGAGATCCAAGTCTAGCTGTGTGTAGACACTTCTGCTGTGTGCGCAGGTTGGGAAGGGAATTGTAAGGAAGAATTGATGAATTAATGAATGTGAAATATTGTTAGAGAGTTGAATCTATGAGTACTGTTATGTGAATTACTGATAATTGTTGTATTGTGCATTTTCTATCCTTAAGCTGCGAAAGATCTGTATACTGTGTTCTTAGATCTAGATCTGTTATGTTCTGTTTATGTACTGCTATTTTGATATAATAACAAGCATATAAATATAGATCTAGTGCACGTGGATGTGAATAGAGACTTAATTAACCCTGCGTAGAACAAGGTAATCGGGGATTAAAGGACCTAGTGCAGCTCTTCTTGCTTTACCCATCCTTTCTCAGAGTGCGGAAACCTAGTTCCAACACCCACCCATACTACTTTGGGTGAGACTTTGACCTGCATAAGTAGGTCACTACCGAAAGGGCCAGTAGTATATGGGTTTGTTGGCAAACCTTGAACAAAAAACCTGGGTCAGGACCCCTCGAGCCAGCAAATGGTTTCGTTGCCAGGATCAAGTCTGAGGAAGTGATATGGTACTGACAAGAAAATACTGAAGATCTGACGCAAACGTGAATGAATGCTAGTCTGGAAGAGAGTACAACACGGAGCGGTAGGTATTATCAAACCAATATAGAAAAGAATCACTCTGTCGATAGCCAACCAAAAAGAGCAACGACACAAGGGTCATCACGCTCGTAGGAGGGCAAGCCCTCAACCGGAGCCTTGTTAGAAGGATACATGGCAGTACACTTGAAGTTACCTACCTTTAAAGGTGCGACTGATGAAGATATGGATTGTTTTTTATTCATGGCCGACTCGATATGGATGGAACAGGGGGTAGTGAGCGATACTATGAAAAAAGAACAGTTGTCCTTGGCCTTTGAAGATAGAGCGGTAGATTGGTTTATGTGGTACATATCTCAAAACAGAAGCGCATCCCTTCAAAATATTAAGGATGCCCTAAAACAACAGTTCTGGAAGCCAAAGTCATGCTCTCAGTTGGTAGCCGAAGTAAAATACTTCAAGCAAGGTACATCTGAGTCGGTGTGGGAGGCCGATCAGTGATTGAAGAAAGAAATTAGGGAAGGGGGGTTCAAGTATGACGAAAGAAAACACACGAAATGGTTCATCTCCATGTTGCTACCTCACTTACACATACCAATGGGCCAGTAGACCTTCGAGTTGCACGAAAAAGCCCTATAAACTGCTATGAAGCTTGAATCTGCGCCCAAGGACGACACGTTGGGGGGAGTACAATAGATTCAAGAGTAGCTTGGAGCCATGCACATGGAAATACAGAGCTTGTGGATGGAACAGGGAAAAGTAGTTAGCACAGACCTCTGGTGCATACGATATTGGGTGTCTAGTCATACTAAGGACCAGTGTCCCCTATTGGAAGATTACCTACAGGTAGGGGGACCTAGTTTGCTATGCCCCAGATCAGGTGGACCTGCGCTTTGGTGTGATGACTTCCGGGTAGCAGGACTACATGATACGGCCTAGTGCCCCTGGCTAATTATGGGTGATCTGAAGCAACAATGGTGCAGGTTCTGCCGATCAGTAGGGCACGATGAGTAGAATTGTCGCACATATGAGCTATTGGTAGATTGGGGAAACCTCTATAGGGTACAGTCCAATCCCGCATTACCGAGATCCCCTGCGAATTTTGGTGGCTCCCCCGAAAGGGGTAGGGGAGGTCGGGGAGGGAGCGCAGGACGGGGTTGGGGGCAGCTGATCTGCTATAATTATGGAGAAATAGGGCACTTCACAAGGGACTGTCCAAATCGCACTAGGAAATCTTGCAAATATTACTGGCAGCTGGACCATGAGATTGAAGATTGCCCAATTTTAATATCCAAGATGCAGGACAAGCAGCCCACCCCTACGCAGAATGTGCAAAGTGTTAAAACTGAGCTATGCAGTGGGTTTGTCACCTAGGGAGAAAAATAGGAGCTTGCCTCCTGGAAAGGAGTACCTGTCAAATAACAAACACCATTGACAGTCCCCACGCAGTTGCCAATGCAACCTCAGATAGAGGAATGAATTGAGCCCCTTCTAACGGCATGCTTGAAACTGTTACATAACCAACTGACTATAGAAACTCTTCAAGTATTATTGCATCACTGTGTAGCCTAACCCAACACAATCCCCGAGACCCAAGGTTTCCACCGGCTATATGGTTACAAGAAATGCACCAAAAAAGAAATGTTGCTGACTGCACAGATTGGTGACTACGAGATGGACCAAGTTATTCTCGATTTGGGGTCAGATGCGAATGTATTACCAAAGCAAACATGGCAATGAATGGGAGAACCTAAATTAGAATGGTCCACCATCTAGCTACGAATGGCCAATCAACAAAAATTCATCCCTCTAGGGAGATTACCAAAATTATTGGTTGGCATCGCAGGGGTAAGGGTCCTAGCGGACTTTGAAGTCATTGAAATTGTGGAAAATGTGGATCCCTACCTTACACTCCTTGGACTGGACTAGGAAATTGACATGGGGGGTGTCATCAATCTCAAGAAGCGCAACATGGTGTTTGAAAGCAAAGGTACACATGTCATAGTACCACTAGATCCAGCAGAAGGTGCGTGGTATACAGAGCCAGCCTATGAGGAGGAGGAATTAGATCACATTTATAAATTAACTACGCAAGATGAAGATTGGGTTAACCCCACAGATGAAGGAATGCTATGCTGGGAAAAAGACAGTGAATGTTTTTCTGACTCTGATGAGGAGCTAGAAAATTAGCAAGGCAGATTGCACAAAGTTTCAGTGCTCCGATGTCTTCAGACCATCAGGAATTTTCGGCGTATCTCTACCACGAAAAGGAACCTACCCTGCCAAGAGGACGCAGATGATATTCAAGAGTTGGTTGAACCTAAGATTCCCACGGAATGCAGGCTAGGGGCACTATCATTAACATTTCCCGGAGCACCTATGCAAGGACCGGTATTCTTCGCTCAAGAGAAATATTGGAGAAGGGTGATCCTGCGCATAGGGACCTCAGTTGCTAGATGGACTCCGAGGTTAGTCGACCTACGCGGACACTGGTTGACATACAACACTCAAGGATGCGATCAAGCCTTGCACGGACAGGCTTGCTGGGGTACCACTGATCTAGGCATGCGTCAGGTTACGGACCTGCCCGGACCCATGTATAATTTGAAGAATTTGCGAATGCCTCAAGTAATAAATGGCATGAGGATGTGTGACGCAACCCTCTAGTACAAGGACACTCCAACCAAGGGCGAAGTGCATGGCTTGAAAAGAGTGATGGCCAACGTGCAGACACACCTCGCGTTGACCTTCATTCAGATTATGCGAATGAAATACAGGCGTCATCCGTGGTCTGACATTCCATGGAAATGACCTTAGGCATGCAAGATGACCGTCAACACATCCCTATTTAATAAAAAAGGGATCTTAAAAGTACGCATAATCGGTGGAATATCATCAATGCAACCATTTATGGTAAGACTGATCTACCTGATCGATGGTCAGTCTCACGAATGGGCTGCTCCACCATTAAATAGCTCCAGACGGTGTGCAGATGGCTGGATAATTACACACCAGGCTATTTATTCACCCTATAACTTGCTCCTGCTATCTGCGTACTAGTTTTTTGTGCTCATTAACATTCTCTGGGTTTCCCTCTTTCGTGTTGCTAGGATGGACCCAACTAGAGAGCCTGAGAATGCTAAGTGCAGTGACAGGGGTGAGCACTGGCTCCTGGTAGAAAGGATTTTCTGCGAGCCATGCGCAGACGGAACGCTGCGATACAGGGACATGCCGCTACTTCTCCGCAAGTTCAGAGTCTCACCCAGCTGAAGCAATGTGTGTTCCTTCCCTCAAATTTCCCTCATCAATGCTCCTGAACCAACTATGGGGGACATCCAAATTGATTTAGCACATCTATCTCGCACAAAGCTACATGGACTGAACACCAGAGTGTTGCACGAAGTTCACCACAATGACTAAGCTAGGCGAAAACAGTATGACATACCTCAAGAAGTACAAGACCAACAGATTGAAGTGGTCACAGAGGTAACACATATTATTCAATAGTAGCTGACGTAGGGTGCACAACTGGTCGAAAAAACTACCCAACTATGGACGGCCATCCAACACCATTCCACGCTTCAGCATATCCAGATTGAATTGTAGCAGGCAGAAGCTGCTCTGGACCAAGTCAGAGCCTTCTCACCCTCCACCGTCTCTGTGCAGCGTCTAGACATCTTCGATGGGATTGAGAACCTTCGCCACAACAAGCATGTCATTCGAAAACAGATGAAACCATGGGCTGACACCACACTTCAGCTCGCCGAAGATGCTCAGTCTACCATTGCACACCTCCACCGGCGCCAGATGGCCCTGCCTCCCTAACATTGGTCAACATTATGCAATGAGCTACAGCCCAGAGTAAGGAAGTGCTCCCACCACTCCTCTGCACTTTGGCTACCTTGCACATGCAAATCCAAGCCGCACCACCACAGTGAATCGGGACGAGTCAAAAGATTGTGTTGGGGGACTGTTGGAATGAGGTCTCCTAACAAGCTGCGAAATTGGTCAATTTTGAATATTTTTTTTTATATTTAGCCTAACGAAGGGGTTTTGGGGTGGGTCAAAGCCCTGAACGCATTAAACTAAGGGTTGCAGACCATAGGAAAGTCAAGGCTAGATTGTTATAAATAGGGATGCATTTTGTATTGTAGAGGGTAAGAAATGATGAGCTATTGATGCGAATTGTGATTTAAGCTATCTGTTTGGGTTGTGGGGAACGGACTCCTGCTGGCTGTGTGCGCGGAGATCCAAGTCCAGCTGTGTGCGGACCCTTCTACTGTGTGCGCAGGTTGGGAAGGGAATTGTAAGGAAGAATTGATGAATGAATGAATGCGAAAGATTTTTGGAGGAATGAATCTATGAGTATTTGTATGTGAATTACTGATAATTGCTGTATTGTGCGTTTTTTGTCCTTAAGCTGCGAAAGATCTATATACTGTGTTCTTGGATCTAGATCTATTATGTTTTTTTTATGTACTTTTGTGTTGATATAATAGCAAGCATATAACTATAGATCTAGTGCACATGGATGTGAATAAAGACTTAATTAACCCTGCGCAGAACAAGGTAATCGGGGATTACAGGACCTAGTGCAGCTCTGCTTGCTTTACCCATCCTTTCTCAGGGTGCAGAAAACTGGTTCCAGCACCCACCCATACTACTTTGGGTAAGACCTTGACCTGCGCAAGCGGGTCACTGCCGAAAGGGCCAGTAGGGTTTTGTTAGCAAACCTTGCGCACCGAACCTGGGTCAGGACCCCTCGAGCTAACATGTGTTTTCCACTTGTGTGATATTTTATACTACTGTTACTACACATATTTCTTGTTTATCTAACTTGATGCATAACTGGTAAATCTGTTTTAAAGTTTGTTTCTAAGATACTTTATAAACTATAAATTTATATTAGTATACACTAGTTTCTTTCAACATATCTGCGTGTATACGCGAGTTCAATTAATAAAAGCCAAGTATGCAATTCTGCAAAAGAAAAAGTTAAATTCAAGATATAAGCTTTAAATACTGATTCACCCCCCCCCCCCCCCTCCCGCTCAGTATTTTTCCCAACAATTGGTATCAAAGCAACTCCTTCTGAAGAAGCATAGCCACTAGAAGGAAGATCAACCAAGATGAGAAATCAAGATTGGACATCATATATCATGCCTCCACTCTTCAATAGAAACAATTTAATCTTCTGGAAAACATGGACAAGATCCTATCTTTAGTCTCTTGGAGCAGATGTATGGGCTATTGTTGAAGGAGGTTATCAATATCCAACCTCAGTTCCAACGATGTAATGACAAGAAAGAACTATGAAACAAATGCAAGGGAAGTCAATGCACTATTGGGGAGTCTAACGGAATCAAAATTTGTCAAGGTCATGTAGTTGAATACATCAAAGGAAATATGGGACAAAATCATTCTAAGCTATGAAGGTGATACAAAGGTAAAAAGTGTTAAACTCCAAACTCTTAGAATTCAATATGAAATTCTAAGGATGCATAATGAAGAGAGCATTGCCAGTTTCTTTTTACATATAGATGATATTGTAAATTGTATGAGGAATTTGGGTGAAACCATAACTGATACTACTCTGGTTGAAATTTTTTTAAGATCTCTAACTTCAAAATTTGAGTCAAAAGTGTCAACTATTGAAGAGAAGCAATATCTTCAAAGTCTTACTATTGTTCAACTTCATGGAATTCTAACTGCATGTGAAATGAGAAAAGGAGGATCAGATGAAGTCAAAGAAGCCATCGTTAGAGCTTCTACAAAAGGAAAAGAAGTAAAAGAAACAAAAGGATCAGGGTATGTTTTAGAAGAATATGAGGTAAATTTTGTAAAGAATCTCCAACTTGGCATTGGAAGGTTCAAAGGTAAGCTTCCTTTCAAACGTTTTTCTTGTGGAAGAGTTGGTCATTATGCTGCTAAGTGTCCTCATAAAGAAACACATGAAAAAGGAAAGGAAGTAGCAAGAAGAAATAAGAGTCAGTTTAACACTAGAAAAAGTTATTATACTCATGAAGATAGTGATGGGTTATCAGACAATGAGGAAGAATCTGATCAATATATTAGACTTCTCATGGCATTTTAAAAAGAGTCTAGCGAAGGAAAGGATACCTTTATGGATGCTCTAGAAGAAAATGATTGTCTTTAAGAAATCAGTCAGCTCAAAATACGCTTGGAAGAGAAAAAAATATCCATCGAAACTCTAAAAAATTAGCTTGAAGAAAAGGAGAGACACAATGAAAAATTAGAATGTGAAGTAGTAAGTCTAAGAAAATAAATTGAGAAAGTAAAGACTTTGAATCTTAGATTTGCTAAAGGATCTGAAACCTTAGATGAAATTATCAAGGTACAATGTTCTCCTCTTATGAAGACAGGTCTTGGATATGTTAGAGAATCTTCTCAGTCTTCAGCACCAAACTATCTAAAAGTAGCTACAGCCAGCCTACAATATTCTGCCGCTCAACAAGGAAAGAAAGAAACTTTATAGGTAAAGCATGATCATCTAAATACAAATAACACTATCAGGAATACCATTCGGAGAAATATCAACCAACAGGTAATCACAAATAGAAGGTTCCATGATCACAGAAATTTCTTTTTCAATGGACATTGTTTCTCATGTAATAATTTTGGTCATAAAGTTATTCAATGTGTTGCATACAAAACCATCATGACTAGAGAAGAAAGAAAGAAAAGACCTGATACTGGAGTAAATAAGAATACATATAACAAATATTCTCCTCCTCAAAATGAAATTGAATGTGCTTATTCCAATAACTTTGGTCATGAAGAATCTGAATGCAGGAGAAAATTTCAGCCAAAAGAGCATATACACTCAACCTCCAAAGTATGGAGAAAGAAGGAATTACAAGTTGAGAACTGTGGCATAGCTTTATTTTCATAAGGAGAATAAAATCAATGGTACATTGATAGTGGATGCTCAAAACACATGACAGGTGACATAAATAAACTTCTTGCATACAACGCTCTAGAAAGAGAAAAGAATGTTACTTTTGGAAATGATACTCCTAATGTTATTAAGGGAAAAGGTTTTGTTTTTTTAAAGGAAGAGGTGAAATATAACAATGTTATGTATATGGATGGATTAAAGCATAACCTGTTAAGTGTAAGTCAAATGTGTGATCAAGGAACTGAAGTTGTTTTTAGCTCAAAAGAATGTGTGGTATGTGATCTTGATACAAGAAAAACAATTATAAAAGGAAATAGAACACCAAGCAACTTGTATGTATTGAAAAGATGTAAAGAACAATGTTACTTGGGTAGAGCTTTAGAAAATTGGTTATGGCATAGAATATTGGGGCATTTCAACTTCTCTCAAATCAACAAATCTAGCAGACTCAAAGTTGTTCATGATCTTCCCAATATTACTCTTCCTGAGAGTACCATATGCAAATCTTGCCAATTTGGTAAGAAAACAAAAGTGCAATTTAATGCCAAAGAAGGATAAAAAAGTAAGCCTATTTAACTTATTCATACTGATATATGTGGACCTATGAGAAAAAGGTCACCCTATGGAGAACAATACTATATTCTGTTTATTTATGATTTCTCTAGAATGTGTTGGATTGGTTTGCTAAAACACAAATATGAAGCATTCGAAAAATTTCAGATCTTCAAAGCACTGGTTGAAAATGAATTAGATCTAAAAATCAAGTGTCTTAGATCTGATCAAGGATGTGAATATATATCAGATGCATGCTTTGATTTCTCTGAACAACATGGCATAAAAAGACATTTTTCTATAGCTGGTACCCCACAACAAAATGGCGTAGCAGAAAGAAAGAATAGAATAGTTCAACAGATGGCTTGGGCTATGCTTGATGATTCAGGAACACCAGACACATTTTGGGGAGAAGCATCACATACTGCTATAAATATTCTTAACAAAGCACATGTTCGTGTCAACGGTGATAAAAATCCATATGAGATCTGCTATGGTAATCTTCCCACTGTAAAGCATTTTAAAGTTTTTGGAAGCAAATTTTTTATCAAGAACAATGAGGAAAAACTTCGCAAGTTTGAACCTAGGGCAGATGAAGGAATATTTCTTGGTTACTCTTCTAGAAGTAAAGCATATAAATGCTACAATAAAATACTTTGGAAGATTGTTGAATGCATTGACGTCGTAATTGATGAATCCCTCTCAAATCAAAAAGGGGAAATACAAACAACAAATGAAGATGATGATGATTTATATCTTCCTGCATCAAATAGAGATAATATAGAAGGTGAACCCAATGAAGCACTAGAAGGAGATCTATCTGAAAAGGCTCCATCCAGGTATGTTCAAAAGAATCATCCAGAATCTCAAATTTTGGGAGAAAAGGGATCAGGTGTCCAAACAAGAAGAATTCTTGTAGGGTCTACCAGCTATCTAGCATTTTTATCCACCATTGAACCACAGAATGTCAATCAAGCTAGCAAAGATGAATTTTGGATTCAAGTCATGAATTCAGAACTTGATCAAATTGAAAAGAATCATACTTGGGAACTAGTTCCAAGACCTCATAGTAAAAATGTTATTGCAACAAAATTGATATTCAAAAACAAGTTAAATGAAAATGGAGATGTTATTACAAAACAAGGCTAGACTTGTTTGTAAACGATATGCTCAACAAGAAGGTATAGACTTTGAAGAAACATTTGCTCTTGTAGCTAGACTTGAAGCCATTAGAACGTTTCTTGCTTTTTCAAGCTTTCAACAAATCAAATTTTATCAAATGGATGTTAAATCTGCTTTCCTCAATGTTGATCTAGAAGAAGAAGTTTATATAGAACAACCAGAAAAATTCATTTTGGGCAGTGATGAAAATCTTGTTTGTAAACTTAAAAAGGCTTTATATGGTCTCAAACAAGCTCCAAGGGCATGGTATTATCGTCTTGAAAAATATCTTCATCAACAAGGATTTTCAAAGGGTTCTGTTGATAGCAACTTATACACAAAAACTGAAAATGATAAACTATTGATTGTGGTTGTATATGTTGATGATATCATTTTTGGAAGTAATGAAGAGTCCATGAGTCAGAAATTTGCTCTTGTTATGAAACAAGAATTTGAAATGTCTTTACTTGGGGAGCTAACATTTTTTCCTGGCTTACAAGCGCAACAAGCAACCAATGGCATATTTGTATCTCAAGAAAAATACCTAAAATAAATATTGAAGAAGTATGGGATTGAAGACTGCAAACCTGTAAGTACACCAATGATAACTGGGTGTAACCTTAGTTCTCATAATGATTCTCCCACAGTGAATCAACCAAAATACAGATCCATGATTGGAAATCTATTTTATCTAACCGGGACAAGACCAGACATTATGCATGCAGTTGGGATTGTTGGATGATTCCAAGCTAATCCAAAAGAGTCTCACCTTCAAGCTATCAAAAGAATATTCAAATATCTACAAGAAACTCAAGGCTTTGGACTATGGTATCCAAAGAATGCTGATCTCACTCTTCATTCTGACACAGATGCAGATTGGGATGGAAATGTTGATGATCGGAAGAGCACTAGTGGTGGTTAATTCTATATAGGGCTCCGATTAGTATCTTGGTTCAGCAAGAAGCAAAGCTCTATTGCCTTATCTACAACAGAAGCAAAATATGTGGCTGCCACATCATGTTGCACACAAATTCTTTGGATGATGTAGAGCTTACAAGACATTCAAATCACATGTTCACCTCCCATATCCATTATGTGTGATAATACACGTGTCGTCTGTTAGTCATCAGTATTTTTCACCCGTTGATGATGACTAGTTGTTACAGCCAAGTTTTCTAGCAGCTGATCTCCAATATGTCAAATTTGTCAGCTAGAAAACCCCCATAAAATTTTTTCCCTCCTAACCTTTTCAATCAGCCCATGATGAGATAAAACCTCATTATCAAGCCCTATCTAGCCTCAGCCATACTAGCTTCTCCATCAGCTCCAAAGAAAATAATCCAAATCTGTCCAAGAAGTCTCCCCTAATTTAGGTAGTGGCGCTTTAGGAATTTCTCCCTTGGAAAACTATCCTAAAGCCAAATAAATTCTATCTATTATCAACCAGTCCTAAAAGACCTTCCTATTCTTCTGATAAAGTTTGGTTACACCCTTAAGTCGCGCCCCTAACAAGCCTTGAAGTCTCCGCAATACATATGCCACAGGTCAAGCTGATATTAGGTAAATGTATAGTGTTACAGTGTCTTTGTCAAAGAGTAGAAGTATACTAGTGTTCCAGAAGACAGTATTAAATTCAACATGAGAAGATAGCTGCTTCTCATGTGATTCTGATCCTGGGATGCAAATGTTGGGCAGAAAATTATTTTATCAAGCTCCTGCAATCACAGTCAAAGGTTAGTGAATTATAAATGACAAGAAATTCTTTGCAGATACTGGCCAAATTTCTTGTGATGTCTAAAAAGGCACAAAGGTGTTTGAAAAGCAGAATTACATGTCTCAGAGAAATGCCCATCATGACTTATTGTCAATTTTTCATATTCATTTGCTTAAGCATGAATAGGTAGTGAAAGGAAAGATAACACTGTTTAAAGGCTGATGAAATGGTATCACTGAGAAAACCTCCTTCATTCTACAAGCAGAGGGTTTGGCACTGTGATAAAGGCCTCCTTCATCTAATAAGTAGAGGGCCAGGGACAAAGATTGATTTTAGGTTTTTCACTGACTGAAAGGAAAATTTTAAGAGCAGTGGGAGACAATTGAAAGATTCTGAATAAAAAATGGTGTTAAAAGAAGAGGCAAAGCAGTGGTGTTTTTCAAGGTGTTTACATGAGTTTCACTGTTAAAACACAAAATTGAAATACAGTGTAAAGCTAATGGGGTAATTATAAATGAAGAAATATTGTTAAGAAATTTTCCAAGGAAGTAAAACAATCTTGGTCTCAAACTGACTTCTACTATCAAATACAAAGAAAACCACTAACAGTGTGTTCATAAAACATTATTCACTTGGTTAAAACAGGGGTTGAAAAGAACCCAGACATTTGTCAAAACATGCCTCCTTCATGAAAAGTAGAAGGCTCACCATTGTGTAAAGTTAAAGAGCATTCATTTTCAGTATGGCTTAGATCTCAAAGGGACTGCTGTCAAAATGGTAAAATGAATGAGAAATTCATTATTCTTGCAGAACTTCTTCACAAAGGAACCAAGGGACAATTTTCCAATTTTACATTTTAAACTTTATCTCAACATCCCCTACTATATCTCCGTAAAAGTTGAAGACTGGATTGCTTTGTCAATATAAGGTTAGTCAAATGCCTTGATGGTGGAGGCTTTTTGTAGCAGAGTTTTTCACTTACAGTTTCAAATGAGTTTCTTCACCCACAGTCAAAAGAAAGGCTCAAAGAGCACCTAACAGTTCAATCAACTTCACAGTGGGCATGATCATTTTCAAAACATCAGGAGAAGAGACTATCAAAATAAGTTTCAAGGTGGTGATTTATCTCCTTGCAAGAATGGAAAAGAAAGCCTCACATATCATTGATATGTCTTTCAACATAATTTCTTTTTCACTGAGAAACAATGAAGAGGTAGTAGAAGGGTTTTGCCTTAATGAGGAAAACACTGAGAGAGATGTTGGCCTTCAAAATGGTTTTTTCACTTTGAAAATGGGCGATATGTATGAGGATCTCAAAAAATGTCATCCACAACACTTTAACGAGTCCTGGTCAAATTATTGGGTTTGTTATGTTTTGAAGATTATAAATGGTAAAGTCCTGCTTCATTTTTGTTTTACAACCAATACCTCTTTCAAAAAAATTTCAAAACCCTCATAAAGAATTTCAAAGCCAAATGGCCTTTTAACCTTCAAAAGGGAATAAGAGACCATTGTAAGCCCATTTGCAAAGTTTCAAAAGTGCAAACAAACGTTCAAAATCGCTCCTAGCCATCCACTGAAGAGAAAAGAGAGATTCTGAGCGAAACTGCAGAGTTTTTGGAGGCTTAAGACTGCACGGCACGCCTGGAAAAGTGTGCAGCGTGTTCAGGTGAAGATTTACACTGGCTTTACACTACTGCGCGGTGCGCCTGTAGCAGCGCGCGGTGCGCCTGTAGCTCCGGTCATCACTGCCCGAAGGCCGACTCGACAGCCTTTTTAACTGCATGATGCTCTCCCTTTTGAACATGTCGTGCCTGTTGAATGACTGAAACACCTTCAAAAGCATCTCTGAAGCTGCTCAACTCATCAAGCAAAGGCCACAAACCATCCTCAAGGTATTTTTATTTTCCTCCTTGGTGCTTTCAAATTTCTAAAGGGCGTTTGATACCATGATTGTCAAGACTAAAATAGTGGTAGGAGAGAAAACTGTTTGAGCGAAATGCAAGGTTTCTGTTGCCATAATTTCCCAAGATTAGTATAGTAAAAGGGGTGTGTTTGCATTAGTTTCAAAAGACCTAAAACTGCCCTCAAAAATAGTGATAAGCCTTAACACTGATTGCAAGGAAAAAACACAGTGGTAGAGGGTTTTCAAGTTGTTGAAGGTGTCTTAGGAGTGGTGAAAACAAAATTAATCCCTATTGGAAAATCTAAGGTCAAAACAATGTTTGTAAAAGGAAAGCAGTGATCTTAAGGTCAAAGCAGTGTTTAAAGGGTGAGGATATTGGTCCAAAATTAAAGGTGTTATTGCTATAAATGCCAAGAGAGAGAGATCGATTAGAGGGAACTATGTTTGAGCAAACTCAAAGTGTTTTGTTGCTATGATTGTTACACATTTTTACAATGTTGGGTGAATGTTTTAACCATCTAAAAAGACCCTAGCTACCTTAAAAAAACATTGGTGTCCTAGCAGTGGTGAAAACAAAGCTTGTGAAGGGAAAACAATGATCCTAAGGTAAAAACAATGTTTCTAAAGTGAGGCAGTAGTCTTAAGGTGAACACAGTTTTTATAAGGTGGAAGTTTGATCATTATAAAATGCCTCCTCTGTGTTATGAAATAGCAAACTAGTGTTGCCTCCATTGTCCCATAAAGCAGAGTGTGGTGAAAGATATTTTAACTCAATTTGAAGGTGTTTGGCTTACCGTTGTATAGAAACCAGTGAGCAGCGGAAGAAGGACTGTTTGAGGAAGGGTGTTTTTGTTTTTTTCTAAATACAAGGCTATTTTTCTTCTGTCATAACACAAGGAGATCTCTGTTCTACAAAAAGCCACCATTACCTCTTTTTCAAATTACCTTCCCCAAACATAGTAATATTTTAACTGTGTGCTTTTTATTTGATAACTATTTGTTGATTGGCATAAAAAGGGACAAAACAGTGATTTGTAAGGAGCATAAAGTTGGTGTTAAAAAACCATTTCACACAGCATTTGAAGTAGTTTTCCTTGGTCAAACAGTGACTAACAAGGAGGAAAAAGGTGTCTGCTTGAGAAAAACATTCCAAAGGCCATTTGAGACAGCTTGGTGTTGCAAAGAACATTCAAAACAAGATGCCTGCCAGGCAAGACAGTAGGTGTGGCCTTCACAAGAGATTTGAGCCTGTTTCCACTGAAGAAGTGAATGCCTATCCATCAGTATTGTTTGACTTCCATGAGGTTGGGTGTTTATATTTTTGTCAAAAAGTGCAAGAGGTGAAGAGCTATTCCCCTTTGACACATCTTTGTGTCTTGAGGTTTTAAGATAAGAACTTTCAGCTGGCAGGCTTAGATTTCAAATTCTCTCCAATGTCCATTTCCAAGGCCACAAAAATCCCTTATGTCGGGGAGAAGTGGTTTAAAAAAAGCCACCTGGACTCAGAAGAATACAAGACTTTTCTAAAGCCTGAGCATAGAGATTCATGTCCATCCATTTTCCCCTTTTCATATCTATTTACTAGTTATGCCCCCCTCATGAAGATCATCATGAAATACTTCACTTGCGAAGGAACATTCTCCCGATTCTATGCCTATCATATCTGATTTCTCATGCATTTCACGAGGGCCAAATTGCTAAATCTCCCTTTCTTCCTACATATAAGTATTGAGAAAATGGCCTCCACTGTTCCGAAAAAGACTCCTTCTCAACAGACAACCTGCCTCTTCCATCACTCCCTCATTAAAATTATCATTCTTCATCAGCTTCAGAAGAAGGAGGTCTCTTGGGATACTTTCATCACACATCCATATTTCTCCACTGTCCCTTCATTTCATACATCTCCTTCACCTTCTACTCACCATCCTTCGCCTTATTCTAGCAAACCTATTCCAAAGAAGCTCAATTTTACCATAGAACAAGCTAAAGAGCATGATGAGGAAGAAGAGCATGAGAAAGAAGAGGAAAGTGATGATGAGCAGAAACATGATGAAATAGGGCAGCAAGGGGATGATGAGGAAAATGATGATGAGTATCATCATAGTGAAACAGGGCAGCAAGGGGGAGAAGAAAATAGTGAGGCGGAACAGCAAGGGGAAGAAGGGCATGATGAAAAAGGACATGATGATGATGAGCAGCATCATAGTGAGACAGGGCAGCAAGGGGCAGAAGAATACAATGAGGCAGAATAGCAGCATGATGAGGAAGGTGATGATGAACAACATCATAGTGAACCTGAGTTGCAAGGGGAAAAAGAACAAAGTGAGGCAGAACAACAAGGGGAAGAAGGGCATGATGATGAAAAAGGACATGATGATGAGAAGCATCATAGTGAGGCAAAATAGCAGACTCCTGAGCATGATGATGAACAAAATAATGATGAACAGAGGGAGCCACAACATGATGAACAAAGGTAGCCTCATGAAAAGGAACAACAACCTCATGAAGAAGAAGGGCAGCATGATGAAGATATGCAACACAGTGAGGAGGACATCCCTCAAAAATAAATGCACGAGGATATTCAAGGCATCCATGAAGAAATCCAAGATAGTGGCAATAATGATGAGCAAAGTGAGAAGGGTAAAGAGCTAATGGAGCATGTGCTAACTGCCTCTTCTAGGAAAAGGGCCATGCTCTCTTCTCGAAAAGTGGCCAAGCCCCGGACCTCAAGGAAAATGGTGCCTAGAGTTGTACCTCAAATGTGACTAGGGCCCTCCGAAGCAAGGGAAAATTTCCCAAGAAGCCCATTTCCAAATTTCCCAAGAGAGGGAGGACTAAGAAAGCCACTCAAAGAAAAGGGAAGGACAAGGAAGAAAGCAGTCATAAAAAGGAAAGGGAATTCGACATCATTCAAATCCAAAGTGATGATAGTGACAATGAAGCCCAGATCCTAGAAAATCTCTTGATCAATAGAGAAAACCAAAGTGATGCTTTGAGGACTGATCTTGATAGGGCTAGGAACTTCAATCACTTTTTGCAAGTTCAAAAAAAACAGATGAGTGTCCATATGGCTGTATATGAGACACGGGAAATAAAATACAAAAAAGAGGCCTCCAAAGCATAAATGAGATTGGAAGAAATCATGGGTGAGTTCGATGAGAGTGAAGGCGAAGATCAGCCCAGGCGAAAGAGGCCAAGAACCATAGGGCTCAAAAAGGCCCTTGAGAAACAAAAGGAAGAAGAAGATGCCCTTCTCCAATCTACCCCTCTCACTACATTGTTCGAACAAGAGATAGAGAACAATCGGGAAGCATGGCTTGAGAGAGTTAATGATCACTTGGAGAAGAAATTGGAGAAGGCAAATAGAGACTTGGACCTTCAACGGAGGATGACAAGGAATTATAAAAAGCTCAATTAGTTTGCCTGGTGGAAATTGAAGGCTTCTCTGGAAAAACTCAAGGAGGCTAAAGGGAAGCGCCCGGCACCAAAATTGAGATAAGGCACCTCAAAGCTCCAAATATTTTCTTCAGCTTCATAGCATGTTTCTGAGAACCCTTGAGGGTCATGTTCACCAAATTTGGGCGAAATTCGACAAATTTTGGTTTTTTGTGATTTTTGGGTTTTTGGCTAAAACTCATGGGCATCACCATTTCAGTTTGGGTCATCCTCAAAGGATGAAAATAGTATCATTGGATGCCATAATTTCGGGGTCATATACTCAGCGATTTTCAGATCAATTGAAGATCATTTTCTCCCCCAAAATGGCGAAAAACACTCGCTTTTTCTACACTCTGCCCCGTTTATCAGCAAGGCCTATTTTTTGGTTTTTTACACATAGGTCTATTTATGGAGGACTTACAGTGGTTATTTGGGAGAAAAAGAAACATTTTCAGAAATTATACACTCATATCTTTCCAACGAGCCATCATGGGCCTCGTTTCGACATAGGGAAGGCCTCCAAAATTTGTCGCCAAGTTGCTGTAGGGTAAAATGCTTGGGTTGTTGGTTATCGTATATCCCTCTCAAGGCTTTCCGGTGCCCAAGGTAGACAGTAAGATTAGCTGTATAGTTCACAAAGATGGCATATGCATGTTCATATTAACTTAAAACCACTTGATAGAAAAATATATAAGACTACCTCTTTAATGATCTTGGAGTCCATTGGAGAGCACTAGGCAGAAAAGCAGCGGTTCTCCTTCACCAGCTCCAAATCTAGGTCCTGCAATCAATTAAAGCACCTGTGTAATTTCTAACATAACATAATTTTCTTATAAATTAAGCCAATATATAATAAACATTTAATTTGTGCACATCTAAGCCATTCATCTCATGCTATATAAGTGATTAAGTAATAATGACAATATCAATGCATAGAATGGAAAAAACAGATACAGTTCTATTGATTTATAAAAAGGAGGATTACAACTGTCGGTTGCACCAAGCCCTCCTTAGCCTTCCAATATCTCTATCTCTCAAAGTTTTGATGTCTTGATCAACAAGTTCTCAATGAACCTCTTTGAACTTTGAACTTTACACTACAACAATGATCTCTACTTCACAAGTATTCGAAAACTTTGACAATCCTTCGACCTTGAACCAAGAGCCTTCAACTCCATTTTATAGGAGTTGGAGAGAGAAATCCTTGCCCTTATCTTTCCACTAGTTCTGAATAGAAAAAACCAAAATGTTTCCCCAACATCCATGATTTTTCCTTCTTTGAGAGTTCATTTGCTTATGGCAATGCCCAATAAGAGATTAGTGCTTTGCAGTTTCCTTTTTGTACTGACTCTCTTGTGAGAAAAATCTGGAGATTCAAATATTCTCTGTAGTTTTTTCCCATTTCAAACTTAAAACATGGGTAACGCTGCCCTCTAGTGTAAACAGAGCGTTTCCCTAGCCACTAATGCGGCCTATTCACTGATCAGCTGCGTTATAACGCTCTTGTCTTGTTATAGAGAGGCGTTACCATGGCAGAAATAGGTTTAATTTAGGTCTTTGTATTCCTTCCATATTTGTCTACTCCTATGAGATGATGAGGAGGTATTTTGACCTGTAACAGATGCCCTCTAAAGTGTGAGGTCAGAGACAAAGACGATGGCTGAAATACTTTACAATGTGTGTAGTAGAGATAAAGAGATTGAAAGACTGAGGAAAAATTGAAACAAAAACATATGTCAGAGAATATAGTATTTGCCTTGAGTCGGGCATTCCCATGCTCAATATCTTAAACAACATGATTTCTCTAGAATAGAGATATGAAGAATCTATCCACCGATAAGAACAATGTGGGAGTGTTTGCCATAACAGGATTGGGCTGAAGAAGTTGTCTCCATAAACAATATCGCAACTTGGGGAAGGGAACACAACTTTAATGATGTAACCTTTGCCCCAAGGTCTTGACCACTGATTCACTTAAATTACATATTCCTCAACATGTGAATGAAGGAGCTGTCGTCGAACATGTGGTAAATGTTCTGATTACCAGTGGATAATGAAAACTGTTAACATACGCGAAGGTGGCCACCGATAATGATGATGGTCCCTAAGATGCATAGTACAATCTAGCAAGTGTGAATAAAATGAGTTGAAGTTGAACACTCGTAGAATCATTCGACCAGGAGCCAATGATGAAGACTCCTAATCAAACACAAGACTACCTGCCACTGATGCCTTCAAGTATCCGGGTACTGATGGGTTTCTGGGTCAAATTCCTAGATAAGATGTTGAAGTCAATAGGAAGAGATATCTTGAAGGGTAGGCACTGAGGCATCCTACATCAGTCAACACGAAACAGAAACCAACTGATTTTTTTTATGATTGAGATAATGAATAGTAAATGGGGATGTCGGAGGACAAATAATTTCTGGCATAATGAGTGGTTTGGTTGATAACAGGAGCAGTAGATAAAGATATATTCTTGAACAATAGAAGGCACGGTAACAGGGTACTAGGCAGCTGAGGCTTATTGAACACCAAAGAGTGTGTTAGGATTTTACTTGTGCAGGGACACTTGGAGATGAAGGCTAATACTCATAGATGGTAGGGTTCGGCTAACTGCAAAAGAGTTTTCTGGGAAGTGCCATGTTCAAGAAATTTTCTGCCAAATTGACCTTTCTGAAATGTAACAGTGGTAGTATCCATTTTGTCCAAATTTTTCCCCGTCTGATTAAGTTTAACGAGTCCAGACGAGTAAACTCGGTGAATTTTTCATATTTAGAGAGTCTGAAAAATATCATAAAAGACAACTTTGTGCCCCGTCTGATTAGGTTTAATGAGTCCAGATGAGTAAACTCGATGAATTTTTCATGTTTAGAGAGTCTGAAAAATATCGTAAAAGACAACTCCATTGGGGTACCTTTGTCATGTCTTGATAACGGGGCATGGCAAAGGGAGAATAGTAAGCCCGAAATAGTTCATTTTCCATAAGTTAGTCCATCGAAGACAGAAAAGTGAGAAATCTATGTTCGATGGACGTCTACCTCATTTTGTTATGAGTACGAGGAGATGGAGTAAACTCGGTACTCTTTGTGAAATTTTAACGAGTCCAAAAAAGAAAAAATCAGTGCCCTTCGTGGAATTTTAACGAGTCACGTGGAGAAAACTCGATCACATCCGTGAAATTTTAACGAGTCATGCGGAGAAAACTCGATTACTTTTTCGGTTTAAAGAGCTTTGAAAAAGAGGAAAAGAATGGCTCCTTACTATTTGTCGTGGTAGTTTAACGAGCCCGACAAAGTCAACTCGGGGTTTTTTCAGTTTTATGGGCAAGAAAAAGGTTCCTAAAAAGAAATCTCAGTGCTTCTTCATAGTTTTAACGAGTTTGAAGAAGAGAACTCTAGGTTTTTCAGATTAACGAGCAAGAAAAAGAGGCCAGAAAAAAGAACGCTCGATATCAACTTCGTATAAGTTTAACGAGTTTGAAGAAGGGAACTCGAGGTTTTTCGGATTAACGAGCAATAAAAATACCATAAAAATAATGCTTGAAGCTTCTTCGTGTAAGTTTAACTAGCCCAAAGAAGAGGACTCGAGGTTTTTTGGATAAATGAGAAAGAAAAATACCGTAAAAAGAATGCTCGAAATTTCTTGATCTCTTTCTCGTCAATAGAAGAATCTATGTTGGGAAGTTTCTTGTAAGACGAAGCAAACACATCACAGAATTATTTTAAAAGGGATGTGAAGCATTCAATTTCCTCAGGATTGCAATCGGCTCCAATCTGAATGTTTTCCACGGTATCCGTTTTGACCGAGATATCAATGAGCATTGTCTTAGAAACATTACCCATGTTCCTTTATGAATTGATAGTTTGAACAATAGTGTAAGTGGAAGGAACCATCTTAGGTGGTCAAAGGATGGAATTTCAGTTATTATCATGTCCGAATCGATCATCGAAGCGCGATGGTGAAACTCTCCCCAAGGTCGTTCTTCTAAAGACATGATCTCTCGAATAGCTTCATCTGTAGGCAAGACTTTATTGAGCAGATCCTTAGAGAGAACCATGATGGGTGGGAGGTTTGTACCTTTGGTCGAACCCATAGCAGTGGAGGGTTCAGATGTAATTTGGATGGCTTGGTAGGCCAACTTAGCTGGTGAGAGTGGCATCTGATCTCCGTAGGAATCAATTTCTGAAGGTGCCAGGAGGATCCATGGGTCGATAGAGCCATCGATAGTGGTGGATATCATTGCAACTGTATTTGGGATCTCTGGCAGTGGGAGAGGAAAACAACCCAATAGGGAGGATGCCTTCAGAAGACCGGTACCAATACTGACGTAAGAGTCAGGATAGCCTCCTATTAGGGGTACAATGCTACTTGGTAACGTGGAATAATCAGGGGTGCAGAAGGATAATTGATCCACCGTGACTATTTTCCCATCCAATGGAAATAGGATGATTCAGAAGACCGAAGAAACAATGGTGGTCATGGCATAAGACCAACTGCGACCAAGCAATAGATTATAGTCGAGATGGTGCTCTATGACTTCAACATCCACGGTTACCGTTTTCCCACCTAGAGTGATGGGAAAGCTAGCAAGGTATCCTTTTGGGAGGAACGTGTGGCCATCGAAAGCTTTGAGGGAATTCGATGGTGGTGTTAAGGTAGGAGAACCTAAATTGAGCCAACAAGCTTGTGACATAACGCAGGTTGAAGCACCTTCGTCTATGACAGTGCGATGTATTGGTCTCCCTTTCGACACAACCTCCACCTGGAATGCGAGTTGGTGTGAGAGGCGAGGTTTATATTTTTCCATATCAAAGATAGCTAGCATGGAATCCTGGAGGTCTATTCCACCAATGGTCAAAAGAAAGGCTTTCCTTTGTGTTGGACAGGTTTGTAATACTTCGAGAGTAGACATAGCTGACGGTGCCTGCGCCAAATCTTCTACAATGTTGTAGTTTTGGGCTACACATGTGGAGGTGTTATGAGTCGTGCGTCGAACGATCCCTTTTGGGGGACGAATCACGGGGTCAGCAGTAGGCCGTTCGATATGAAAATCGTTGGGTGGTGATGGATTTGAACTAGTACCAGGTTCTTGAGCATCTATGGTAGGATTTAAATAAAGCTTGGCTCGTGTTTGAAGTTCAACACTCTCAATGCCATAAATGGCAGATGATCCTTCGCTGGAAGGATGTGAACCACCATGGACCCATTGCTGGGGGTGTGGTGATTTGTCAACCATGTGTTGATGTTGCTGCTATTGATTAGGGAAAGGATTATGAAGAATGGCAGGCATTCACCCAGAATCCTTGTTGACAATAAAATCGGTGCATTCCTGCAGCCGAGGAAATTTGTATGTCAAGTGGTCCTCCGCATAGATCTTGCAAGGAAATTTCATGGGTTTATCCTTCCCTTTGTCATTTTTGGCATCGTTTTTCTGATTAGGGTTATTCTAATTGTCCGACTACTCCTCTGAAGACGATGTCTTTTTCTTGTTCTTCTTATTTTTCCCACTGGGTTTTTGTAATTTTTTCATAGAATTTACCTCAGCGGTAGGAAGAGTAGTCGTTTGGTGAGGGGCAGTGGCAGCCGAAGATGGCTGGGAGGCTTGCCCCCAAGACTGTTTTTTGGCCACACCAAAGATTGCGCCAATGAGACCGTCGTCATGTGCTCTGGTTTTCTGAGTGGCCGGAGGATTTGGGTTACCAGGGGCATTGGCGAGAAAATCATATAGTGTGCCAGATTGTGAATAGATTAAATCCAAATGCTGGGCACGACGAATGCATTGATCTTTTGTGACTGCACCGAAAAGGCCGATGTCTTTAGAGATGTGGGCTAAGAGAGACTTACAAAACAAATTGGCTAAGAGATGATCCGGGATTGGCGCTTTGACTAGCCTCCTCCTACGTCTCCATTCATGAATGTGATCGGAGATGTGGGTGGCAGTGTCTTGGCGCAATGAGGTTAACAGTTCTGTTCTGGTTTCAAATATGATTGGTAATTGGAATTTATTTAGAAACTCCGTAACTAAAGCACCAAAAATGTTGATAGCGGCGCGTGGTAATTCAATATACCACTTGGCGAAATTTCCTGTAAGGGTGCGGGGAAACAGTCGAAGCCGGACACTATCATCCACCATGGAATTAGATATAGACCATAGATGAAAGGTAGTGATGTGTGCGGCTGGGTCGTCCCCTTGTTTCTCGTCGAACTTTGGGATATCAGAAGGAATCTTGTGCGGTACTGGAGGCCAGAGCGGGTTGTGATTGATGGGATCATTAGTCAGTTTATGGATATCGAGGATGTCCAGAGCTGCCAATAATGGAAATTGTGGATTTTCCCTCAAATCTAACCAAGGCAGTATGGGCTAACTATTTAGACCATAGGGTCCACCCATTAATGTGTTACCAAGAGGATAAGTAGGACTTTGATAAAAATTTCCTATAGGTGGAGGGGTAGGGAAATATGGTTGCTGTCCATAGGGCATATTGTATTGTGGGGAAAACGGTTGGTTTCCCCTAGTATAAAAGTGCCCTCCCATTCTAGATGGAGGTTCGGGTGGATTAGTCGAAATGTATGCAATAGAGTTTCCCGGAGGTATGCTAATACTTGCATAGTTTGGCAATGGCGTAGACCCTACACCTATATTTGAACCACTTAAGGGAATAGTATTGATAGTAGGTTGTCCCGTTTTTACTAAGGACTGCAAGGGAAGTGAAATGTTCCCTGCTACCTGCGTGCTAGTGACACTGCCCCCTGGTATAGTGGCCAAGGGCTTCTAACTCAGCAAAGGGTTCCAACCGAAAGGGTTGCTAAAAGGAACCAAATTAGTCACACTCGTGGGAGGAGCAACTGTGGATCCCATCGTGGTCACAGTGGGAGTAGATCGCGAAGGATTCGGCGAGCTACTGACACTTGTGATGACTGTAGGGTTTGGATTAGGTATATGTTGACTACTAGGGTTACCAAGTGATGGCATAGAACTGACCACCGGCGGGGAGGATGGTGACGAACTTGGGATGGTTGCCATTGGCATCGACCCTGTGGATGCTGGTGGTGAGATGGATGTTTGTGCGGCCGAAGACATATCTTGGCATGGTGGAATCTGAACTGTCACAGGCCTCAACGGATCAGTGAGTGGAGGATTTTAATGAGGTACAACCCCTTCCGTGAAAGGGTCCTCCCGAAATTCCGTATGATATGAGGCTATGTGAAAATCAGGATTAGTCAGTGGAGACTGCTCTTCTGGAGAAGGCACGGGTTCACCAAGGTTCAGTTCTTCCTTAATAGTTAGAGGAGGTAGACCTTGCTATCGTCGAGACAGATGGCGTGGGTCGGATGACGCCACGGTGACCTGTTTAGTTTTTAACCAATTTTAATAAATTGTGATGTATTATAAAGTCTCAATGACAGTAACCACACACCTAAAAAATAAAAAAGGACTCTCTAAAATCAATCAGCAAGCAACCATAATAGGGTTCCCTATCTGAGTGCTACCGTTTGCTGGTGATGAAATCCAGTATCACAATAGTATACAAAGAGGGTTGGTCGAAAGTACAGTTACGGTCACTCTAGAGCTTCTCTCGAACCTCAGACGATAGGTGTAAGCACTCTCGTGAAGACGAGTACCCTCCTAAAGACTAAAGACAAAGTGGGTCCGTCTATTTCAGGTACTAGGATAGCCCAGCCCAGTCACCTTGTGTAAGTCCCTAAAAATTATGGCCACTAAAGATACCTAAAATCACATACATCATCAAGGGGGTCCACGGTCAAGGACAGAATGCTATATGGGCAGAATACCTAGATCCCCAATCTAGTTTCGACATCCCCGAAGGGAACCCCAATATATAACACACCCACTGGATGCAGTCGAAGGCAGGCTACCTTCTTGTGCGCCCAATTGTTGTCTCAGGCTGAGCTCCGATAAAGGAACGATCCCGATAATATTAGTGCAGTAGGATTTCGATCGTTAATGACTCAAGTTTCAAGTTTTGAGATCTTGGGTGACTTTCTCACTTTTCCTAACCCAAGATATTAGCCTGAACTACTATTTGTGTGAGCTCAAAAAAGAGTAATGTGATTGATTTTATTATCACTTGATTCTTAGTGTACTTGATTAGTAGTCTTGCGGAGGGGGAGTGGACGTGTGAAATGTAATGAGACTCTGACTCAAGAAACCATGCAAAACATGCTCTAAATATTCAATTCGATGAAGAGTATTTCTACAAGGATAGGTTTCTTTTCAACATCCATGCACTAACATTCAAATAGCACAGTTCAACGTTTAAGGATTCAGGCTTGTATCTACCTCTTCTTAACAGTCTATGAACTGAAGTTTTCAGAACTAACTCAGCTACATGCATAAAAACTAAAAAAAAAAAAAAAATCTTCTCTAAAAAGTAAATGCTTTTAACACAAACTTTTCAAACAAGAGCAAACAAATAGAAATTCCATATTAGTAAACAAGCACAATGATTTAGTCAAGGAGAGATACTGATGGCCAAAAAACTCTGCAACCAAAACACAATCACAGCAGTGAACAACAAATTTTGGCTGAGTAACGCATTGTCTCTGGGTAAAGACAACGGTAATACAGAGACTAACGCACTGTATTTAAGTAGAGTCAACGTTATAATGCACTGGAAAACACACAGAGATAGCGTTAGCCAGGGTAAAGTTCTTCAGATGGTCAAACAAAAATAGGATTGAACTCTGCGAGCTTTTGAAAAGTCTACTGGGCATAAAAACTGGTTGGAAGGATTTGTGAATAGAGGAAAGAAGAAAGGAGGAAAGAAATAGTCCGGAAACTATGGGGAAACTCCCCAGCGGAGTTTCCAATTCTGCTGTAGGGTAAAATTCTTGGGTTGTTGGTTATCGTATATCCCTCTCAAGGATTTTCGGTGCCCGAGGCAGACGGTAAGATTAGTTGTATAGTTCACAAAGATGGCATATGCATGTTCATATTAACTTAAAACCACTTGATAGAAAAATATAGAAGATTACCTCTTTAATGATCTTGGAATCCTTTGGAGAGAACTAGGCAGCGAAGCAGCGGTTCTCCTTCATCAGCTCCAAATCTAGGTCCTGCAATCAATTAAAGCACCCGTGTAATTTCTAACATAACATACTTTTCTTATCAATTAAGACAATATGTAATAAAAATTTAAGTTGTGCACATATAAGCCATTCATCTCATGCTATATAAGTGATTAAGTAATAATGACAATATCAACACATAGAATGGAAAAAACAGATACAGTTTTATTGATTTATAAAAAGGAGGATTACAACCGTCGGTTGCACCAAGCCCTCCTCCGCCTTCCAATCTCTCTATCTCTCAAAGTGGTGATGTCTTGATCAACAAGTTCTCAATGAACCTCTTTGACCTTTGACCTTCACACTACAACAATGATCTCTACTTCACAAGTATTTGAAAACTTTGACAATCCTTCGACCTTGAACCAAGAGCCTTCAACTCCATTTTATAGGAGATGGAGGGAGCAATCCTTGCCCTTCTCTTTCCACCAGTTCTGAATAGAAATAACCAAGATGTTTCCCCAACCTCCATGCTTTTGCCTTCTTTAAGAGTTCAGCTGTTTATGGCAATGCCCAATAAGAGATTAGTGCTTTGCAGTTTCCTTTTTGTACTGACTCTCTTGTGAGAAAAAGCTGGAGATTCAAATCATTCTCCACAGGTTTTTACCGTTTCAAACTTAAAACACGGGTAATGTTGCCCTCTAGTGTAAACAGAGCATTTCCCTAGCTACTAACACGGCCTATTCACTGATCAGCTGTGTTATAATTCTCTTTTGTTGTTATAGAGGCATTGCCTTGGAAAAAATAGGTTTAATTTAGGTCTTTGTATTCCTTCCATATTTGACTACTCCTCTGAGCTGATGAGGAGGTATTTTGACCTGTAACACAAGTCAGGGGACCTTTTGCTGATGTATTTTTTGAGTATTTTTGTAAAAATTGAACCTTTCAAAAGTGACTTTTCTTCATGTGCGTTTAGCTATTTTTGTACATGATAAGTTATAAAAAGTCAATATATTTCCTTTTTTTAGCATTTTTGAGATATTTTATTAGATATTTTGTGCCTTGGTCTTTGCAAATACTCAAGGACAAAATCAGATATTTTGGATAGGCCAATGAGATTGCAAGTTGAACTAAGAGGTTTTCCTCACTGTGGCTATATATTCCAAAGGCTTTCATTGTAAACAAGGCTGAACTTGATGAATAGAAGCAATATATGGTCATATAAGCTGTGGAAGAAACACTTGTCTCATGCTTTTGGATAGCTTCTTGCATGTTCTTGGATGATGAAAGAGGATTGTTGTTGGATTCCATGACTTGGCAGAATGGTATAGTGTCTCTCTCTCTCTGTTTTGTTTCTTAGTTTTCATTCATAAATCCATGTTCTTGCTTGCTATAAGACAGTAGAGAATAGATTTGAGACATGCCCTTGGAGGCACCTCAAATTTCTTGTTTCTTTATAGCTTCCATGTTTTCTTCATTCTTAGTCACATTAAAGAATTCTTGATTGCTCTTTAATAACTTAAGATTATTGTTTTCTTGTTTCATTGATGGTTTTATGCATGCTAAGTATGATTTACGGTATGCCCTACTTACTCATGGCTAGCCATAGCTCCACCTATGAAACTTCTCTTTGATTGATTAGATTGTCATTTGTTGAACCAAGGAGGTCTTGTACTGATCTTTCCCTTTGCATAAAACTATGCAATATTGTTTTGAAAGCGCCCAATAGCTTGAAGTACTATGTTTAGGTGTTCCTACATAGTGATTTGAGTTATTTTTCTGTCTTAAATCTATTTCCCCAAATTCTGATAGCCATTTCATAAAGTTAGAGAGTCATATATCTCTATGCATGGCTTGAATTATTATTTCTATGCATTGATCAGTTTACAGTTACATTTCTCATGATTAATGGTTTTCCCTACAATGTTTATGTTAGCTATTAAACTAGTTATGTTTGAAATCATTTGTTATTTACAAGTTTAATGTACATCTCACTCCGTTTTTCCCAAAGATCCATTTTACCTCGAATCAAATCGGCCCTTCAACAACCTTGTATCACTATCTGAAAGTTCTCTTAAATTTTTCGACCCCATAGCCCAGTTGATCTGACATATTTTTACCTATCTTATGTCTTTGATTAGTTCATCCCTCACAACCTAAAAATCAAAAAGCAAAAACCTACTTTATAACTAGCCTAAAATAAGAACACAATAAGCAAACACACAGATATCCCTTACACAAATAGAGAGAGCCCTCTCTGAGTCTAGGAAGGCTAGGTCCTTGGGCTCCAAAGATTGGTTTGATCTTACACTGTCATTTGGCTTGCCAATCAGCCAAATCATAGGACCCTAACACCTTCAGTATCTCAAAGAATCCTGTTATGCATTCCAAGACCAAGCACATCCCTATCAAGTATCACTTCTTACGTGAACAGGTGCTTGAAAAAAAGGTGAAATTGGAGTATATATTCTCCAAATAACAAGTTGCTGATATATTTACTAAACCTCTTCCCAAGGAAACCTTTGAATATCTTAGACAAAAGTTGGGAATTTTCTCTGCTTCTCAGAAGATCAGATTTGCTTAAATTTAGAAGATTAAATTGGATACGTGGATTTCATAAAGGACAGTTGCGTATATACACGAATTTATATACAGAAATACGCGTATGGGTTTTTTCTGGCATAATTTTCTGGGTCAGCATTTTCATAACAGTTGCAGTGCTGTTGGGTATCTCTGGTGATGTTCCAGTTCTTACATTTCCGTTTCATTCTCTAATATGTTGTTGATAAATATGCCTTGATGATTTGCTGTTGAAAGTGTTCATGATGCACAAGCTAAGGGGGAGGTCTTGTCCTGTGGGAAAAGATGAATTGTTGGAATTCTAAGTGTTTGTTGTGGTCTGATCTCATGATTGAGATTCATTAGTATTTTTTATAAAAATTCATTTGATGAAAAGGTCATGTTGAGACCTATGCTCTAAAATTTTTATATTCAAATTTGTAAACCCACTTGGTTGGGTAGTTGAGTCAAAATTTGTAAACCCACTTGGTTGGGTAGTTCAGTCAAATATGTAATTCCACATGATTGGATCATTGATGTAAGTATGATTCCTTGGTGATACAAATGGTCATACTTGGTTGAGTTATAGAGTCATGTACTTCATTGAAAAATATGTCTAAAGATTCAGCATGAACTCAGGGGGAGCATGGCAAATTCAGTGCACTTCAGATCTACAGAGCTCATATCTCTACAAGGGAAGAGAAACCTTGTTTTGGTTTTGATCCATACTTTTCCCTTGATGTAAAAGGGGGAGAGTATCATGGTGGTTGAATAATGGTTATGATTAATGTATCTATCTGTTGTGGTGACCAAGCAGCATCGTGGTTGCCATCAAGTCCAAAGGGGGAGATTGTTGGCAATATGATGTAATGTGCTGTCCTTGATGGCAACCTACTTGATGAATTTGTACTTGATGGAAACCTACTTGATGAGTTGCCTATGATAAGAATACTACGTGTTAAACAGGTAAGAGTGATGTAGCTATATATTAGCTCAAATGTGACGAAGAAAATAATTCTAGTAAGTGCCAGAGAAATGATAAATATATTATGTCACAATGTATACGCTACTTTTGTGAAGGCAACCCGCATATACATTTAGGGTTCGCATATACACATTTTTAATGAAGATAATTTGCATATACACACGGAAACGAACGCTCCAATTCGTGTATGCCTTTTGCACTCTAAAATTATGATACCAAGGGGAATTACCATGGTATTAGCCCATAGTATTGAGAATTGCATTGTCTATTTGATTCCGTCTAAGAATACCATCGGAATTTGAGTGGTTTTGACTCATGGTATTGGTAAAAGCTAAATCTATTTAAGGATAAGAAGATCATAGTGCAAGTTGTGCATGAGTAAAGGTTGTTAATGAATGAAACATTCACTAAGGAATATTTGCATGAATGAATTCTATTTTCAATTGATAGATCTAAATCTATGATGCACCCATGGATATGATGATGGTTCAGGGTCTCTAGATTTGAAGATGATGAATCTCTAGTTTGATCTACTGAAGAAATGATGAAGAACTGGCGCAAGTCTGCTAAAGAAAATGAATAAATCTGGGTAAGTTTTATAGATCTGGCTTGTTCTACAAAATATAAATTTAAATATCTATACGCTAGTTTATTTCAGTAAAAGCGCGTATATACGTGGGTTAGCTTCATTAAAAGTGCGTATGACCATTAGGGTTCTCTTAAGAATAAATAGAAGTATACGCAGGTTGGTGTGCAGAAAAGCGCGTATGTATGCGACTTCAGTGAAGAAAAGTAGCATATGCTATTTGAATTAATGATTGTTTAGGGTTGAGTTTGTATCTGCATATCTATTTTGAAGTCTGGGTTATTCCTCAAGTTCTGGTTACAATTTTTTCACTGTTCTAATTAAAGTATTGGGGAAAGTTTATGATTGATGATAAAGGGTTTTGTTGATGCTGTTTGATCCAGTATGAAAATTGATGAAACGTGGTCTGCAGTGGGTTTGAGGGTTGAAGCCTTCAGTATGGAAGTAGAATTTTCTTGCCTGTAGAAGCTGCTGTTATGTTTAGGGGGTTGAAGCTCCCTTCCAAGAGTGGCTGGTAAACGAGATCAGGGGGTTGAAGCTCCCTTCCAGTAGCAGCTGGTAAACGAGTGAAGGTTGCAGGCTTCTACAGGTAGAATCCTTCATACTGATATGATTCTGCATCAGTACAATGTTGTAAGCAAATTTCCATATAATAAATATTGAAGATAGATATGTCAGTAGCGGTAGTTTTCTCCCGAATTGGGTTTCCACCTTAAATACTGGTGTTCATGTGTGTTCCACTTGTGTGATGTTTTATACTACCATTACTGTACATATTTCCTGTTTATCTAACCTGATGCATAACTAGTAAATCTGTTTTAAAGTACATTTATGAGATACTTTATAAACTAGAAATTTATATTAGTATACGCGAGTTTCTTTCAGCATATCTGCGTGTTTACATGAGTTCAGTTCATAAAATCCGCGTATGCAATGCCGCAAAAGAAAAATTTAAAGTCAAGATATAAGCTCTAAATACTGATTCAACACCCCCCCCACCCGCTTAGTATTTTTCCCAACAATTGGTATCAGATCACGTCCTTCTGAATAAGCTTAGTTGCTAGAAGGAAGATTAGCCAAGATGAGAAATCAAGATGGGACAACATCTATTAGGCCTCCACTCTTCAACATAAACAATTTAATCTTCTGGAAAACATGGACAAGATCCTATCTTCAGTCTCTTGGAGCAGATGTATGGGCTATTGTTGAAGGAGGTTATAAATATCCAACCTCAGTTCCAACAGATGCAACGACAAGAAAGAAATATGAAACAAATGCAAAGGTAGTCAATTCACTATTGGGAATTCTAACAGAATCAGAATTTTTCAAGGTCATGCAGTTGAATACAAAAAAGGAAATATGGGAGAAAATAATTCTAAGCTATGAAAGTGATACAAAGGTAAAAAGTGTGAGATAAATTGGAGGGCGAGATTTGAGACTTAGGGCAAAGAAATTTATTGTTGGAGGTCTTCTACGTTAGCATGGCGCTCTGCTCGAGCAATCGGGTCAGCCTGTTAGCATAGCACTGGTAGGCCCGCTCGTGGGTTAGGGTAGCATCGGGCGCATTCAGCAGCAGTCAATCCCTGGGCGAGTCAGGTCGGCCCGTTAGCGTAGCGCCCAGGCCTGCCTATGGGTTAGCGCAGCACCGGGCGCATTCAATAATAGTCAGTTTATGAGTGAGTCGGGTCAACCCATTAGCGCAACGCCCAGGATTAGCATAGTGTCGAGCCAGATTTGCACAGTGTTGTCTAAATTTGAACGTGCGGAGGACTCGTTAGCGTAGTGCTAGCTCGCATATGCGTAGCGTCATTGATTTGCGTAACGCCATAACAAACTTGCCAAAAAACAGTCAAAACTCTGTTTTTTTTCTCTTAAGGCCTTTTTTCTTCACCAAGTGACAAATGAGTTCCAAATGAAGACAGAAACACCTTTATATCCCTTGAAAAAATAAATCATAGATATAAAACCCACTTTACTATGTTTGCATTAGGTCACTTTGTAATTTTCACTAATGTCTCCTTGACCCTTTTTTACAAGTGCTTATAACTTTTCACAAATGGTTTTCTCTGGGTAATCATGTACTTGAAGGATGAAGGGACCCACCTTTTTGGCTTTGAAACTTTGGGGATTGTCCAAACTATCTCTTTTGAAAAATTAAAATCATTTCTTATTCCTCTTAGGCATTTTTGAGTGCAATAGACTTAAAACATGTGTTTCTCATCTTTTACTGATATTTGACAGTGAGGTCCTTTTGGCAAAGATGTGTACATCATGTTTACCATGTTTTCCCTTTGGCCACTTCTAATTTCTGTAGGTGCCCATAGTACATCTTTCCATGATATCTTTGTCATTATTTGGAATTTTACATCCTTTAGTCACCGAACAAAGATCTTAGGGTCAGCATGATTTTCATTTTGAAATTTTACCTCATGTTTTCTTTATATTGAGCATTTTGAATACCTTTAACTGTACTTTGAAAGCTTGGGCTCTCTCATACTGATAATATTTACAACTTCTTCCTTTGGTGCAGTGAAGCATTGTTGTCTTGACGAAAACTAGAGAACACCTCGGACACCCTTTTGAATTCCATCTTCTCTTATGAAGGAGGACTTATCATCTTCATTTGACCTGTTTTGATTATCTTTCAAAACTCTTCGGTTTTAGGTATGTTAGAGAAGAATAAGTAGTATTGTCTTCTAAGTTATCTATTTCCCTTTCAATTTCATTCATTTCTGTTCAGTTCACCTCACCTTTTTCCCTTATTCATTCATGATTTCTAGAAAACATCATTTTATGCTTGGTGGTGCTGAGGTGAATTCTATCCTTGTGGTCCTTGTACTGGCTCCTTGCTTGGAAACATTGTTTTTCCAATCAGTCACAAAACCCTGAATTTCATTGTACATAAGCCTACTGCCTTTTCCTTGATGTGGATGTCTTCTTGTGATGATTCACCCTCTTACCTTACCTCTTTTATACTTATGGCCATCTTCAATCATTCTTTGCATCAATGTGAACAAGGATGGTTGTCCCTTGCAGAATTGGTGTTTTGACCATGGAGGCCTTCTTTGAAGGGTTTTGATCAGATTTGGACAAAGATACTCGACCTTCTTCTTCTTTAATGTAGCCTCTTGACACAGGAAAAACAGAGACTTAGAACACCAAAAAAAACCTCAATACTTATGAAACCCTAGGTGAGCTAGGGGAATGCTTTCTGGACTTGGCCTTTGACCCAAAACTTAGTTTTGGGTCCTCAAGTATAAAAACAGATTTTTTGATATTTTGGTGTATTGAAGATGAAAAATCCAATGTACTTGATTTATCTAAAGAGCCTACAGAGGTAGTTTTGAGACCATCAATGATTGATGCATCCAGGAAAAATAGGAGTGAGTAGGTTAGTTAGTGGTCCTAGGTGTTAGGTGGAGGAAAGTAAGCAAGCCAAAAATAGAGTGCTAAGGTCAATGGTGACAAAATATAGACAAAATGAGTGGTATGAGCTCTTGATGGGCCTTCTTGGGGTGGTGATCAAAGTTTGAATTTTGTTTTTAGAAATCATGTCAAACTCTGATCACCACCCCAAGAATACCCATCAAGAGCTCATACCACTCATTTTGTCTATATTTTGTCACTATTTACCTTAGCACTTTGTTTTTGGCTTGCTTACTTTCCTCCACCTGACACCTAGGATCACTAACCAACCTACTCACTCCTATGTTTCCTAGATGCATCAAGCATTGATGGTCTCAAAACTACCTCTGTAGGATCTTTAGATAAATCAAGTACATTGGATTTTGCATCTTCAATACATCAAAATATCAAAAACTCTGTTTTTATACTTGAAGACCCAAAACTAAGTTTTGGGTCAAAGGCCAAGTCTAGAAAGCCTTCCACTAGCTCACCTAGGGTTTCATAAGTCTTGAGGTTTGTTTTGATGTTCTAAGTCTTTGTCTTTCCTGTGTCAAGATGCTACATTAAATAAGAAGAAGGTCAAGTAAATTTATCCAAATTTGATCAAAACCCTTCAAAGAAGGCCTCCTTGATCAAAACACCAATTCTGTAAGGGACAACTGCCCTTGTTCACATTGATGCAAAGAATGATTGAAGATGGCCATCAGTATTAAAGAGGTAAGGTAAGAGGGTGAATCATCACAAGAAGACATCCACATCAAGGAAAAGGCAGCAGGATTATGTACAATGAAATTTAGGGTTTTGTGACTGATTGGAAAACCAGTGTTGCCAAGTAAGGAGCCAGTACAAGGACCACAAGGATAGAAGTCACCTCAACACCACCGAGCATAAAATGATGTTTTCTAGAAATCATGAATGAATAAGGGAAAAAGGTGAGGTGAACCGAACAGAAATGAATGAACTTGAAAGGGAAATAGAGAACTTAGAAGACAACACTTCTTATTCTTCTCTAACATCCCTAAAACCTAAGAGTTTGGAAAGATAATCAAAACAGGTCAAACGAATTTTGTTTTTAGAAATCTTGGGTAAGAATTTAGTTATCTACAAATGAAAAAAATATTGATGACGAATAGAAGGAACCATATATATTTATGTATCTCATGTATTGTGGAGGATTTTGGACAGCTTGTGGTTGTCACTTGGAGCTTCATGGTTGATGAGGGGTATCTAGCTACATATTTAGAGATCAATCTAGACATTCTAGAGAGGAAAATTTGGTGTTGGGCATACATAACTCATTATAGAAAATGGGGAGACCTTGCTTGTGTGGATGCCATTTGGAGGGGGGCATATTCTTCTAGCATCTACTTTTGCAATTGCTTGATGACAAGCAACATTTTTCCGGGGAGGACTGTAATATTCCCAAATTTTCACATGATATTTGTAATAATAGAGTTCTTAATAAACTTAATTAATTAAGCTAATAAAAGGGTGGAGGGAGCCATAATCCTCAAAGATGAATAAAATCCACTTTTTATGTGTGTATGTGGATATTCTAGATCTAGATCTAAAATCATGGAGTAGTGGAGAAGCTCCATTAATAGTGATCATGTCTCATTTATGAGATAGATTATGGAGGATGAAACAGTCAAATAAGATAATGGATCTTAAATGAAAAATCATGAGGATATTTGATAAGGTCAACTAAGATCATAGTGCATTCAAAGAAGATCATAAAGCACTTATGATAAGATAATGGAGGAAGTGATGCATTTAATGCACATATGATGGAGAGGTTGATCACCCCATATCAACATGATGGAGGACATGGAGAAACAACACAGTAAACCATGGAGACTTATGTCCATGCATAACAAAGTTGTTGAGTGGGCCTAGGCTATGGAAGGATCATATCTATATAATGAAGGTGGAGGCACAATGGAAGGCATGATTTAGATTATTCATTTCTTGATATTTTTAGATCTAGATTTGTCTTAGGACATTTCTAAGTAGGCTTGGGCTGTTTGGAAGATTTTGCAGTGTTTTTTAGAATAGGGTGTTCCCGAGCGGGAATCACACCTCTTTCTTTGAGTGACCTCTATGGAAGAGGATTTTAATTCATTCCTTATCAGGCATTGGTGCCATCTTCAGGAGGTTATTTCTAGCATTCAGCTAGGAAACTGGTGGAGGATTCATCCTACCACTGTGTTCTTCACATTCAGCCTTTCAGGAGCAACAGATCTATATCCAAAATTTAGGCCATTAGGTTTTACCTCCATGCAACAGCACTCCCTTCAAGGATTGCGCAGTCCAATCCTGTAGATCTATTGGAGGAAGGAAGTTTCCAGCATTTTAGCTGGAAATCCTATGAGGGATCATCTCCTCAGATTGGATCTATTATTTCCATCACTCAAGAGCTAATTTGACACATCTATCAGTAAGTGCCAAAAAAATGATAAATATAATATGTCACAATGTATACGCTACTTTTGTGAAGGCAACCTGCATATGGATGCAATGTATACACTAATTTTCTGAAGGCAACCCACGTATACATTCAGGGTTAGCATATATGCAGTTTTTATAAATATAAGTTGCGTATACACGTGGAAACAAACGCTCCAAGTCGCGTATGCCTTTTGCGCACTAAAATTATGATACCAAGGGGCATTACCATGGTATTAGCCCACGGTATTGAGCATTGAATTTTCTATTTGATTCCGTCTAAGAATACCATCGGAAGTTGAGTGGTTTTGACTCATGGTATTGGTAAAGGCTAAATCTATTTAAGGAGAAGAAGATCATAGTGCAAGGTGTGCATGAGTAAAGGTTGTTAATGAATGAAAAATTCTCTAAGGAATATTTGCATGGATGAATTCTATTTTTAATTGATAGATCTGAATCTATGATGCACTCGTGGATATGATGATGGTTCAAGGTCTCTAGATCTAAAGATGATGAATCTCTAGTTTGATCTACTGAAGAAATGATGAAGAACTGGCACAAGTTTGTCGAAGAAAATGAATAAAACTGGGTAAGTTTTATAGATATGGCCTATTCTGCAAAATATAAATTTACAGATCTATACGCTAGTTTATTTTAGTAAAAGTGCATGGGTTTGATTTATTAAAAGCACGTATGGTAGTTAGGGTTTTCTGAAGAATACATAGAAGTATACATAGGTTGGTGTGCAGAAAAGCACATATGTATGCAGCTTCAGTGAAGAAAAGTAGCATATGCTATTTGAATTAATGATTGTTCAGGGTTGAGTTCGTATCTACATATCTATTCTGAAGTCTGGGTTATTCCTAAAGTTCTGGTTACAATGTTTTCACTGTTATAATTAAAGTATTGGGAAAATTTTATGATTGATGATAAAGGGTTGTGTTGATGTTGTTTGATCCAGTATGAAAATTGATGAAACATGGTCTAAAGTTGGTCTGAGGGTTGAAGCCTTTAGTATGGAAGTAGAAGCTTCCTGCCAGTAGAAGCTGGTGTTATGTTCAGGGGGTTGAAGCTCCCTTCCAGGAGTGGTTGGTAAACGAGATCAGGGGGTTGAAGCTCCCTTCTAGTAGTAGCTAGTAAACGAGTGAAGGTTGTAGCTTTCTACAGGTAGAATCCTTCGTACTGATATGATTCTGCATCAGTACAATGTTGTAAACAGTTTTCCAAATAATAAATATTGAAGATAGAGATGAAAACAATAATGGTTTTCTCCTAAATTGGGTTTCCACCTTAAATACTGGTGTTCATGTGTGTTCCACTTGTGTGATGTTTTATACTACCGTTACTGCACATATTTCCTGTTTATCTAACCTAATGCATAACTGGTAAATCTGTTTTAAATTCTGTTTCTGAGATACTTTATAAACTAGAAATTTATATCAGTATACACGATTTCAGTTCATAAAATCTACGTATGAAATTATGAAAAAGAAAAAGTTAAAGTCAAGATATAAGCTCTTAGTACTGATTCACCCCCCCCCGCTTAGTATTTTTCCCAAAAATTGGTATTAGAGTAGGTCCTTCTAAAGAATCTTAGCCGCTAGAAGGAATATCATCCAAGATGAGCAATCAAGATGGGACAACATCTATCAGGCCTCCACTCTTCAACGGAAAAAATTTAATCTTCTGGAAAACACGAACAAGATCCTATCTTCAGTCTCTTGGAGTAGATGTATGGGCTATTGTTGAAGGAGGTTATCAATATCCAGCCTCAGTTCCAACAAATGCAATGGCAATAAATAACTGTGAAACAAATGCAAAGGCAGTCAATGCACTATTGGGGAGTCTAACATAATCAAAATTTGTCAAGATCATGTCGTTGAATACAGCAAAGGAAATATGGGACAAAATCATTCTAAGCTATGAAGGTGATACAAAGGTAAAAGGTGCTAAACTCCAAACTCTCAGAATTCAATATGAAAATCTAAGGATGCATAGTGAAGAGAGCATTGCCAGTTTCTTTTTACATCTAGATGATATTGTAAATTGTATGAGAAATTTGGGTGAAACCATAATTGATACTACTCTGGTTGAAATTTTTTTAAGATCTCTAACTTAAAAATTTGAGTCAACAATGTCTGCTATTGAAGATAAGTAGGATCTTCAAAGTCTTACTATTCTTCAACTTCATGGCATTCTAACTGTATGTGAAATGAGAAAAGGAGGATCATCTGAAGTCAAAGAAGTCATCTTTAGATCTTCTACAAAAGGAAAATAAGTACAAGAAACAGAAGGATCGGGGTATGTTTCAGAAGAAGATGAGGTAAATTTTGTAAAGAAGCTCCAACTTGGCACTGGAAGGTTCAAAGGTAAGCTTCCTTTCAAATTTTTTGCTCATGGAAGAGTTGGTCATTATGCTACTAAGTGTCCTCATGAAGAAACACACGAAAAAGGAAAGGAAGTAGCAAGAAGAAATAAGAGTTGGTTTAACACTGGAAAAATTTATTATACTCATGAAGATAGTGATGGGTTATCAGACAGTGAGGAAGAATCTGATCAAGATCTTAGACTTCTCATGGCATTTGAAAAAGAGTCTAGCGAAGAAAAGGATACCTTTATGGATGATCTAGAAGACAATGATTGTCTCAAAGAAATCAATCAGCTCAAAATACATTTGGAAGAGAAAAAAATATCCATATAAACTCTAAAAAATTAGCTTGAAGAAAAGGAGAGACACAATGAAAAATTAGAACGTGAAGTAGTAAGTCTAAGAAAAGAAATTGAGAAAGTAAAGACTTTGAATCTTAGATTTGCTAAAGGATCTGAAACCTTAGATGAAATTATCAAGGTACAATGTTCTCCTCTTATGAAGACAGTTCTTGGATATGTCGGAGAATCTTGTTAGTCTTCAACACCAAACTATCTAAAAGCAGCTACAACTAGCCTACAACATTCTGCCACTCAACAAGGAAACAAAGAAACTTTACATTTAAAGCATGATCATCTCAATACAAAGAACACTATAAGGAATACCCTTCAGAGAAATATCAACCAACAGGTAATCACAAATAGAAGGTTCCATGATCTCAGAAATTTATTTTTCAATGGACAGTGTTTCTCATGTCATAATTTTGGTCATAAAGCTGTTCAATGTGTTGCATACAAAACCATCATGACTAGAGAAGCAAGAAAGAAAAGAATTGATACTAGAGTAAAGAATAATAAATATAATAACTTTTCTCCTCTTCAAAATGAAATTGAATGTGCTTATTGCAATAAATTTGGTCATGAAGAAACTGAATGCAGGAGAAAATTTCAGCCAAAAGAGAATATACCCTCAGATTCCAAAGTGTGGAGAAAGAAGGAATTACAAGTTGAGAACTGTGGCATAGCTTTATTTGCAGAAGGAGAAGAAAATCAATAGTACATTGATAGTGGATGCTCAAAACACATGACAGGGGACAGAAATAAACTTCTTGCATACAATGCTCTAGAAAGAGAAAAGAATGTTACTTTTGGAAATGATACTCCTGTTGTTATTAAGGGAAAAGGTTCTGTTTTTTTAAAGGAAAAGGTGAAATCTAACAATGTTATGTATGTGGATGGATTAAAGCATAACCTGTTAAGTGTAATTCAAATCTGTGATCAAGGAACTGAAGTTGTTTTCAGCTCAAAAGAATGTGTTGTACGTGATCTTGATACAAGAAAAACAATTATAAAATGAAATAGAACACCAAGCAACTTGTATGTATTGAAAAACTGTAAAGAACAATGTTACTTGGGTAAAGCTTTAGAAAATTGGTTATGGAATAGAATATTGGGGCATTTGAGCTTCTCTCAAATCAACAAATCTTGCAGACTCAAAGTTGTTCATGATCTTCCCAATATTACTCTGCCTGAGAGTACCATATGGAAATCTTGCCAATTCGGTAAGCAAACCATAGTGAAATTTAATGCGAAAGAAGGATAAAAAAGTAAGCCTCTTGAACTTATTCATACTGATATATGTGGACCTATGAGAGAAAGGTCACCCCATGGAGAACAATAGTATATTATTTTTATTGATGATTTCTCTTGAATGTGTTGGATTGGGTTGCTAAAACACAAATATGAAGCACTTGAAAAATTTTAGATCTTCAAAGCACTGGTTGAAAATGAATTAGATATAAAATTCAAGTGTCTTAAATCTGATCAAGGAGGTGAATATATATCAGATGAATTCCTTGATTTCTGTGAACAACATGGCATGAAAAGATAGTTTTATGTAGCTGGTACCCCACAACAAAATGGCATAGCAGAAAGAATGAATAGAACAATTCAACAAATGGCTTGGGCTATGCTTGATGATTCAAGAACACCGAACACATTTTGGGGAGAAGCAACACATACTGCTATAAATATTCTTAACAAAGCACATGTTCATGTAAACAGTGATAAAACTCCATATGAGCTCTGGTATAGTAATCTTCCCACTATAAAGCATTTTAAAGTTTTGGGAAGCAAATGCTTTATCAAGAACAATAATGAAAAACTTGGCAAGTTGGAACCTAGGGCATATGAAGAAATATTTCTTGGTTAATATTATAGAATTAAATCATATAAATATTATAATAAAAGACTTCGGAAGATTTTTGAATGCATTGAGGTCGTAATTGATGAATCTCAACTCCAAAAGATGAAATACAAACAACAAATGAAGATGATGATGATGTATATCTTCCTGCATCAAATAGAGATAATATAGAAGGTGAACCCAATGAAGTAGCAGAAGGAGATCTATCTTAAAAGGCTCCATCCAGGTATGTTCAAAAGAATCATCCATAATCTCAAATTTTGGGAGAAAAGGGATCAGGTGTCCAAACAAGAAGAACTCTTGTAGGGTCTACCATCTATCTAGCATTTTTATCCACCATTAAACTACATAATGTCAATCAAGATAGCGAAGATGAATGTTGGATTCAAGCCATGAATGAAGAACTTGATGAAAATGAAAAGAATCATGCTTGGGAACTAGTTCCAAGACCCCATGGTAAAAATGTTATTGGAACAAAATGGATATTCAAAAACAAGTTAAATGAAAATGGAGATGTTATTAGAAACAAGGCTAGACTTGTTTGTAAAGGGTATGCTCAACAAGAAGGTATAGACTTTGAAGAAACATTTGCTTCTGTAGCTATATTTGAAGCCATCAGAATGTTTCTTGCTTTTTCAAGCTTTCAACAAATCAAAGTTTATGAAATGGATGTTAAATCTGCTTTCGTCAATGATGATCTAGAAGAAGAAGTTTATATCGAACAACCAGAAGGATTCATTTTGGGCAATGATGAAAAACTTGTTTGTAAACTTTAAAAAGGCTTTATATGGTCTCAAACAAGATCCAAGGGCATGGTATTATCTTCTTAACAAATATATTCATCAACAAGGATTTTCAAAGGGTTCTACTGATAGCAACTTATACACATAAATTGAAAATGATAAATTATTGATTGTGGTTGTATATGTTGATGATATCATTTTTGGAAGTAATGAAGAGTCCATGAGTCAGAAATTTGCTTCTGTTATGCAACAAGAATTTGAAATGTATTTACTTGGGGAACTAACATTTTTTCTTGGCTTACAACTGCAACAAGCAACCGATGGAATATTTTCATCTCAAGCAAAATACCTCAAGCAAATTTTGAAGAAATATGGGATGGAAGACTGCAAACCTGTAAGTACGCCAATGATAACTGGGTGTAACCTCAGTTCTCATGATGTTTCTCCCGCAATGAATCAACCAGAATATAGATCCATGATTAGAAGTCTACTTTATCGAACTAAGACAAGACCAGACATTATGCATGCAGTTGGGATTGTTGGACGATTCCAAGCTAATCCAAAAGAGTCTCACCTTCAGGCTGTCAAAAGAATATTCAAATATCTACAAGGAACTCAAGACTTTGGACTATGGTATCCAAAGAATGTTGATCTCACTCTTCATGCTTACACAGATGGAGATTGTGTTGGAAATGTTGATGATCGGAAGAGCACTAGTGGTGGTGCATTTAATATGGGGCCTCGATTAGTATCTTGGTTCAGCAAGAAGTAAAGCTCTATTGCCTTATCTAAAACAAAAGCATAATATGTGGCTGCCGCATCATGTTGCACACAACTTATTTGGATGATGCAGACCTTACAAGACATTCAAATGACATGTTCCCCTCCCATATCCATTATGTTTGATAATACGAGTTCCATCAGTATCTCAAAGAATCCTATTATGCATTCCAAGACCAAGCACATCCCTATCAAGTATCACTTCTTATGTGAACATGTGCTTGAACAAAAGGTGAAATTGGAGTATGTACTCTTCAAAGAACAAGTTGCTGATATATTTACTAGACCTCTTCCCATGGAAGCCTTCGAATATCTCAGAAAAAAGCTGGGAATTGTCTCTGCCGCACATAAGATCAGATCTACTTAAATTTAGAAGATTAAATTGGCTATGCGGATTTCATAAAGGACAGTCGCGTATATACATGAGTTTATATACAGAAAGCCACGTATGGGTTTTTTCTGGCATAATTTTCTGGGTCAGCATTTTCAGAACAGTTGCGGTGTCGTTGGGTATCTCTGGTGATGTTCCAGTTCTTACGTTTCCGTTTCATTCTCTAATATATTGTTGATAAAGATGCCTTGATGATTTGCTGTTGAAAGTGTTCAGGATGCACAAGCTAAGGGGGAGCTCTTGTCCTGTGGGAAAGGATGAATTTTTGGCATTCTAAGTGTTTGTTGCGGTCTAATCTCATGATTGAGATTCATTGGTCTTGTTTATAAAAAGTCATTTGATGAAAAGGTCATGTTGATACTGTTAGGACCTCACAATGTACCATTTTGACCACACATTTTGACACCACTTTACTCTTTATAGTCCATATTTAAAAGGTTACATTATCATTTCCATCCATTTTATCCAAAGGTATATGAAATCGTTCTCTTTAATATGTATTTAATTTGTTTTGCATATAATTCCACATTACTTTTATATTTAATCATTAATCGAAGATAGATAGTTCCTAAGACAAGTCTAAAGGATCACAGATAATTCGTGATAAGGATCGTGTTGCTGAAACAACCGAACCCGTTTTTGAAACAGTCAATAGACACACAAATCCCGTAGCTGATACAGCTCGTGATTTGTGATCTTCAAGTGTATTTTAAGAATAATGACAGCAGGACGAAGACGAGCAAGGGAAGCTATTACACGGACCGTTTTGAAGCTAGTATTTTTGTACTTATTTGTAACAGCATTCCAGGATGGAAGAACATAAAAGACCCTGTATTAAAACAAGAGATTAGATTTGGATAAAAATAGGATTTCTCTGATGTAACTGTAGTAGATGTCTCCTATTTAAAAATATGAGACATCATCATTAGAAGGAGGGTTAGAAACTGCAGGAGTACATTTCTTGAAGCAAGAAAGAGCCTTTGCTCTGTTGTAATGTATCATTTCTTGACAGATGAATAAAAGTCTATTTTGAGCGCTTCAATTTAATTTCTTTCCTCGGGGAATCTTGTGAGAAGGACAGGGCCTGCCTTCATCACAAGATTCACCCAATTGCTCCTGTAGTTTGTTACCTTTTATGTTATTTGCACCTTAATTTAACCTTGTTTGCTGAATAATTTATACAGTTATGTGTTTCTTATTAAGCACTCTATTTTCTTTAACACTGCATTAGCTTTATACCATTCATTCTTAAGAAGCTGAGAGTTACTTTATTTTCAGTTATTTTTTTATTAGATGAATGTGTGATAGATTGATATCGGGAAATAGGTGCTGAAGATTCCTATTTGGATGAATAGGGTCTTGTTCTCCGTAGGTTGATCTTATTTTTCTGCAGTGTGATCGATATCAGGAAATAGGTGCTGAAGATTCCTGTTCAAAGGAATAGGGTCTTGTTTTCCATGGATTTATCTTTTTCTACAGTGTGATTAATATCAGGCAACAGGTGCTGAAGATTCCTGTTTGGAGGAATAGTGTCCTATTCTCTGTTATGGTTGATTGATCTCCTTTTCTGCAGGGTGATTTTCTTTCATTATTTTTCCTAGGATTCTTTTTATGAAAGTCTGCAATAGAGGGATTGTTTCTGTTGTAACACAAGTAGGCTTCAGCTTTGTTAAAGTGAGGTGTGAACAGTTTGATTGATATTTGTGTGATTGATGCTACAACATTTCTTTGCTTTTGAGATTGAGCATATCCAGTGCGTAGTTGTCTTTGGAATAAACAGACCTTCCTGGGTTGACAATTTATGTCGAGCTTGAATTGTTAAAACAATTAAAGCGACCAACAGAGACCTATGCTGTAAAATTGTTATATTAAAATTTGTAAACCCACTTGGTTGGGTAGTTCAGTCAAATATGTAATTCCACTTGGTTGGATCATTGATGTAAGTATGAGTTCTTAGTGATAGGAATGGTCATACTTGGTTGAGTTATAGATTCATGTACTTCATTGAAAAATATGTTTAAAGATTCAGCATGAACTGAGGGGGAGCATGGTAAATTCAGTGCACCTCAGATCTACAGAGCTCGTCTCTCTACAAGGGAACAAAAACCTTGTTTTGGTTTTTATCCATCCTTTGCCCTTGATGTCAAAGGGGGAGAGTATCATGGTGGTTGAATAATGGTTATGATTAATGTATATATCTATTGTGGTGACCAAACACCATTGTGGTTGCCATCAAGTCCAAAGGGGGGGATTGTTGGAAATATGATGTAATGTGTTTTCCTTGATGGCAACCTACTTGATGAAGTTGTCCTTGATGGAAACCTACTTGATGAGTTTCCTATGATAAGCAACCTATGTGTTAAAGATGTAAGAATGATGTAGCTATAGATTAGTTTAGATGTGACAGAGAAAAGAATTCCAATAAGTGCCAGAGAAATGATAAATATAATATGTCACAATGTATACGCTACTTTTGTGAAGGCAACCCGCGTATACATTCAGGGTTGGCATATATGTAGTTTTTATGAAGATAAGTTGCGTATACACGCAGAAACGAACACTCCAAGTCGCGTATGCCTTTTGCGCTCTAAAATTATGATACCAAGGGGCATTACCATGGTATTAGCCCACAGTATTGAGCATTGCATTGTATATTTGATTCCGTCTAAGAATACCATTGGAAGTTGAGTGTTTTGACTCATGGTATTGGTAAAAGATAAATCTATTTAGGGAGAAGAAGACCATAGTGCAAGGTGTGCATGAGTAAAGTTTGTTAATGAATGAAACATTCTCTAAGGAATATTTGCATGGATGAATTCTATTTTTAATTGATAGATCTGAATCTATGATGCACCCGTGAATATGATGATTGTTCAAGGTCTCTAGATCTAAAGATGATGAATCTCTAGTTTGATCTACTGAAGAAATGATAAAGAACTGGCGCAAGTCTGCTAAAGAAAATGAATAAATCTGGGTAAGTTTTATAGATCTGGCCTATTCTCCAAAATATAAATTTACAAATCTATACGCTAGTTTATTTAAGTAAAAACGTGTATATACATGGGTTTACTTCATTAAAAACACGTATGGAAGTTAGGGTTTTCTGAAGAATACACAGAAGTATACACAGGTTGGTGTGCAGAAAAGCGCGTATGTACGCGGCTTCAGTGAAGCAAAGTAGCGTATGCTATTTGAATTAATAATTTTTCAGGGTTGAGTTTGTATCTGCATATCTATTCTGAAGTCTGGGTTATTCCTGAATTTCTGGTTACAATGTTTTCACTATTCTAATTAAATTATTGGGAAAAGTTTATGATTGATGATAAAGAGTTGTGTTGATGCTATTTGATCCAGTATGAAAATTGATGAAACATGGTCTGCAGTGGGTCTGCGGGTTGAAGCCTTCAGTATGGATGTAGAAGCCCCCTTCCAGTAGAAGCTAGCGTTATGTTCAGGGCGTTGAAGCTCCCTTCTAGGAGTGTCTGGTAAACGAGATCAGGGGGCTGAAGCTCCCTTCCAGTAGTAGCTAGTAAATGAGTGAAGGTTGCAGCCTTCTGCAGGTAGAATCCTGCATACTGATATGAGTCTACATCAGTACAATGTTTTAAACAATTTTCCATATAATAAATATTGAAGACAGAGATGACAGCAGCAGTGGTTTTATCCCGAATTAGGTTTCCACCTTAAATACCGGTGTTCGTGTGTGTTCCACTTGTGTGATTTTTTATACTGTCGTTATTGCACATATTTCCTATTTATCTAACCTGATGCATAACCCTTAAATCTGTTTTAAAGTCTGTTTCTGAGATACTTTATAAAATAGAAATTTATATTAGTATACACGAGTTTCTTTCATCATATCCGCGTGTATACGCGAGTTCAGTTCATAAAATCCACGTATGCAATTCTGCAAAAGAAAACATTATAGTCAAGATATAGAATATCGATTCACCCCCCCCCCCCCCCCCGCTCAGTATTTTTCCCAACAATTGGTATTGGAGTAGGTCCTTTTGAAGAAGCTTAGCCGCTAGAAGGAAGATCACCCAAGATGAGCAATCAAGATGGGACAGCATCTATCAGGCCTCCACTCTTCAACGGAAACAATTTAATCTTCTAGAAAACACGGACAAGATCCTATCTCCAGTCTCTTGGAGCAGATGTATGGGCTATTGTTGAAGGAGGTTATCAATATCCAGCCTCATTTCCAACAGATGCAATGATAAGGAAGAACTATGAAACAAATGCAAAGGCAGTCAATGCACTATTGGGGAGTCTAACAGAATCATAATTTGTCAAGGTCATGCTGTTGAATACAGCAAAGGAAATATGGAACAAAATCATTCTAATATATGAAGGTGATACAAAGGTAAAAGGTGCTAAACTCCAAACTCTCATAATTCAATATGAAAATCTAAGGATGCATAATGAAGAGAGCATTGCCAGTTTCTTTTTATGTCTAGATTATATTGTAAATTGTATGAGAAATTTGGGTAAAACAATAACTGATGCTACTCTAGTTGAAAAAGTTTTAAGATCTCTAACTTCAAAATTTGAGTCAAAAGTGTCTGCTATTGAAGAGAAGCAGGATCTTCAAATTCTTACTATTGTTCAACTTCATGGCATTCTATCTGCATGTGAAATGAGAAAAGGAGGATCATATGAAGTCAAAGAAGTTGTCTTTAGAGCTTCTACAAAAGGAAAAGAAGTACAAGAAATAGAAGGATCAGGGTATGTTTCAGAAGAAGATGAGGTAAATTTTGTAAAGAAGCTCCAACTTGGCACTGGAAGGTTCAAAGGTAAGCTTCCTTTCAAATTTTTTTCTTGTGGAAGAGTTGGTCATTATGCTGCTAAGTGTCCTCATAAAGAAACACATGAAAAAGGAAAGGAAGTAGCAAGAAGAAATAAGAGTCAGTTTAACACTAGAAAAAGTTATTATACTCATGAAGATAGTGATTGGTTATCAGACAGTGAGGAATAATCTAGTCAAGATCTTAGACTTCTAATGGCATTTGAAAAAGAGTCTAGTGAAGAAAAGGATACCTTTATGGATGCTATAGAAGACAATGATTGTCTTGAAGAATTCAATCAGCTCAAAATATGTTTGGAACAGAACAAAATATCCATAGAAACTCTAAAAAATCAGCTTGAAGAAAAGGAGAGACACAATGAAAAATTAGAATGTGAAGTAGTAAGTCTAAGAAACGAAATTGAGAAAGTAAAGACTTTGAATCTTAGATTTGCTAAAGGATCTGAAACCATAGATGAAATTATCAAGGTACAACGTTGTCCTCTTATGAAGACAGGTCTTGGATATGTCATAGAATCTTCTCAGTCTTCAGCACAAAACTATCTAAAAGCAGCTACAACCAGCCTACAACATTTTTCCGCTCAACAAGGAAACAAAGAAAATTTGCAGGTAAAACATGATCATCTCAATACAAAGAACACTATCAGGAATACCCTTCAGAGAAATATCAACCAACATGTAATCACAAATATAAGATTCCATGATCACAGAAATTTCTTTTTCAATGGACAGTGCTTCTCATGTCATAATTTTGGTCATAAATCTGTTCAATGTGTTGCATACAAAACCATCATGACTAGAGAAGCAAGAAAGAAAATAATTGATACTAGAGTAAAGAAAAATACATATAACAAATTTTCTCCTCTTCAAAATGAAATTGAATGTGCTTATTGCAATAACTTTGGTCATGAAGAATCTGAATGCAGGAGCAAATTTCAGCCAAAAGAGCATATACCCTCAACTTCCGAAGTATGGAGAAAGAAGGAATTACAAGTTGAGAACTATGGCATAGCTTTATTTGCAGAAGGAGAAGAAAATCAATGGTACATTGATAGTGGACGATCAAAACACATGACAGGTGACAGAAATAAACCTCTTGCATACAATGCTCTAGAAAGAGAAAAGAATGTTACTTTTCGAAATGATACTCCTACTGTTATTAAGGGAAAAGGTTATGTTTTTTTAAGGGAAAAGGTGAAAGCTAACAATGTTATGTATGTGGATGGATTAAAGCATAACCTGTTAAGTGTAAGTCAAATGTGTGATCAAGGAACTGAATTTGTTTTCAGCTCAAAAGAATGTGTGGTATGTGATCTTGATACAAGAAAAACAATTATAAAAGGAAATAGAACACCAAGCAACTTGTATGTATTTAAAAGCCGTAAAGAACAATGTTACTTGGGTAGAGCTTCAGAAAATTGGCAATGGCATAGAAGATTGGGGTATTTGAGCTTCTCTCAAATTAACAAATCTAGTAGACTCAAAGCTGTTCGTGATCTTCCCAACATTACTCTGCCTAAGAGTACCATATGCAAATCTTGCCAATTCGATAAGCAAAATAGAGTGCAATTTATTGCCAAAGAAGGATTAGCAAGTAAGCCTCTTGAACTTATTCATACTGATATATGTGGACCTATGAGAAAAAGTTCACCCCGTGGAGAACATTACTATATTCTGTTTATTGATGATTTGTCTAGAATGTGTTGGATTGGGTTGCTAAAACACAAAGATAAAGCATTCGAAAAATTTTAGATATTCAAAGCACTGGTTGAAATTGAATTAGATCTAAAAATCAAGTGTCTTAGATCTAATCGAGTAGGTGAATATATATCATATGAATTCTTTGATTTCTGTGAACAACATGGCATAAAAAGATAGTTTTCTATAGCTGGTACCCCACAACAAATTGGCGTAGCATAAAGAATGAATAGAATAGTTAAACAGATGGCTCAGGCTATGCTTGATGATTCAGAAACACTGGACACATTTTGCGGAGAAGCAGCACATACTACTATAAATATTCTTAACAAAGCACATGTTCGTGTAAACAGTGATAAAACTGCATATGAGCTCTAGTATGGTAATCTTCCCACTGTAAAGCATTTTAAAGTTTTTGGAAGCAAATGTTTCATCAAGAACAATGATGAAAAACTTGGCAAGTTCGAACCTAGGGCAGATGAAGGAATATTTCTTGGTTACCCTTCTAGAAGTAAAGCATATAAATGCTACAATAAAAGACTTCGGAAGATTGTTTAGTGCATTGAATTTGTGATTGATGAATCCCTCTCAACTCCAAAAGGGGAAATACAAACAACAAATGAAGATGATGATGATGTATATCTTCCTGCATCAAATAGAGATAATATAGAAGGTGAACCTAATGAAGCAGTAGAAGGAGATCTATCTGAAAAGGCTCCATCCAAGTATGTTCAAAAGAATCATCCAGAATCTCAAATTTTGGGAGAAAAGGGATCAGGTGTCCAAACAAGAAGAACTCTTGTAAGGTCTACCAGCTATATAGAATTTTTATCCACCATTGAACCACAAAATTTCAATGAAGCTAGCAAAGATGAATGTTGGATTCAAGCCATGAATTAAGAACTTGATCAAATTGAAAAGAATCATACTTGGGAACTAGTTCGAAAACCTCATAGTAAAAATGTTATTGGAACAAAATTGATATTCAAAAACAAGTTAAATGAAAATGGAGATGTTATTACAAAACAAGGCTAGACTTGTTTGTAAACGATATGCTCAACAAGAAGGTATAGACTTTGAAGAAACATTTGCTCCTGTAGCTAGACTTGAATCCATCAGAACATTTCTTGCTTTTTCAAGCTTTCAACAAATCAAAGTTTATCAAATGGATGTTAAATCTTCTTTCCTAAATGGTGATCTAGAAGAAGAAGTTTATATAGAACAACCAAAAAAATTCATTTTGGGCAATGATGAAAATCTTGTTTGTAAAATTAAAATGGCTTTACATGGTCTCAAACAAGCTCCAAGGGCATGGTATTATCGTCTTGACAAATATCTTCATCAACAAGGATTTTCAAAGGGTTCTGCTAATAGCAACTTATACACAAAAACTGAAAATGATAAACTATTTGTTGTGGTTGTATATGTTGATGATATCATTTTTGGAAGTAATGAAGAGTCCATGAGTCGGAAATTTGCTTCTGTTATGCAACAATAATTTTAAATGTCTTTACTTGGGGAACTAACATTTTTTCTTGGCTTACAAGTGCAACAAGCAACCGATGACATATTTTTATCTGAAGAAAATTTTGAAGATGTATGGGATGGAAGACTGCAAACCTATAAGTACACCAATGATAACTGGGTGTAACCTCAGTTCTCATGATGATTATCCCACAGTGGATCAACCAGAATACAGATCCATGATTGGAAGTCTACTTTATCTAACTGGGAAAAGACCAGACATTATGCATGCAGTTGGGATTGTTGGACGATTCCAAGCTAATCCAAAAGAGTCTCACCTTTAGGCTATGAAAATAATATTCAAATATCTACAAGGAACTCAAGACTTTGGACTATGGTATCCAAAGAATGCTAATCTCACTCTTCATGCTTACACAGATGCAGATTGGGCTAGAAATGTTGATGATCGGAAGAGCACTAGTGGTGGTGCATTCTATATGGGGCCCCGATTAGTATCTTGGTTCAGCAAGAAGAAAATCTCTATTGTCTTATCTACAGCAGAAGAAGAATATGTGGCTGTCGCATCATGTTGCACACAACTTCTTTGGATGATGCAGACCTTACAAAAAATTCAAATCACATGTTCACCTCCCATATCCATTATGTGTGATAATACAAGTGCCATCAGTATCTCAAAGAATCCTATTATGCATTCCAAGACAAAGCACATCCCTATCAAGTATCCCTTCTTACGTGAACAGGTGCTTGAACAGAAGGTGAAATTGGAGTATGTACCCTCCAAAGAACAAGTTGCTGATATATTTACTAAACCTCTTCTGAGGGAAGCCTTCGAATATCTCAGACAAAAGCTGGGAATTGTCTCTGCCGCTCAAAAGATCAGATCTGCTTAAATTCAGAAGATTAAATTGGATACGTAGATTTCATAAAGGACAGTCACGTATATACGCGAGTTTATATACAGAAAGCCATGTATGGGTTTTTGATGGAATAATTTTCTGGGTCAACATTTTCAGAACAGTTGTGGTGTTGTTAGGTATCTCTGGTGATGTTCAAGTTCTTACATTTCTGTTTCATTCTCTAATATACTTTTGATAAAGATGCCTTGATGATTTGCTGTTGAAAGTGTTCAGGATGCACAAGATAAGGGGGAGTTCTTTTCCCGTGGGAAAGGATGAATTGTTCGCATTCTAAGTGTTTGTTGTAGTCTGATCTCATGATTGAGATTCATTGGTCTTGTTTATAAAAAATCAGTTGATGAAAAGGTCATGTTGAGACCTATGCTGTAAAATTGTTATATTCAAATTTGGAAACCCACTTGGTTGGGTAGTTGAGTAAAAATTTGTAAAACCACTTGGTTCGGTAGTTCAGTCAAATATGTAATTCCACTTGGTTGGATCATTGATGTAAGTATGAGTCCTTGGTGATAGGAATGCTCATACTTGGTTGAGTTATAGAGTCATGTACTTCATTGAAAAATCTGTCTAAAGATCCAGCATGAACTTAGGGGGAGCATGGTAAATTCAGTGCACTTCAGATCTACAGAGCTCATCTCTCTACAAGGGAACATAAACCTTGTTTTGGTTTTGATCCATCCTTTTCCCTTGATGTCAAAGGGGGAGAGTATCATGGTGGTTGAATAATGGTTATGATTAATGTATCTATCTGTTGTGGTGACCAAACACCATCGTGGTTGCCATCAAATCCAAAGGGGGAGATTGTTGGAAATATGATGTAATGTGTTGTCATTGATGGAAACCTACTTGATGAGTTTCCTATGATAAGCAACCTATGTGTTAAAGATGTAATAATGAAGTAGCTACAGATTAGTTCAGATGTGACAGAGAAAATAATTCCACTAAGTGCCAGAGAAATGATAAATATAAATGTCACAATGTATACGCTACTTTTGTGAAGGAAACCCGCATATGGATGCAATGTATACACTAATTTTCTAAAGGCAACCCGTGTATACATTCAGGGCTAGCATATACATAGTTTTTATGAAGATAACTTGCATATACACGCGGAAACGAATGCTCCAAGTCGCGTATGCCTTTTTCACTCTAAAATTATGATACCAAGGGACATTACCATGGTATTGGCCCACAATATTGAGCATTGCATTGTCTATTTGATTCCGTCTAAAAATACCATCGAAATTTGAGTGGTTTTGACTCATGGTAAATGTAAAAGATAAATCTATTCAAGGAGAAAAAGATCATTGTGCAAGGTGTGCATGAGTAAAGGTTGTTAATGAATGAAACATTCTCTAAGGAATATTTTCTTGGACGAATTATGTTTTTAATTGATAGTGTTAGCCACCTATAAAAAATTTTCATATCAAATGGTGGCTAAATCATTTTTAAGCCTTTAGGAAACAATTTTATGGCCAAATTGTGAGTTCTTAAAAGTCTTATGAAGATAACTAATTCTTTAGTTAATCTTCACTGTTGTTTCCCTCATAATCCTGAAAAATCTGTTGTTTGCAAGGAGAGAGACTGCTCAGAAACCCATTTTCCCCTCATTTTACCCTCCTTCCATTCATTAATAACACCATTTTCTTCCCCTTTCGCTTCATAAAATTCATCCATTTCCCTCATTTTTCCTTCATTCCCTTCATAAATTCCCTTTGATAAGGTTGAAAACCCCTTTTTTAACCTTATCAGAACCCTCAAAAGCCTCTGAAAAACCCTCATTTTGGCCTGAAAAACCTTCATTTTTCTATAAGGCCTTAAGCCCCTTTCAGGCTTGGCCCTAGCCCCTTTTCCGTACATAACCGGAGCCATAACCAGGTGCTATCCCTTAATCGCTAATCGCAATCAGAGTTTTCTATCTTTCCTTGTTACCTTTTACTTTCAAAAAACTTCAATGCGACTAAGCCCTTTTCTTTTAAACCCCCGATCCCCTCGCCTTCTTCAAAAAATCATAGCCCCAGCAACGGGCGCTAAAAACACTAAAAAACCTTTCTCGAACCTTTTTTCCTTTGTTTTATCCATTCCCAATGTAAATATTTCAAAATGAATCTGTGTCGTCGATCTCTGAAGATCAACTGCCATTGACTCATTGCATTGCAATTCCCCATGGGTCCTTCCTTTCTTCATGTCTTTCAAAATTATGATGCGATCAAACCTCAACCGTTGATCTTATCTACTCCGCCCAGATCCAACGGCCCCTATCTCTCCCCTCTTTCTAACCCGCCTTTCTGCCTTCTTCTTCAAGATTAAATCCTGACTGTCGATCTAGTTTCTAGATCAATGGCTCTCAGCCCATTGCAAATCGACAATCGTAGTTTCCCCTAACACTTTTCCCTTTTGACTTCTCCAATTCTGATCCCCCTATTGAATCTTAACCGTCGAAACAACAAGAACCGACGGCTAAGATTTCTTCACACTATGCCCATAAATTTCCTCCCTTACCCCTCCGATTGAATATTGACCGTCGATCTTACTCCCAGATCTAACGGCCAGTGTTTAATCGCGCATCGTAAATTCGGAAACTCCGATACGATGATGCCTTTTTCTTCGACCCGCCGATTTAATCTAGACCGTCGAATCCACAAGAACCGATGGCTCAGATTAAATCGCGCTCTACTCGAAAGCCCTTGCCATCGAACCCGCTGAATAAATATCCACCGTTGATCTCTCTTAGATCTAACAGTCCAGACTCAATCGCATCGGCGCATTCCATTGTAACACTGCTTTTCATCCTGCCAATTGCGATCCTGCGATCAAATTTCCGCCGTTGGATTCCCTAATCTAATGGTTCTCATTCAAAATTATGCCCAAACTCCATTTAAACCCTTTTTCACCTCCGATAAATGTTTTCTCCCCTTTATATTACATTTTCTTCCATTTTATTATAATGTTACCCCCTCCACATTAGAAAACTCCCGATTGATCTCAGCCGTTGATCAATCTAGATCAACGACCTGGAATTAATCTGATCCTCATTTTCATCCGACCGCCTCCCCATCAACCCATCGAGCAATATCAATCGTTGATTTACCTAGATCGACGGCTATGATATTTTCTCACGCCAAAAGCAAGCCTTCAACCTATCCTTCACAGATTTTCTTAACTTTTCTCGTTTTTTGCAGGTTTTTAAGTTTTCTCCATACTTTTAAAAGGAAATCAAGGGTCGGGGATGAAAATACCTTAGGCCACTATTCATGAAGAAGATCAATCTATAGGGCTCACATCATGATTTATCCATGCCTCATGAGCACTGATAGCATTATAAAACCCTCTGCGTGCCTGCAAAAGCAACAAAACACAGTGAACCTTAATTATACAAAGAGTATCAGTGTCAAACGGAGAGATCAAAGTAGAAATCAATGTTTAAAGGTTATAAACACAGTTTTGAGGGATTTAGGCATAAATTTGACTATCAAAGGCCTAATCCACACAGTTAAAGATAGTATGAAGACCCGGAGACAAAGATTAAGCCTAATCAGGCCTAAAACACAGATCAAAAGAAAATTAATAGTGTTTTAGGGAAAAAAAATGAGATCTATCAGTTAGAGAAACCTCCACTACCACATCAGAGGCTAATTGAATCCTCTCCAGCTACCAAAAACCACCTGCAGCATCAAAGCAATCAAAGAAGGCATAGTTATTGCTCACTCAGTGATATTTTTCCTAAAAGACAGCCAGAGTTATTGCTAACTCGCCTCAAGAGTTTTTAGGTCAACAAAATATGCCCAGCATGCTTAATACTTAATGAAAATCAATTAATACAGAGGAAATATCAGAAGCTTCTCCATTGAGCTCCTCAAATGCCGAGAAGCATTAAACTGTATTAATTGATCCTAGAGATATTTTCTCTCATCCCACCTCCTCATTTCTTCTATAAATACTTTTGTAGAAGATGATATAAAGGTTGGTCTCTGAATATCCGATGCATGTAAATAGTTTTCTGAAGCTGGTGTAAGCTCTATTTATAATTGAAGATACCTAAGTTGAGATGAGAAGTTTGAAGCTGTAGAGAACCAGTGGACTTGATGATTGTAACTGGTTTGAACATCAAATATGAGATGATTTATGGGATCATGGTCTATTTCAACGGTGATGTGTTTCTTATTATAAATTTTAATTTTCTTTTTGTTTCCATTCTGTCCACTTTCTCTAATAAAGAACAACAAATATAGAGCTAGGATTTACTCTTACAAGTACTCTACTCTCACTGATAAGCTTTATGTTTATGTTTTCCTCCAATTGTGTATTTGAGAATGATTTAATACAATCCAAATAGTTAAGGAATGTTGGTGAGCCCATGCCTTACTGTCTAAACTTAAAAAATTATTATTGAATGTTATTTTTAGTTTATGCTAAGTAAAGTTGAACTAGGGAAGTCTATGGTTAGCCCTGTCCTCTAGTTTTATCTCCAAAAGTTGTCTGAAATTTTCCCTAAGAGTATTTTGAAAGCAGGCTAGGTTCAAAGTCCTTACCTAATGTTAGAATATTCTTTGTTTATCTTAAGTGTGGTCTTTAAAAGTTTGCTAATAAAAGTCGAACTAGGGAAGTCTATGGTTAGCCATGTCCTCTAGTTTCTTCTCCAACAGTTGCTTTGAAAATTTTCCCTTTGAATATGATGAAAGCAGGATAGGTTCGAAGTCCCTACTTGATCTTAAGCTATTATTTTTGTGTTTTAAATGTTTTATATTGAAAGTGCATCAAAAGCAGGCTAGTTTCAAAGTACTTACCTGATCTTAGATTACTTTTATGTATTTCCTTAAGTGCATGCCAAAAGCAGGATAGTTTCAAAGTACTTACTTGATATTAGGCTGATCTTTAGTCTTCATCTGTTTGATCTTCATTTCTTATTGTTTTCATTCCATAAAATCAACTTAAAGAGATCCTTTGACATAGATGACTTTCCCCATGTACCACTCTTGAACCTTGCTGTTTCAATTAAATCCTATTATGACTCCATAGCCCAATGGATTGAAGCTGCTCCTAGCCTATCTTATTAGCTGAATCATTCTTTCAATTTCATACACCTTCACCCTTCATTTAGACTTCCTTCACCTTCATATATGTTTGCCCAACCAAAACAAACAAAAACCTCGTTCTTCATAACTAGCCTAATATCATATTTCAAGCCTTAAAGATAAATCAATATTTTCACATATTAGAGAGATGCCTCTCTGGATTCAGGATGGCTAGATCCTAGAATCCCAAAGTGGTTCCAATGTTGTCTCTGCAGCTTTAGTCTTGCCAATTTGCTAAAATTACAAGGAAACAAAATTTCTGGCGACTCCGCTGGGGACTCTGAGTCAAATTTCATCTTAGACATCCTTAGAACCTCAAAAAACCCCTTGAGTACAAGTAGCTCTCTTCAAGCACTACCAAGCAAATGGTGATCATGATAAAATTTATTTTAATCAGTGACAAACTAAGGAACCCTTAGGATTCTCATAAATCTTATCAACCTTGAAGAAATCAGCTAGCTTAGCCATAAGAGTAAAATTTTCTTTGTCTCATCACCGTAGCTAAGTGTTGAAATAGATTTAGGACACTCTTAGAACCCATAGGACTGAAAAAACTCGGAAAACCCAAAAATATTTCAGATTGGTTTTCAAATAAACATGGTGGTGGACCATAAAACATTTTACCTCCAAAAAGAGCTAAAAATTTCCACCTGGTGATTCCACAATCCTAAACAAACCTTAAGAATCCACTGGGAAACCCATTATCATCATAACATCATTTAAAATCAGTTAAGAAGACTTTGAGGATTAAATTTTTTTTGTTTAAAGATCAGTTAGCCTCCTAAATATTTTCATATTTGGTTAAAATTTTCTTGTGAGTTGGGTCTGAAAAACATAGCATAGTGGCTCCTAGAAGAATTCATACTAGAGCCTATCCTGACCCAAACCCTCCTGAGATAGTTGATAGCCCTGAAAGAATACTTAGGAAGTATCCTAAGGCCAAAGCTTCAACTATTGTTAGAACACTCCATAGAGCTAATTCTGTTCCTGAAAACCTTGTAGCTCTACAAGAATCACAAGTTGACTTAAGAAATCCATTCAGAACTAGGTCACTTGATGATATAGATCAGATAGATTTAGAGCCTTCACCTTCATCCCAAGACATAAGTGAACATCCTGGTAGCAGAGAAACTAATCCACCTGATTCACATTTCATTGATAGTTTTGGTTTCTCTCATCCTAGATATGCTCAATAATCTCTTACTAGTCCATCCACTTCTGTTATCCATACACCCTCTATTCAAACCATCCCATTCCACCAACCTCCTCTCATTTCACATCCTCCACTTGTAAACCCCCAACTTTTTCCACAACCTCCTATCATGGCAACATGGTATGCCCCTCTAGTCCTTCCTTTGCCTTTATTCAATCTTCCAAAGGACTATTAGTCCAAGATACCATTATATGATGCCAGTGGTGCTACTACTGCTTCACAACATGTGGATAAGATGAATGACAATTTTGACAGAAATGAGATTAATGATGAATCTGCCAAACTTAGATTATTTTCTCAAAGTTTAGGGGAAGAAGCAAGAAAATGGTTTAAGGGCTTAACCCCTCACAGTATTAATGATCTCCAAGCCTTCCATCAATTATTATTAAACAAGTGGAAATTCAAGAAAAACCCTCTCCAAATGCTTTCGGACTACAAGAATCTCCAAAGAAACACTGGAGAAAGTGTTCAAGCTTATTGCACTAGGTTCAACAGTGTTTATAATGCCCTTCCCCCGGACTTAAAACCTCCACAAGGCTCAGCTTTAAACAATTTTCCTGAAGGATTTTATCTTGAAATGGCCTATCAGCTGACAGAGAGATATCCTTTAACTCTTGATGATATGCAAAAAGGAGCTCTTGCTGTGGAAGTTAATCTAATGGAGAAGAGAGCAAGAATGAGGAATGAGAAGAAAGTATCCTTTAGAGAGGAATCTACGCCTTTCACATATAGCTCAAATATGGAAAGAATGATGGAGGAGATGATGAAAAATATGAGCATACTTGAGAGAGCACAAGCAAGTCAAAATAAATCAGCTCCTCAAAACATAAACCAATCTTAAAACCAAAATCAGAATTTCAGGAGAAATCAGCCTCAAAACAGACCAAGAGACCCTGATCAGGAGATTATACCTCCTTTTCATCAAAATTATGTGAGTGAGGTTGAAGAAACATTAGAACAAAGAGAGGAAGATGACATAAACATTTTGGGAGTAGACTGATGATTTTGAAGTTCATTACAATAGGAAACAAGGTCTATACACACCCTATGATGATAAAAGAGCAGAAGATGAGTTTTATTATCAAGAATTGGAAAATTTCATCATAGAAACCCCAAACGAATATGACCTTAGGAGTAAAAGAAATCAGGAAACTCCCAAGACTAATACCTCTAAAAATTTTGCAAAAAAAAGCCTTGTAAATAAACCCAAAGTTACAAAACAGAAAGACAAAATAGTGGCTGGAAATTCTGATAAAAACAAAGAAAAAGGCTCTCAAAGTAATGAAAAACAGAGTGCAGATTTTAGCAACGCTAGTACTTCAGCTACTGCTCCTATCAAAACAATTTTGACAAATGTAAATAGAGCAAATGAGAAAACTGATTTTTCTGATAAAGTGGTAGTTAATAAGGCTGAAACAAGCATGTTAAAAAATCAGATGCCTTTTAGTTTGGAGCGGGAAATTGCCAAGATCAAAATCTCTGTTCCTCTCACTGAATTAGCTACCCAAGATATGTATAGATCCCAAATTTTGAAGGCTTAAAACATAGAATATAATAATGACATTTTCAATCTTAATGATGACCAACCAAAGCTCATATTTGCTCCTAGGATTGAGGGTAGATATCAAGAAGGACCCGTTCCTCCTTTTTATGTTAGTTTAAAGATTCATTAAAAAAATTTACACAACGCTATGCATGATTTAGGGGCCTCTCATAACTTAATGCCCAAAGATGTAATGGAGAGCCTAGGCCTTGAAATCACTATATCATACAAAGAACTTTACTCCTTTGACTCAAGCAGAGTGAAATGTTTGGGTTTGATCAAAGACTTTTGTGTAAACTTAGCACAAACTCCAGCCAAGTGTTTAGTAATGGATATTGTAGTGGCTAATGTACCCCCCAAGTATGGTATGTTGTTATCAAGATCGTGGGGATCTAAGTTACAAGGAACAATGCAAATGGATATGACATATGCTACAATCCTTGTTTTTAATCAAACTAGAAGACTTTATAGGGAATCTCATATGAAATACATGGTTACCAGCCAAGAGAGACCACAAAACTCTCCTCTTTATTCTGTACATACAGAACTTGATTCATTTATCCCTTTCAATTATGAAACATTCAGTGATCAAGAAACCTTAATTTAATTAGTGGCAAATATAGAAAAACAGGAAGACAAGGTAGACGTGTCAAAACAATTTTCCAAATCAGAAAATCACAGCAAACAAATCACCGGTCTAGAGCTGCAAATCAGTCATCCATTGCTTTTCAACCTTGAGAGTCAAGAGAAGAGTCCTCAACACAATGAAAAACATGAGTAACTAAAACAAATTTGATATAGTGCTGATATTCAAGAACAATCCAAAAGCGCACTAGATGAAGAGGTTAGTAACCAAACTAGTGAATCTGAAACTAGTCCTCTTTGGAGTATGAACTTTGATGGGTATTGCACTAAGTTTGATGCAGGTGTAGGAGTGTGGCTTCACAATACAATGAACAATCATACTGAAGGGCATTCCTGCAAATTAAACTTTCAATGCACCAACAACATAGTTGAGTATGAAGCCCTCCTTTTAGGCCTACACTTACTGAAAACATTAGGGGCCAAAAGGATAAAGGTTCATGGTGATTCTGAACTAATAATTAAACAAGTGAATGGGGAATATAGTGCCAAACATCCCAGACATAGAGCCTATAGAAATGATGTCATGCATTTATTGAAAACATTTGATGAATTCGAACTTATCTTTGTCCCAAGAAACCAAAATATTAAAGCTAATGGTTTAGCTTTTACTGCTAGAACATGCCTAACTCCTTATGAAACCAAACAATGCACTACCCAAATCAAATTTAGACTGGCTGTCCCTAATAATGAAAAATATTGGCAAGTGTTTGATGGAGACAAACAAATAGAAAAATTCCTACAGTCCAGAAATGAATTTGAGCTACCAAGTTCGGATTCAGAGTATGAAGATGATTGTCCTACTGAGGAAAATCTACTTGATGAAGAAGTAAACTCTCCAAAAATTGTTGTTATAAATCTGTTAGCTAATAAAATTGAACATAACATAGAGATTAGTGCAGATTTACCAAAAGAAGACTTAGAAACATTGCAATCTAACACTCAAAGTTTTCCAAAAGGTCTGGTCCCATTAGAAGAGTTGTTTGATTTCAATGATGTTGACAAGAAACCAAAACTGGAGCCTATTGAAACTGAGGTAGAAGAGTGCAATATAGGTAGTGAACTAAAACCAAAGATGATCAAACTGTCTAAAACTTTACCAGATCACATCAAACTGAAATACATTAAGATGTTTAAGGAATTTTCTGATGTATTTGCATGGAGTTATGAGGATCTAAAGTCCTATGACACAGAGATAATCCAGCACAAGATACCCCTCAAAGAAAACCAAAAACATTTAAAAAAAAATTGCGCAAAATCAACCCTGTTGAATTACCTTTGGTTGAGAAAGAGATCAAGAAAATGTATGAAGTTGGAATTATTGTTCCTATTAGATATTCAGAGTGGGTGTCTAATCTAGTGTCAGTTAGGAAGAAAACGGGAGAAATAAGGCTTTGTATTGACTTTAGGAACTTAAAAAAACCATCATTAAAGGAAAAATACCCTTTACCCAAGATGGATCACATTTTACAAAAGGTAGTTGGTTCTAAAAGAATTTCTTTGCTTGATGGCTTCTGAGGGTACAATCAAATTTTAGTACATCCTGATGATCAACTAAAAAAAACCTTTACTACAGCTTGGGGCAATTTCATGTATGTGAAAATGCCTTTTGGTTTAATGAATGCTAGTACTACATTTCAGAGAGCCATGGATATTGCATTCTCGGAAGAATTAGGCTACTTCATCATTATTTACCTTGATGATATCACTGTTTTTTCCAAAACAGATGAAGAACACCTAGAACACTTGAGAAAATTCTTTGAGAAATGTAGAAAATATGGTTTGTCTTTAAATCCCAAGAAAACAATGTTTGGTCTCCAAGAAGGTAAAATTCTTGGACACATCATATCAGAAGAGGGGATAAATATTGACCCAAAGAGGATTGAGGGTATATTGCAAATAAATCATCCGAGAAACATCAAGGAACTTCAATATTTCATTGGAAAGACTAATTTCTTGAGAAGGTTCATACCCAACTTAGCTGAACTCCTTAGAAACATAAAAAACATGTTAAAAAAAGAAGAAGGAGTTAAATGGACCTTAGAGGAAAATAAATCATTTGAACTGGTAAAACAAGCATTAACCAAAACACTAGTTCTTATAATTCCTAACTTTACAAAATATTTTTTCATTTTTTCATTTGCATCAGAACATATAGTGGCTACTGTCCTATTGCAGAAAAATCTAAAGGGACAAGAGTAGCCAATTGCATTCTTTAGTAAGGCATAAAGAGATGCACCTCGGAAGTACAATATCATGGAAAAACAAGCCTTTGCCTTAGTCAAAGCCTTAAAAGACTTCAAAGTTTACATTTTACACTCCCACATAATTGCATTTGTGCCAAACTCAGTTGTAAAAGACATCCTAACATAATACCTAGATGGAAAAAGAGGAGAGTGGATAGCTGTGATACTTGAATATGATTTAGAAATCAAGCCCACTAAACTCATAAAAGGCCAAAGACTAGCAAGATTAATGGCTGAATCTAATTATGAAGCTCTTGATATAAACACGATAAATGCATTAGATGAACAGGAGGAATTGTCAACTCCCATTATTGAAAATCATTTTATGAATTCCTCTTGGTATGCTGATATTTTATATGTTTTGCTCAATTTGAATACACCTCCTGGTTTGTCTAAAACAAAATCAAGATTTTTAAAGTTAAAAGCTGTTAACTACTGCATTTTAGATAAATGTCTATATTGGAAAAATGCTAGTGGGTTATTTCTTAAATGTTTGCCTGAGAATGATGTAGATAAGATCAAGCATGAGTTCGATGAAGGAGAATGTGGAGGCCACCTCTATTGGAAGACAACTACCAACAAAATCCTTAGAGTTGGTTACTATTGGCCCACCCTCTTTCAATATGTCCATAAGATGATTATTGCGTGTCATAAATGCCAACTCTTTGAAGGCAAAAGAAAATTGCTTCCCTTACCCTTGCATCCAATCACTGTTGAAGCTTCTTTTCAACAGTGAGGTTTAGACTTCATAGGGGGAATCCATCCACCCTCATCTGTCCAACATAGATGGATTTTCACTGCAACATACTACATTACCAAATGGATAGAAGCCATCCCTTCTAGGCAAGCCAATGACTCTGTCATCATAAAATTCTTTGAAAATCATATCCTCTCTAGATTTGGCTGTCCTAGGAAGATTATTACTGACAATGCTGCTGCATTTGGATCCCAAAAGATGGTTGAATTCTGTCACAAATATTAGATTACAATGGGCCATTCTAATACTTATTACCCTCAAGGTAATGGGTTAGAAGAATCCTCAAACAAAGGTTTGGTAAACATAATCAAGAAGCTGCTGGAGGACAATAAGAAATCATGGCACACAAAGCTAGTACATGCACTATGGGCTGACAGATTAACACTTAAGAAATCAATTGGAATGTCACCCTACCAACTTTTTTATGGAGTAGATGCAATTTTTCCAACCAGCCTAGGAGTGCCAGTTATGAATCTGATCCAAGAAGTACAGTTTGAAGACAATGACATGGTAAGAAGAATCAATCAAACTATACATCTTCAACAAACCAGAGAGGAAGTCTACAACAGAGCATTACAAAAGCAAGAAAGCATCAAGAAGCTGTTTGATAGAAGAACAAAGGCTAGTAATTTCAACATCGGTGAAAAAGTTTTAAAGTGGGATTCAAGGAGAGAAGATAAGAGCAAGCATGGAAAATTTGATAATTTATGGCTTGGCCCTTATCTTGTTCATTCTATTGCTGGTAATAATGCTTATTTTTTGCAAGAATTGAATGGAGTTGAACTTTTTGGAGGTCCTGTCAATGGCAAGATGCTCAAACATTATTTTTATTGACCCTATAAGTTGGGAAGCCTTTTTATTTTTTCTCATTGTAAATATCATATCCATCATTGCATTCAAAGTTAGAATATGAAAAAATTCCAAAAAACAATAGAAAAAGAAAAGAGGGCAGATTGTAAAAAACAAGAAAGGTACAACCCCATACCAAAAAAAAAGAGAAACAAAGTCTGAAAGTGTGCAAGCTCAAATGCCACTCCTAAGAAACTCACTCCTAGTTAGTCATACATCCTAATCATGACTAATTAGTTTTTAATTTATTGCTGGTAGGTTAGTGAAATAGATTTTCCAAATAGCTTAATCTTGGCTTATCAGTTAAATAGATTAAGATAGAAGAAAAAAGGTTCAAACAAGCTCAAAATCTAAACCTATGAGTTTCAAAAATAAGCATGGCTCTAATCTGTTTAAATCTTGAGCCAAAGATAGAAGCAAACTGGTTCTAATATGCCCAAAACTTGAACCAGAGAACAAAGAGAGAAAAACTCAAACAAGCCTAAAAAACAGATCTGAAGAAAGGAGAAGGATGTTCTTAAACTTTCAGATCTTAAGCCTTCACCATTTTGCTTTACTTTTCTGCAATTTTAGTCTATGTGTAGCTTGTTTTTATGCCATAGGTATGCATCAAGTCAAACTACTTAATCTTGGCTTGGCTTCTTTTCAATTTTCTGTCTTAGAAATTAGAAAATAAAAGTCTGTCATACAGTCTAATCCTGACAGATTGTAGTTAGGTAGAGAAGCTTATGAACTCAAGTGCTTAATCTGAGTTCATGGAGAAATAATGGTAGAATTAGACTAGTTTTATGATTTCAGAAGAATAAAATGTTGTAAAAAGAGTTTGCCAATCCAAATTCACTCTGAAAGAAGAAAAAATGTTAGATCATTAGGATTGGGTAGGTAAAGAGCTTGTTTTTATAGAATTCCATTGTTTTTAATGGCTGCTAACATTGTTAGAGCAAAAGAAGATCAAAAAAGGTAAAGAAAGTTGCACCCTAGTGGATGAGGCATTGATCAGCTTCCAGAGAAGACATGTCTGAGGTTATTGACACCTCCAAGGAGCTGCGATCCCAAGTTGGAGTTGCTGTTAGCCACCTATAAAAATTTGTCATATCAAATGGTGGCTAAATCATTTTTAAGCCTTCAAGAAACAATTTTATGGCCAAATTGTGAGTTCTTAAAAGTCTTATGAAGATAACTAATTCTTTAGTTAATCTTCACTGAAGTTTCCCTCATAATCCTGAAAAATCTGCTGTTTGCAAGGAGAAAGACTGCTCAGAAACCCATTTTCCCCTCATTTTACCCTCCTTCCATTCATTAATAACACAATTTTCATCCTCTTTTTCTTCATAAAATTCCTCCATTTCCCTCATTTTTCCTTCATTCCCTTCATAGATTCCCTTTGATAAGGTTGAAAACCCCCTTTTTAACCTTATCGGAACCCTCAAAAGCCTCTAAAAAACCCTCATTTTGGCCTAAAAAACCTTCATTTTTCTATAAGGCCTTAAGCCCCTTTCGGCCTTGGCCCTAGCCCATTTTTTGCACATAACCAGAGCCATAACCAAGTGCTAGCCCTTAATCGCTAATCGCAATCTAAGTTTTTTGTTTTTCCTTGTTACCTTTTACTTTCAAAAAACTCTGATGCGATTAAGCCCTTTTCTTTTAAACCCCTGATCCCCTCGCCTTCTTCACAAAACCATAGCCCCACCAACGGGCGCTAAAAACACTAAAAAAGACCTTTCCCGAACCTTCTTTCCTTTGTTTTATCCATTCCCGATGTAAATATTTCAAAATGAATCTGGGTTGTTGATCTCTGAAGATCAACGGCCATCGACTCATCACATCGCAATTCCACATCGGTCCTTCCTTTCTTCGCGTCTTTCAAAATTCCGATGTGATCAAACCTCAACCGTTGATCTTATCTACTTCGCCCAGATCCAATGACCCCTACCGCTCCCCTCTTCCTAACCCACCTTTCCACCTTTTTCTTCAAGATTAAATCCTGACCGTTGATCTATTTTATAGATCAATGGCTCTCGGCCCATCTCAAATCAGCAATCGCAGTTTCCGCTAACACTTTACCCTTTTGACTTCTCCGATGTCGATCCCTCGGTTGAATCTTAGCCATTGAAACCAAAAGAACTGATGGCTAATATTTCTTTGCACTTCGCCCATAACTTTCCTCCTTTACCCCTCCGATTAAATATTGACCATCGATCTTACTCCCAGATCCGACGGCCAGTGTTTAATCGTGCATCACAAATTCGAAAACTCCGATACGATGACCCCTTTTTCTCGGACCCGCTGATTTAATCTGGACCATTGAATCCACAAGAACTGACAGCTCAGATTAAATTGCACTCTTCTCGAAAGCCCTTGCCATCGCACCCGCCGAATAAATCTCCACCGTTGATCTCTCTTAGATCTAACGGTCCACGCTCAATCGCAACGGCGCATTCCATTGTAACACTGCTTTTCATCCCACCGATCATGATCCTGCGATCAAATCTCCGCCGTTGGATGCCCAAATCTAATGGTTCTCATTCAAAATTGTGCCCAAACTCCATTTAAACCCTTTTCCGCCTCCAATTAAGGTTTTCTCGCTGTTATATTACATTTTCTTCCATTTTATTATAATGTTACCCCCTCCGCATTATAAAAATCCCGATTGATCTCAGACGTTGATCAATCTAGATCAACGACCCAGACTTAATATGATCCTCATTTTCATCCGACTGCCTCCCCATCAGCCCATCGAGCATTCTCGATCGTCGATTTACCTAGATTGATGGCTATGATATTTTCTCACGCCCAAAGCAAGCCTTCAACCTATCCGTCACGGATTTTCTTAACTTTTCTCGTCTTTTGTAGGTTTTTAAGTTTTCTCCACAGTCTTAAAAGGAAATCAAGGGTTGGGGATGACGATCCCTCAGGCCAGTATTCCATAAGAAGATCAATCTGCAAGGTTCACATCATGATTTATCCATGCCTCGTGAGCACTGATAACATTATAAAACCCTCTGCGTGCCTACAAAAGCAAAAAAACATGGTGAACCTTAATTATACAAAGAGTATCAGTGTATAAGGGTGAGATCAAAGAAGAAATCAATGTTTAAAGGTTATAAACACAGTTTTGAGGGATTTAGCAATAAATTCGACTATCAAAGGCCTAATCCACACAGTTAAAGACAGTATGAAGACCCATAGACAAAGATTAAGCCTAATCAGGCCTAAAACACAGATCAAAAGAAAATTAACAGTGTTTTAGGGAAAAAAAATGAGACTTGTCAGTTCGAGAAAAATCCACTGCCACATCAGAGGCTAATTGAATCCTCTCCAGCTACCAAAAGCCACCTGCAGCCTCAAAGCAATCAGAGAAGGCATAGTTAGTGCTCAGTCACTGGTATTTTGCCTAAAAGATAGCCTGAGTTATTGTTAACTCGCCTCAAGAGTTTTCAAGTCAACAAAATCTACCCAGCATGCTTAATACTTAATGAAAATTAATATCTGAGAGGAAATATCAGAAAGCTTCTCCATTCATTTACCTATTCTAATGTACTAAAATCTTATTGAATCAGGTAATACAAAAATGCCAATGAAGCCAATCAAGTAGCTGTAAAAATAAATGGACAACTTGATTGCTTGTGATCGAAATTGGAAGTAGGTTATGATCATGTGCCTTTATAATAAATGATATGATGTGTAAAGGCCACTTCTGATGTATTTGATCCTTATAGAGAAAACATAACAAATTTAGGCTCACAAGATTCTCCATATAATCCTACATAGGATCAATAAAAGCATGAGATGTATGTTATTTACTTCTAGGCCTTCAATGACTAATTGTTCAATTGAATTATGAATATTAGACCATAAACTTATTTCTTCAGTCTTTTGTTTGAAAGAATAATCATCTTCAATATGCAAGTCAAAAGATAGTACAATTTCCTCTTGCTTTGGAGAAGGAAGATTTTCAAAGAATTCTTTAGGATTTCGGAAATTGTATGACCGAATTTGAGAATGCAAGAGTTTGATTTCATTTTCATAATTTTCAGAAATTATATCAAGAAGCCATTTTTTAACTTGAGGAGAACATTTTCTTGTTTTCAAAATAAGAAAGAAAGCTCTTAGAAAATCCTCATCAAGTTGAAGTTCTAATATCTCATCCCTCAAAATAGCTAGTGATTGTTTTGTGAAATTATCATAATTATCATCATACTGATCATATTTAGGCAAATCTTCAAAATAAGGAATGTCATCAATTATAAACATTGGATCAGCATATTTCTCTTCCAACAATCCCAATACATCTTGATTAGATTGGTTGCATTCTATTTGAAAGTCATTATTTTTCTCAATAGGAGTACTATCAAGTAATGGGCCTTTTTGTGAAGGTAGAATAACATAAGCATCAACTTGTTCTTCTGTCTCTTCATGGATAAAAAACCTTGTACATTCATCAACATTAGAAGAAGTAGAAACAATTTCTTCATTATGTAAATATTTTAAGGATGGTTGCATGTTTAGAAGCAAATTGATTTCTTCTTCGGTGAGGGGGGGTGGGAATCTCTGAATTCTTAGATTGGAATGACAATTGTTTTTTCTCTTATCTAAAAATTGATCATGAGGTTGATTATTTTCTTTAACTTCATTCAAAACATTAAATGAAACATCATTTGTTAATACAGAGGGGTTTTGTGGATCTTGATTTATCTCCGGACTTATTTCATCTTTGTTTAACTCCTCTTGATTATTATGACATTTAACTTGAGAATGAAAGTTTTGGACTTCTTCTAATAAATTTTCAGGAAACCAATTTCCAAAATCTTCATCAATATTTTTAAGGTAATTTATAAGATCTTCAGCTTGATCACAACAATTTTCAGCTAATGATAAAGATGGAAAATCTTCTTTGTAATGCTCATAAAATACCTTATGAAAATCTTTTAGAGAAAAAAAACTTGCAGGTTTGAGAGCTTCGTACCATTCCCTTGCTTTTCCTTCTAAGATTCCCATGAATATCTTCATGAGGCAATCCTCATGCCAATCACCCTTCAATCTTGATGAGTGTATATGAAATTTAATGAGATGTAATAAAGGATCATCAATATTCTCATCTTGAAACATGGGCAGATTTTCACCCCAATTTACCTTCGGTAGTTTGTGTGAAAATCTAGGTATGTGATCTCTGCTCATGGGAGCATATCTTCGTTTTATTCTTGGATCATCTTGAAAATCAGCCATAATGAAAAGCCACTTTATCTGTACAACCAAGTTAGATCCTTATATAAAATACAATACATATTGAATCTTAACGAGAAAGAACATAATGTCTTGGATTAAGATCCAAGTTGAAAGCCTGATCTTTCCATATTGTTATTCCAGGTTCATTCCTCCAGTGGAGTCTTGATTGTGAAATGGATTTGGAGTCGCCAGGTGGATGATTTTAACCTTTGTGTGTCTGATCCCTGTCCACCATCATAGATCAGATCTAAACCTGTAAAACAATTCTGAAGAGAAAGTTAGTTCTTCAGGAAACTAAATTTTTGTGAATTTTCAAAACAACTTCTACAAACTCTTCAAGGAATTTAAGATTTTTAATTAAAATTTTCTCAAAGATTTATTAAACTAGAGAGTCTGATTAAACATTTGAAACTAAGGTTCAATGTATAAGCTAAATCAGAGATAGACTGAAGCAGCTTTTATTTACTTTTGCAATTGCAGAGCAAAAGCATTTCAAAGGCTACCTGGCTGATCTTCAGACTCTGTCTATAGCTTATAAGCAAACAATAGTATCAATAAAAATGATTCAGATCCCCAGTATGGTCGCCACTATGTTATCACTCAGGTTTTCCTAGAAGTTGTGTAAGAGGAAAGTATACCCGAGGTAACCACAAACCAACCTTTTAGATGCAGAATCTAGCCAATCTGCATCCAGAGAGGGCTCTCTCTTTATGATTTATCTTTGTTCTTGAAAGGTTTTAGGCTAGCTATAGATTCGAAATTTGTTTTGGGAAATTGGTGGAATCCACAAACTAAGGGCAAGGTTGAGAGCTTTCAGTCCATTGGGCTATGGAGTCAAAGGATGGCTTTACTGGATTTCTATTCTACGCACAAGATGGTATTACAGGGCAAGATAGCTAGACAGAGAACAATCATTAAAATTTAAAGTGGGTGGGATGATCTTGAAGGGATGAAAGGCAACTAAGAAACTTTCACCATGTTCAGAGGAAGAAGTGAATTGACTACAAACAAAGAGCAATAAAGGATTCCTTATTATAGCAATCAACAGTGAATAATTAGCGAAGCAGGAGCATTTAAGAATTCATGATTATAGCTAATTTAGAAGAAAACATTTAGGAACAATTACATTTGAAAACAGAGTACAATTAAGCAAATTCTGTTTCAATCTCTTATGTAAATTATTCAGAAATGGATATGATGGTATTAAAAACTAATATAAAATTTCAGACAAAAGATAGAAACACTTATTGTACTGTAGTCCAACACATGAATCCTGCAACAAGTCCAGTGCTTCAAATCGTTATCCAGCAAGCCACAAGTAAAATTCTCCAAAAAGCTTTTATTCCGAAAATCTCAGTGTTACAACAGAGTAATAGAATCCACCCCAAATGCTTCCAAGAGTGGAGTATTTATACAAATTCTAAACTAAAATATCTTGAAACAAATATCAAAATTGGTTCACAAATCTCTCCAACTATTTACATAAATAGAACTAAAGTAAAGGACACTCAAACTATTTGGCACTATTTTTGATGGATAGGTGATGACAAAGAGGAGAATTCGAATTTGATCCAACTCTTATTTGATGATGAGGCATCCAAGTCACTAACTGCTTCCTTTCTTTGTGCAATCTGCTCCAACAATTCTGCAAACTTGGGGTCCAATGATATCTTCGTATTTCTCAATCCGTAATATATATGTAAAACATGAAAGAGGTTATTGTGGATAAATATGTTGGTGCGATAAACCTCTTTCACTTTCCTAAAATTCCTCTCCAGCTGTGCATAATATTCTCTGTAAAACATATGTGTAAAACAGAGTTTTACAGAGTCTGAAAAATGGCCTGTAAAGATGCGCATGTATCTCTCATTATAAAACCACTGTGCAAACACTGAGATAGGTTTTTGTAGATGGGTATCTTAGGAACAAAAAAACCTCCTCTGCTTCAGAAATGTGTATTTCTAATTTGCCACAATAGTCTCCGCAAAATGATGACTTGACCGTAATTTTCCGCAAAACCGAAGCCAACATTGTTTAATATTTCAAACCATAATAGCTTAGAAAGCGTGAGAGAGGTTTTTGTAGATGGTCCTCTTAAGAACATAAACCTCCTTCAGTTTTGTAAAATTCATCTTGTATTGGTCACAATATTTTCCGCAAAATAATGACTAAAACATGTAATTTCTGCAAAAATGTTCCTTCTTGTTATGTTTTTTCATCTTTTTACTTTCTTGCTCTTTTGACTGTTTTACTTTCACTTTAGACAAACTTCAATTTTGGTGAAATTAATTTCATTTATTTTTACCATTTTACCGCTCAGAATTTCATTTTTTATCAAGCATTTTTGATCGCTCTCGTAACTTCATTTTTATCATGATTTCCTTGATCGCTTCTCGTAACTTCATTTTTACTGCTTTACTCTTGACCTTTCCGTAACTTCATTTTTACTCGTTTTACCTTGACTCGCCCTCCGGAATTTAATTTTTTAATGTTTACTTCCGACTTCCGTTCGTAATATCATTTTACCGTTTATCAATATTTACCCGATACACTTTATCCACCTGATACACTTTATCCACTGATACTCTTTGATTTTGATACGCTTTGCCTTGGGGATAAAACTGCTTTCTGATTTGGATCATAATTGGTATGATAGCAGTGGATAATTTCTGGGAAAATAAGGACTGAGGGGATGAGATATCTCGGGAAATTGGATTCCCACAACCCTATAAGATCTTGCTCCTTTGAGTATTCGTCTCTGCAGCGACAATAGCTCAATAGGGGACTTTCATCAAAATGCAGGTCTTTAATTTGGAAATCTTCATCTATCAAAGGTAAATAGTCCAATTCACGGTGAGGAGCATTCAATGGAGTGATATTAAGAGCTGCCGGGACCTCCATTTTGGTTCTTGTGGATTCAAAATGGAGGTTTTTGGTTTTCTTCACGGGCCGGGGGGGATTCTTGAAATGAAGGAAATTGGAACAATTTTCAGGTTCGGGGAGCAATTTCACAGGTTTAAAATCTCCAGGGAGGACTCAGTGATGATTTTTAACCACTTTTTCAGCGAAAAAACAAATGAAACTGAGTTTTACGTGCAGTCGGGGCGTAAAGGATAAATACCTGTTTTTAGACGGAAACTGGTTTTCTAACAGGTAACAGGCAATGGAGGAACTGTTCTTCAGCACGGGCACAGCGGAATCTTGGAGTAAAATGATCAATTACAGTGAAAATTTGAAAATCGCAGCGGGAGCTCTGTCGTTTTCAGAATAACAAAAATAACAGGAAAAACGTGAAAAATGGCTTATTTACAAGTTAAAAGGGTTTTTGTCTTTTTCGAGGTGATGACGTCATTTGACGTACGGGGTGACGTAGGGAAGTGGGGCCGGCGGTATGCGGTAAGCGGTAAGCGGTGAGCCCGCACCGCTTATGGACGAAGGCGGTAAAGGACGCGGGGGGAGCGATTCCATAGTTTTAACGCCACGTGGAACGCTGACTTGTCAAAAACCGCCCATCCCCCGCTGGTTAACATGCTGGCAAGGGATGGGCAGCGGGATTGATGATCACCGTTGATCAACGAACGGATGATCCAACGGCTGAAAGGGATGGGGACTTGTGCGATTTCAAAGGTGGGCCCGTCAAAGTTTAAAAAGGTTTTAATGCGTAATGTAATCATCCCGGGGAAAAGTTAATAAGCGGCAATGGTTGTTAATTAGTCCAAATGATTAATTAACCTCATGAAATTATGAAATGGATTGCGTTTAGCCATTGTGAACGCGGAATGTCGTACGGTACAGATTACAGTTTATTGATATGTTTTACATTAAACATACTGTCGTATGTCTAAAGTTTTTTGCATATATTTTTATTATATGATGAATGAATTAATATAATTAATTCATCATAAAAGGAATTTATATATAAGGCTATAGTTTTAACCAAAGGGCTTTATAAAGTGGTGTTTATTTTCAATGTGCGGGAATATATACTTTGGTAAAACATTATAATAAAGGGTTTTGGGGATATTTATTAGAAAAGGGAGTTATATACTTAGGAAAAGGATTTTTACTAGGGATTAATATAGTAAACTAAATGTTAATATGAAAAAGGACAAGGAAAATCAAACATCTTCAGACATCTAAGAAAATGATAACTTATGAAGTAAATTGCAACATTTCATTCTAACACTAAAACTTGTAGTCAACAAGTTTATTTTGAGGAATTTTTATGGAATGTTGCATCAGTTTCCTAAGTAAAATAGGATTTTACTTAGGAAAAGTTAAAGATGGAAGATAACAATGATGAATTATTTCAAGTGCTTAGGTCTTTTTGATCATTGGGCCAAGGGTCCGGTCCCTCCAGAAGTCAAGGAAATGCCTTGAGCCCCTTTGATCTCCAATTACCTTAGTACTCTGGGGAAATTAGTAAAACCTTTGAGGGGAAATTGATGAGGGAAGTTAATGAATTTGACTTTTGCTTGCTGTGATTTCCCAGTGTATTTCATGCTTTATTACTTGTGATGAAAGAAAATGATTAACCAATATGTAGCAGCACCATTCATCAGATAACACTTTACAGCACCATCTACCTACCCTATCTACTAAACACTACCATTTTCTCTTCTTTATTAGGTTGCATTGGGACTTGCAAACCCCCCGATCAATCTTTGATATTTTTTAATATTAATCCATTCATTTCTACCCTTATTACATCCAAGGGCTCGCATTAAACTGTTGAGCACCTTTTATTCACTTACCTAGCTAATTTTCTCGCCAAGATTAAACTGTCATTAGATATTTATTCTCTAATCTATAACAAAGTAATTGAAATATGACTGCTTGCTTAAACAACTTGACTTATTCATGAATTGTGGCAAAAGTTTCACAAGCTGCACACAATTGATTTATTACAACAGAGTAAAAATTAGTGGCATTTGGATTTGCACACTTTCTTTGGTCTATTTTTTGCTTGGGGTTCATTTTTTCTCTTTTTGACCATTTTTATTCTTTTTACCCTTTGATCTTTCTTTTAGGGTATACCCTCTTTACATTTTTTAAATTTTTTGATTTTTTTGGTTTTCAAGAATATGGAACACCTTTGCTCAAGTAAGAAGGTTTGAACATATTCCATACTTCCATCAAGACAATCATGAAAAATGACACCTATTGGTATAGGAGACTAACACTGGCTCCACTTGGGGATGGCTTTTCCTTGTGGAAAGTCAAGAACAGCAGGTCAGATGCCTCAACATGTCTTCAAACTGAACTATGTAATCTCCTTCTTCTGATAGCTTTATTGTACATATGATAGTGCAACTTCTGAAGCTTAGGGCCTTCACTTCGGGCTTCAACTTCAGCAATTCACCATCCATTCAAAACTTAAAACTTTGTTTCCCCGTTGGAAATCTTCTGCCTTGGTCCAATTTCAAACATGCATTTGTTGTGGCTGAAAATCTTGAATTGAATATAGTCCTTTTTCTGCAACCTGAAATCTGATCTGAAACTAAAACAACACACAAAAATTTTCAAACCAACTTAATGAAAAACTAGCTGAAAATTGACAACTAAAAAAATTGCTCAAAATTCTGAGCTTATTAGCACTCATTTACCTACTCTAATCTACTAAAAATCTTATTGAATCAGGTAATACAAAAATGCCAATGAAGCCAATCAAGTAGCTGTAAAAATAAATGGATAACTTGATTGCTTGTGATCAAAATTGGAAGTATGTTATGATCATGTGCCTTTATAATAAATGATATGATGTGTAAAAGCCACTGTTGATGTATTTTATCCTTATAGAGAAAACATTTTTGCATATTTGGGCTCAAAAGATTCTCCATATAATCTGATATAGGATCAATAAAACCATGGTGTATGTTATTTACTTCTAGGCCTTCAATTACTAATTGTTCAATTGAATTATGAATATTAGACCATGAACTTATTTCTTCAGTCTTGTGTTTGAAAGAATAATCATCTTCAATATGCAAGTCAAAAGATATTACAATTTCCTCTTGCTTTGGAGAAGGAAGATTTTCAAAGAATTCTTTAGGATTTCGGAAATTGTATGACTGAATTTGAGAATGCAAAAGTTTGATTTCATTTTCATAATTTTCAGAAATTATATCAAGAAGCCATTTTTTAATTTGAGGAGAACATTTTCTTGATTTAACAAGAAGAAAGAAATCCCTTAGAAAATCCTCATCAAGTTGAATTTCTAATATCTCATCCTTCAAAATAGCTAGTGATTGTTTTGTGAAATTATCATAATTATCATCATACTGATCATATTTAGGCAAATCTTCAGAATAAGGAATGTCATCAATTATAAACATTGGATCAGCATATTTCTCTTCCAACAATCCCAATATATATTGATTAGATTGGTTGCATTCTGTTTGAAAATCATTGTTTTGTTCAATAGGCGTGATATCAAGCAATGGGCCTTTTTGGGAAGGTAGAATAACATAAGCATCAACTTGTTCTTCTGTCCCTTCATGGATAAAAACCTTTGTACATTCATCAACATTAGAAGAAGTAGAAACAATTTCTTCATTATGTAAATATTTTAAGGATGGTTGCATGTTTAGAAGCAAATTGATTTCTTCTTCGGTGAGGGGTGGTGGGAATCTCTGAATTCTTAGATTGGAATGACAATTGTTTTTTCTCTTATCTAAAAATTGATCATGAGGTTGATTATTTTCTTTAACTTCATTCAAAACATTAAATGAAACATCATTTGTTAACACAGTAGGGTTTCAGTATTCTTGATTTATCTCCCGACTTATTTTTATCTTTGCTTAACCCTGATTATTATGACATTTAACTTGAGAATGAAAGTTATGGATTTCTTATAATAAATCTTTAGGAAACCAATTTCCAAAATCTTCATCAATATTTTTAAGGTAATGTATAAGATCTTCAGCTTCATCACAACAATTTTCAGCGAATGATAAAGATGGAAAATCTTCTTTGTAATGCTCATAAAATAGCTTATGAAAATATTTTAAAGAAAATAAACTAGCAGGTTTGAGAGGTTTATACCATTCCCTTGATTTTCCTTTTAAGGTTACCATGAATATTTTCATGAGGCAATCCTCTTGCCAATCACCCTTCAATATTGATGAGTGTATATGAAATTTAATGAGATGTAGTAAAGGATCATCAATGTTCTCATCTTGAAACATGGGCAGGTTTTTACCCCAATTTACGTTTGGTAGCTTGTGTGGAAATCCAGGTATGTGATCTCTGCTCATGGGAGCATATTTTCGTTTTATTCTTGGATCATCTTGCAAATCAGCCATAATGAAAAGCCACTTTATCTGTACAACCAAGTTAGATATTTATATAAAATACAATACATATTGAATCTTAATGAGAAAGAACATAATGTCTTGGATTAAGATCCAAGTTGAAAGCCTGATTTTTCCATATTGTTCTTCCAGGTTCATTCCTCTAGTGGAGTCTTGATTGTGAAATGGATTTGGAGTAGCCGGGTGGATGATTTTAACCTTTGTGTGTCTGATCCCTGTCCAACATCATAGATCAGATCTAAACCTGTAAAACAATTTTGAAGAGAAAGTTAGTTCTTCAGGAAACTAAATTTTTGTGAATTTTCAAAACAACTTCTACAAACTCTTCAAGAAATTTAAGATTTGTGATTAAAATTTTCTCAAAGATTTATTGAACTAGAGAGTCTGATTAAACATTTGAAACTAAGGTTTAGAGTATAAGCTAAATCAGAGATAGACTGAAGCAGCATTTATTTACTTTTGCAATTGCAGAGAAAAAGAAATTTCAAAGGCTACCTAGCTGATCTTCAGACTCTGTCTATAGCTTATAAGCAAACAATAGTATCAATAAAATGATTCGTATCCTCAAGATGGTCGCTTACCATGTTACCACTCGGTATTTTCCTATAGTTATGGTATAAAAGTATACCCTATAAAATTCATAAACCAACTTTTAGATGTGCAAGAATTCAGTCAATCCGCATCCGCAGAGGGCCTCTCTATAATTTATCTTTGCTTCTGAAAGGTTTTAGGCTAGTTATAGATTCGAAATTTGTTTTGGGAATGAGAACCACAAACTATGGTGGCCGAGAGCTTTCATCCATCGGGCTATGGAGTCCAAGGATGGCTTTACCGGGAATTTCATTTCACGCACGAGATTGTATTACGGGCAAGATAGCTAGACGTAGAACAATCCTTAAAATTCTAGCGGGGTGGGATGATCTTGAAGGGATGAAAGGAAACTAAGAATCTTTCACCATGTTCAGAGGAAGAAGTGAATTGACTACAAACAAAGAGCAATAAAGGATTCCTTATTATAGCAATCAACAGTGATTAAATTAGCGAAGCAGGAGCATTTAAGAATTCGTGCTTATAGCTAATTTAGAAGAAAACATTTAGGAACAATCACATTTGAAAACAGAGTACAATTAAGAAAATTCTGTTTCAATCTCTTATGTAAATTTTTCAGAAATGGATATGATGGTATTAAAAACTAATATAAAATTTCAGACAAAAGGTAGAAACACTTATTGAACTGTAGTCCAACACATGAATCCTGCAACAAGTCCAGTGCTTCAAATCGTTATCCAGCAAGCCACAAGTAAACTTCTCCAAAAGATTTTATTCCGAAAATCTCAGTGTTACAGCAGAGTAATAGAATCCACCCCAAATGCTTCCAACAGTGGAGTATTTATACAAATTCTAAACTAAAATATCTTGAAACAAATATCAAAATTGGTTCACAAATCTCTCCAACTATTTACATAAATAGAACTAAAGTAATGGACACTCAAACTATTTGGCACTATTTTTGATGGATAAGTGATGACAAAGAGGAGAATTCGAATTTGATCCAAATCTTATTTGATGATGAGGCATCCAAGTCACTAACTGCTTCCTTTCTTTGTGCAATCTGCTCCAACAATTCTGCAAACTTGGGGTCCAATGATATCTTCGTATTTCTCAATCCGTAATATATATGTAAAAAGTTAAAGAGGTTATTGTGGATAAATATGTTGGTGAGATAAACCTCTTTCACTTTCCTAAAATTCCTCTCCAGCTGTGCATAATATTCTCTGTAAAAAATATGTGTAAAACAGAGTTTTACAGAGTCTGAAAAATGGCCTGTAAAGATGCGCATGTATCTCTCATTATAAAACCACTGTGCAAAACTGGAGATAGGTTTTTGTAGATAGGTCTCTTAGGAACAAAAACCTCCTTCAGTGTTGTATGAAGTATTTTGAATTGTCCACAATACTCTCTGCAAAATGATGACTTAAACTGGAATTTTCTGCAAAAAGTGCTTTCCAACATTGTTTAATATTTCCAAAACCATAATGGCTGTTAGAAAAGTGAGAGAGGTTTTTGTAGATGGCCCTCTTAAGAACATAAACCTCCTTCATTTTTGTAAAATTCATCTTGGATTAATGTGAATATCGCAAAATAATGACTAAAACATGTAATTTCTGCAAAAATGTTCCTTCTTGTTATGTTTTTTCATCTTTTTACTTTCTTGCTCTTTTGACTGTTTTACTTTCACTTTAGACAAACTTCAATTTTGGTGAAAGTACTTTCATTTATTTTTTACCATTTTACTGCCTCTGTAACTTTATTTTTACTGTTTACCTTTGACTGCTCTGTAACTTCATTTTTACTATTTACCTTTGACTGCTCTGTAACTTCATTTTTACTGTTTACCTTTGACTGCTCTATAACTTTGTTTTGACTTTTCACTCTGACTTTTACCTGATACACTTTATCCACTGATACTCTTTGATTTTGATACGCTTTGACTTGGGGATAAAACTGCTTTCTGATTTGGATCATAATTGGCATGATAGCAGTGGATAATTTCTGGGAAAATAAGGACTGAGGGGATGAGATATCTCAGGAAATTGGATTCCCACAACCCTATAAGATCTTGCCCCTTTGAGTATTCGTCTCTGCAGCGACAATAGCTCAATAGGGGACTTTCATCAAAATGCAGGTCTTTAATTTGGAAATCTTCATCTATCAGAGGTAAATAGTCTAATTCACGGTGAGGAGCATTCAATGGAGTGATATTAAGAGCTGCCGGGGACTCCATTTTGGTTCTTGTGGATTCAAAATGGAGGTTTTTGGTTTTCTTCACGGGCCGGGCGGGATTCTTGAAATGGAGGAAATTGGAACAATTTGCAGGTTTGGGGGGCAATTTCACAGGTTTAAAATCTTCAGGGAGGACTCAGCAATGATTTTTAACCACTTTTTCAGCGAAAAAACAAAGGAAACTGAGTTTTACGTGCAGTCGGGGCGTAAAGGATAAATACCTTTTTTTAGACGGAAACTGGTTTTCTAACAGGTAACAGGCAATGGAGGAACTGTTCTTCAGCACGGGCGCAGCAGAATCTTGGAGTAAAATGATCAATTACAATGAAAATTTGAAAATCGCAGCGGGAGCTCTGTCGTTTTCAGAATAACGAAAATAACAGGAAAAACGTGAAAAATGGCTTATTTACAAGTTAAAAAGGGTTTTTTGTTTTTTTCGAGGTGTGACGTCATGGTAGTACTGGATGACGTGTGCAGAGTCGGGCGGTAAGTGGTAAGCGGGAAGTCCCCGCACCGCTTTTGGTCGAGGGCGGTTTTTAACGGAGGGGCAGCGATTCCATAGGTTTCCTGCCACGTGGAATGCTGACTTTTCAAAAACCGCCCATCCCCCGCTGGTTAACATGCTGGCAAGGGATGGGCAGCGGGATTGATGATCACCGTTGATCAACGAACGGATGATCCAACGGCTGAAAGGGATGGGGACTTGTGCGATTTCAAAGGTGGGCCCGTCAAGGTCTAAAAAGGTTTTAATGCGTAATGTAATCATCTCGGGGAAAAGTTAATAGGCGGCAATGGTTGTTAATTAGTCCAAATGATTAATTAACCCCGTGAAATTATGAAATGGATTGCGGCGGAGCTTGGCCAGGTGGAATGCCACGTGGAATGCTGACGGTGGCATAGACTTTCGCACAGTTTATTGATATGTTTTGGTATTAAACATACTTGTCGTATGTCTAAAGTTTTTTGTATATATTTTTATTATATGATGAATGAATTAATATAATTAATTCATCATAGGGGCGGAATTTATATATAAGGCTATAGTTTTAACCAAAGGGCTTTATAAAGCGGGGTGTTTATTTTCAATATGCGGGAATATATACTTTGGTAAAACATTATAATAAAGGGTTTTGGGGATATTTATTAGAAAAGGGAGTTATATACTTAGGAAAAGGGATTTTACTAGGGATTTAATATAGTAAAATCAAATGTTAATATGAAAAAGGACAAGGAAAATCAAACATCTTTGTACATCTAAGAAAGTGATAACTTATGAAGTAAATTGCAACATTTTATCTTCAACACTTAAACTTAGAATAACAAGTTGTTTTGAGGAATTTTATGGAATATTGCATCAGTTTCCTAAGTAAAATAGGATTTTACTTAGGAAAAAGTTAAAGATGGAAGATAATCAATGATGGATTATTTCAAGTGCTTAGGTCTTTTGATCATTGGGCCGAGGGTCCGGTCCCTCCAGAAGTCAAGGAAATGCCTTGAGCCCCTTTGATCTCAAATTACCTTAGTACTTTTGGGGAAATTAGTAAAACTCTCGAGGGGGAAAAATGATGAGGGAGGTTAATGAATTTGACTTTGCTTGCTGTGATTTTCCAGTGTATTTCCTGCTTTAGTACTTGTGATGAAAGTAAATGATTAACCAACATGTAGCAACACCATTCATCAGATAACACTTTGCAGCACCATCTACCTACCCTATCTACTTAACACTACCATTTTGTCTTCTTTATTAGGGTGCATTTAGACTTGCAAACCCTGATCAATCTTTTCTTTTTACATGATGAATCTATCTATTTCTACCTTTATTACATCCAAGGGCTCAGATTAAACTGTTGAGCACCTTTTATTCACTCTACCTAGCTACTTATCTGCCAAGATTAAACTGTTTGGCTAGATATTTATTCTCTAATCTATAACATGAAATTGAAATATGACTAAGCCAAGTTTAAACAGTTTGACTTATTCATGAATTGTGGCAAAAGTTTCACAAGCCGCACACAATTGATTTATTACAACAGAGTAAAAATTAGTGGCATTTGGATTTGCACACTTTCCTTGGTCTATTTTTTGCTTGGGGTTCATTTTTTCTCTTTTTGACCATTTTTATTCTTTTTACCCTTTGATCTTTCTTTTAGGGTATACCCTCTTTACATTTTTTAAATTTTTTGATTTTTTTTTTGGTTTTCAAGAATATGGAACACCTTTGCTCAAGTAAGAAGGTTTGAACATATTCCATAGTTCAATCAAGACAATCATGAAAAATGACACCTATTGGTATAGGAGTCTAACACTGGCTCCACTTGGGGATGGCTTTTCCTTGTGAAAAGTCAAGAACAGCAGGTCAGATGCCTCAAAAAATGTCTTCAACTTAACCATGTGATCTCCTTCTTCTAGTAGCTTTATTGTACATATGATAGTGAAAATTTTGAAGCTTAGGGCCTTCACTTCGGGCTTCAACTCCAGTAAGTTACTATCCACTCAAAACTTAAAACTTTGTTGCCCAGTTAGGAATTTTCTGCCTTGTTCCAATCCCAAACATGCATTTGCTGTGGTTGAAAATCTTGAATTGAATATAGTCCTTTTTCTGCAACCTGAAATCTGATCTAAAACAACACACAAAAAATTTCAAACCAACTTAATGAAAAACTAGCTGAAAATTGAAACACTAAAAAAAAATTGCTCAAAATTCTGAGCTTATTGGCACTCATTTACCTATTCTAATCTACTAAAATCTTATTGAATCAGGTAATACAAAAATTCCAATGAAGCCAATCAAGTAGCTGTAAAAATAAATGGACAACTTGATTGCTTGTGATCGAAATTGGAAGTAGGTTATGATCATGTGCCTTTATAATAAATGATATGATGTGTAAAGGCCACTTCTGATGTATTTGATCCTTATAGAGAAAACATGTTTGCAAATTTAGGCTCAAAAGATTCTCCATATAATCTGATATAGGATCAATAAAAGCATGATGTATGTTATTTACTTCTAGGACTTCAATGACTAATTGTTCAATTGAATTATGAATATTAGACCATAAACTTATTTCTTCAGTCTTTTGTTTGAAAGAATAATCATCTTCAATATGCAAGTCAAAAGATAGTACAATTTCCTCTTGCTTTGGAGAAGGAAGATTTTCAAAGAATTCTTTAGGATTTTGGAAATTGTATGACTGAATTTGAGAATGCAAAAGTTTGATTTCATTTTCATAATTTTCAGAAATTATATCAAGAAGCCATTTTTTAATTTGAGGAGAACATTTTCTTGATTTAACAAGAAGAAAGAAATCCCTTAGAAAATCCTCATCAAGCTGAAGTTTTAATATCTCATCCCTCAAAATAGCTAGTGATTGTTTTGTGAAATTATCATAATTATCATCATACTGATCATATTTAGGAAAATTGTCAGAATAAGGAATGTCATCAATTATAAATATTGGATCAACATATTTCTCTTCCAACAATCCCAATACATCTTGATTATATTGGTTGCATTCTATTTGAAAGTCATTATTTTTCTCAATAGGAGTACTATCAAGTAATGGGCCTTTTTGTGAAGGTAGAATAACATAAGCATCAACTTGTTCTTCTGTCCCTTCATGGATAAAAACCCTTGTACATTCATCAACATTAGAAGAAGTAGAAACAATTTCTTCATTATGTAAATATTTTAAAGATGGTTGCATGTTTAGAAGCAAATTTATTTCTTTTTCGGTGAGGGGGGGTGGGAATCTCTGAATTCTTAGATTGGAATGACAATTGTTTTTTCTCTTATCTAAAAATTGATCATGAGGTTGATTATTTTCTTTAACTTCATTCAAAACATTAAATGAAACATCATTTGTTAATACAGAGGGGTTTTTTGTATCTTGATTTATCTCCTGACTTATTTCATCTTTGTTTAACTCCTCTTGATTATTATGATATTTAACTTGAGAATGAAAGTTTTGGACTTCTTCTAATAAATCTTCAGGAGACCAATTTCCAAAATCTTCATCAATATTTTTAAGGTAATTTATAAGATCTTCAGTTTGATCACAACAATTTTCAGCTAATGATAAAGATGGAAAATATTCTTTGTAATTCTCATAAAATACCTTATGAAAATCTTTTAGAGAAAACAAACTTGCAGGTTTAAGAGCTTCGTACCATTCCCTTGCTTTTCCTTCTAAGGTTCCCATGAATATCTTCATGAGGCAATCCTCATGCCAATCACCCTTCAATCTTGATGAGTGTATATGAAATTTAATGAGATGTAATAAAGGATCATCAATATTCTCATCTTGAAACATGGGCAGATTTTCACCCCAATTTACCTTTGGTAGTTTGTGTGGAAATCCAGGTATGTGATCTCTGCTCATGGGAGCATATCTTCGTTTTATTCTTGGATCATCTTGAAAATCAGCCATAATGAAAATCCACTTTATCTGTACAACCAAGTTAGATCTTTATATAAAATACAATACATATTGAATCTTAACGAGAAAAAACATAATGTCTTGGATTAAGATCCAAGTTGAAAGCCTGATCTTTCCATATTGTTCTTCCAGGTTCATTCCTCCAGTGGAGTCTTGATTGTGAAATGGATTTGGAGTCGCCAGGTGGATGATTTTAACCTTTCTGTGTCTGATCCCTGTCCACCATCATAGATCAGATCTAACCTGTAAAACAATTCTGAAGAGAAAGTTAGTTCTTCAGGAAACTAAATTTTTGTGAATTTTCAAAACAACTTCTACAAACTCTTCAAGAAATTTAAGATTTTTAATTAAAATTTTCTCAAAGATTTATTAAACTAGAGAGTCTGATTAAATGTTTGAAACTAAAGTTCAATTATTAAGCTAAACCAGAGATAGACTGAAGCAGCATTTATTTACTATGCAATTGCAGAGCAAAAGCATTTCAAAGGCTACCTGGCTGATCTTCAGACTCTGTCTATAGCTTATAAGCAAACAATAGTAACAATAAAATGATTCAGCTCCCCAGTATGGTCGCCACTATGTTATCACTCAGGTTTTCCTAGAAGTTGTGTAAGAGGAAAGTATACCCGAGGTAACCACAAACCAACCTTTTAGATGCAGAATCTAGCCAATCTGCATCCAGAGAGGGCTCTCTCTTTATAATTTATCTTTGTTCTTGAAAGGTTTTAGGCTAGTTATAGATTCGAAATTTGTTTTGGGAAATTGGTGGAATCCACAAACTAAGGGCAAGGCTGAGAGCTTTCAGTCCATTGGGCTATGGAGTCCAAGGATGGCTTTACTGGATTTCTATTCTACGCACAAGATGGTATTACAGGGCAAGATAGCTAGACAGAGAACAATCCTTAAAATTTAAAGTGGGTGGGATGATCTTGAAGGGATGAAAGGAAACTAAGAATCTTTCACCATGTTCAGAGGAAGAAGTGAATTGACTACAAACAAAGAGCAATAAAGGATTCCTTATTATAGCAATCAACAGTGATTAAATTAGCGAAGAAGGAGCATTTAAGAATTCATGCTTATAGCTAATTTAGAAGAAAACATTTAGGAACAATTACATTTGAAAACAGAGTACAATTAAGCAAATTATTTTTCAATCTCTTATGTAAATTATTCAGAAATGGATATGATGGTATTAAAAACTAATATAAAATTTAAGACAAAAGATAGAAACACTTATTGTACTGTAGTCCAACACATGAATCCTGCAACAAGTCCAGTGCTTCAAATCGTTATCCAGCAAGCCACAAGTAAACTTCTCCAAAATATTTTATTCCGAAAATCTCAGTGTTACAGCAGAGTAATAGAATCCCCCCAAATGCTTCCAAGAGTGGAGTATTTATACAAATTCTAAACTAAAATATCTTGAAACAAATATCAAAATTGGTTCACAAATCTCTCCAACTATTTACACAAATAGAACTAAAGTAAAGGACACTCAAACTATTTGGCACTATTTTTGATGGATAAGTGATGACAAAGAGGAGAATTCGAATTTGATCCAAATCTTATTTGATGATGAGGCATCCAAGTCACTAACTGCTTCCTGTCTTTGTGCAATCTGCTCCAACAATTCTGCAAACTTGGGGTCCAATGATATCTTCGTATTTCTCAATCCGTAAAGATATGTAAAAAAGTGAAAGAGGTTATTGTGGATAAATATGTTGGTGAGATAAACCTCTTTCACTTTCCTAAAATTCCTCTCCAGCTGTGCATAATATTCTCTGTAAAAAATATGTGTAAAACAGAGTTTTACAGAGTCTGAAAAATGGCCTGTAAATATGCGCATGTATATCTCATTATAAAACCACTGTGCAAAAACTGAGATAGGTTTTTGTATATGGGTCTCTTAGGAACAAAAACCTCCTTCAGTTTTGTAAAATGTATTTCTAATTGGCCACAATATTCTCTGCAAAATGATGACTTGACTGTAATTTTCTGCAAAAAGTGCTTTTCAACATTGTTTAATATTTCCAAAACCATAATAGCTGTTAGGAAAGTGAGAGAGGTTTTTGTAGATGGTACTCTTAAGAACATAAACCTCCTTCAGTTTTGCAAAATTCGTCTTGTATTGGTCACAATAGTTTCTGCAAAATAATGACTAAAACATGTAATTTCTGCAAAAATGTTCCTTCTTGTTATGTTTTTTCATCTTTTTACTTTCTTGCTCTTTTGACTGTTTTACTTTCACTTTAGACAAACTTCAATTTTGGTGAAAGTACTTTCATTTATTTTTTACCATTTTACTGCCTCTGTAACTTTATTTTTACTGTTTACCTTTGACTGCTCTGTAACTTCATTTTTACTATTTACCTTTGACTGCTCTGTAACTTCATTTTTACTGTTTACCTTTGACTGCTCTATAACTTTGTTTTGACTTTTCACTCTGACTTTTACCTGATACACTTTATCCACTGATACTCTTTGATTTTGATACGCTTTGACTTGGGGATAAAACTGCTTTCTGATTTGGATCATAATTGGCATGATAGCAGTGGATAATTTCTGGGAAAATAAGGACTGAGGGGATGAGATATCTCGGGAAATTGGATTCCCACAACCCTCTAAGATCTTGCCCCTTTGAGTATTCGTCTCTGCAGCGACAATAGCTCAATAGGGGACTTTCATCAAAATGCAGGTCTTTAATTTGGAAATCTTCATCTATCAGAGGTAAATAGTCCAATTCACGGTGAGGAGCATTCAATGGGGCGATATTCAGAGCTGTCGGGACCTCCATTTTGGTTCTTGTGGATTCAAAATGGAGGTTTTCGTTTTTCTTACAGACCGGACGGGATTTCTGAAATGGAGGAAATTGGAACAATTTGCAGGTTTGGGGGGCAATTTCACAGGTTTAAAATCTTCAGGGAGGACTCAGCAATGATTTTTAACCACTTTTTCAGCGAAAAAAACAAAGGAAACTGAGTTTTACGTGCAGTCGGGGCGTAAAGGATAAATACCTGTTTTTAGACGGAAACTGGTTTTCTAACAGGTAACAGGCAATGGAGGAACTGTTCTTCAGCACGGGCGCAGTAGAATCTTGGAGTAAAATGATCAATTACAATGAAAATTTGAAAATCGCAGCGGCAGCTCTGTCGTTTTCAGAATAACGAAAATAACAGGAAAAACGTGAAAAATGGCTTATTTACAAGTTAAAAGGGTTTTTTGTTTTTTCGAGGTGTGACGTCATGGTAGTACGGGATGACGTGTGCAGAGTCGGGCGGTAAGTGGTAAGCGGGAAGTCCCCGCACCGCTTTTGGTCGAGGGCGGTATTAATCGCGGGGGGAGCGATTCCATAGGATAGTCGCCACGTGGATGGTTGACTATTCTGAAACCGCCCATCCCCCGCTGGTTAACATGCTGGCAAGGGATGGGCAGCGGGATTGATGATCACCGTTGATCAACGAACGGATGATCCAACGGCTGAAAGGGATGGGGACTTGTGCGATTTCAAAGGTGGGCCCGTCAAGGTTTAAAAAGGTTTTAATGTGAAATCTAATCACCCCGGGGACGCGTTAATAGGCGGAAATGGTTGTTAATTAGTCCAAATGATTAATTAACCCCGTGAAATTATGAAATGGATTGCGGCGGAGCTTGGCCAGGTGGAATGCCACGTGGAATGCCGACGGTGGCATAGACTTTCGCAAAGTTTATTGATATGTTTTTGGTATTAAACATACTTGTCGTATGTCTAAAGTTTTTTGTATATATTTTTATTATATGATGAATGAATTAATATAATTAATTCATCATAGGGGCGGAATTTATATATAAGGCTATATTTTTAACCAAAGGGCTTATAAAGCGGGGCGTTTATTTTAAATGTGCGGGAATATATACTTTGGTAAAACATTATAATAAAGGGTTTTGGGGATATTTATTAGAAAAGGGAGTTATATACTTAGGAAAAGGGATTTCACTAGGGATTTAATATAGTAAAATCAAATGTTAATATGAAAAAGGATAAGGAAAATCAAAACATCTTTGTACATCTAAGAAAGTGATAACTTATGAAGTAAATTGCAACATTTTATCTTCAACACTTAAACTTAGAATAACAAGTTAGCCCATGTTCTATAATGTTATACGCTTCTAAGTAAAATAGGATTTTATTTAGAAAAAAGTTAAATATGAAGATAATCAATGATGGATTATTTCAAGTTCTTAGTCTTTTGACTCACACCTTGTAACCTGTCCTCCAGTCCAATAGAAAAAATGGAGTCTTGACCAATGTCTAGTACTTTTGGGGAAATTAGTAAAACTCTCCGAGTGTAGAAAACATGCAGGCTAATGAATCTTGACTTTGCTGTCAGATTTTCCAAAGGTATTTCCCTGGTTTTAAAGACTATGATGAAAGTAAATGATTAAATCAACATGTAGCAAACATTCATTCATCGTATAACACTTCACACTCATCTACCTACCCTATCTACTTGGGCCTCCACTACCATTTTCACAAAGTACTGAATTCTGCAAACTTCGATCAATCTTACATGATGAACTTATTCATTTCTACCCTTATTACATCCAAGGCTCGCATAAACTGTTGAGCACCTTTATTAACTCTACCTAGCTACTTATCTGCCAAGATTAAACTGTTTGACTAGATATTTATTCTCTAATCTATAACATGAAATTAAAATATGACTAAGCCAAGTTTAAACAGTTTGACTTATTCATGAATTGTGGCAAAAGTTTCACAAGCTGCACACAATTGATTTATTACAACAGAGTAAAAATTAGTGGCATTTGGATTTGCACACTTTCCTTGGTCTATTTTTTGCTTGGGGTTCATTTTTTCTCTTTTTGACCATTTTTATTCTTTTTACCCTTTGATCTTTCTTTTAGGGTATACCCTCTTTACATTTTTTAAAATTTTTGATTTTTTTGGTTTTCAAGAATATGGAACACCTTTGCTCAAGTAAGAAGGTTTGAACATATTCCATACTTCCATCAAGACAATCATGAAAGATGAAACCTATTGATATAGGAGGCTAAATACCCCCCAAAATGTACACTAGTCTCAGATACATCTGAGCTTCAGAGATCTTTTCTTTCATCCCACCTCCTGTATCTTCTCTAGTAAATACTTTTGTAGAAGATGAGATAAAGGTTGACCTCCGAATATCCGATGCATGCAATAGTCAAGTCGGTGTGGCCTGCTTGTAATTGAAGATACCTGTTGAGATGAGAAGTTTGAAGTTGGTAGAGAACCAATTTATTACCAACCAGTTTGAACATCAACACAAAATCGATTTATGGATCCTCCGGTCTATGTCAACGGATGTGTTTCTCGAACAGAATTGTTATTTTGTTTTTTTTTTTCCATTCTATCCACTTTCTCTCACAAAGGGGAGCCATTTGTATCTACCTTGTTGGGCACCCTACTCTCACTGATAAGCTTTATCTATATTGTTTCCTCCAATTGTGTATTTGAGACTGATTTAATATAGTCCAAGAATTTAAGGAATGTTGGTGAGCCCATGTCTTACTGTCTAAACTTCAAAAATTGTTCTTGAATGTTATTTTCAGTTTATGCTAAGTAAAGTTGAACTAGGGAAGTCTATGGTTAGCCCTATCCTCTAGTTTTATCTCCAAAAGTTGTCTAAAAGTTTCCCTAAGAGTATGTTGAAAGCAGGCTAGGTTCAAAGTCCTTACCTGATCTTAGACTATTCTTTGTTTATCTTAAGTGTTGTCTTGAAAATTTTGCTAATTAAAGTTGAACTAGGGAAGTCTATTGTTAGTCTTGTCCTCTAGTTTCTTCTCCAACAGTTGCTTTGAAAAATTTCCCTTTGAATATGCTGAAAGAAGGATAGGTTCAAAGTCCCTACTTGATCTTAAGCTATTCTTTTTGTGTTTTAAATGTTTTCTATTGAAAGTGCATCAAAAGTAGGCTAGTTTCAAAGTACTTACATGATCTTAGATTACTTTTATGTCTTTCCTTAAGTGCATGCCAAAAGTAGGATAGTTTCAAAGTACTTACTTGATCTTAGGCTGCTCTTTTTTCTTCATCTATTTGATCTTCATTTCTTATTTTTTTCATTCCATAAAATCAACTTAAAGAGATCCTTTGACATAGATGACTTGCCCCATGGACCACTCTTGAACCTTGCTATTTCAATTAAATCCTATTATGACTCCATAGCCCAATGGATTGAAGTTGCTCCTAGCCTATCTTATTAGCTGAATAATTCTTTCACTTTCATACACCTTCACCCTTCATTTAGACTTCCTTCACCTTCATATATCTTTGCCCAAACAAAATAAAAAAAACCTCGTTCTTCATAGCTAGCCTAATATCATATTTCAAGCCTTAAAGATAAATCAATATTTTCACTTATTAGAGAGATCCCTCTCTGGATTCAGGAGGGCTAGATCCTAGAATCCAAAAGTGGTTCCAATGTTGTCTCTGCAGCTTTAGTCTTGCCAATCTGCTAAAATTACAGGGAACCAACAGATAGATCTGAATCTATGATGCACCCGTGGATATTATGATGGTTCAAGGTATCTATATCTGAAGATGATGAATCTCTAGTTTGATCTACTAAAGAAATGATGAAGAACTGGCACAAGTCTGGTGAAGAAAATGAATAAATCTGGTTAAGTTTTATAGATCTGGCCTGTTCTGCAAAATACAAATTTATAGATCTATACACTAGTTTATTTTAGTAAAAGCACGTATATACGCAGGTTCGCTTCATTAAAAGCGCATATGGCAGTTAGGGTTTTCTGAAGAATACACAGAAGTATACACAAGTTGGTGTGAAAAAAAGCGCATATGTACGTAGCTTCAGTGAAGTAAAGTAGTGTATGCTATTTGAATTAATGATTGTTTAGGGTTGAGTTTGTATCTGCATATCTATTCTGAAGTCTGGGTTATTCCTAAAGTTCTGGTTACAATGTTTTCACAGTTCTAACTAAATTATTGGGAAAAGTTTATGATTGATGATAAAGGGTTGTGTTGATGTTGTTTGATCCAGTATGAAAATTTATGAAAAATGGTCCACAGTGGGTCTGAGGGTTGAAGCCTTCAATATGGAAGTAGAAGCTTCCTGCTAGTAGAAGCTGGTGTTATGTTCAGGGGGTTGAAGCTCCCTTCCAGGAGTGGCTGGTAAACGAGATCAGGGGGTTGAAGCTCCCTTCCAGTGGTAGATGGTAAACAAGTGAAGGTTGCAGCCTTCTGCAGGTATAATCTTGCGTACTGATATGAGTCTGCATCAGTACAATGTTGTAAACAGTTTTCCATATAATAAATATTGAAGACAAAGATGACAACAGCAGTGGTTTTCTCCTGAATTGGGTTTCCACCTTAAATACTGGTGTTCATGTGTGTTCCACTTGTGTGATGTTTTATACTTTTGTTACTACACATATATCCTGTTTATCTAACCTGATGCATCACTAGTAAATCTATTTTAAAGTTTGTTTCTGAGATACTTTATAAACTAGGAATTTATATCAATATACGCGAGTTTCTTTCAGCATATTGTGTGTATACGCAAGTCCAATTCATAAAATCCGCGTATGCAATTTTGCAAAAGAAAAAGTTAAAGTCAAGATATAAGCTCTAAATATTGATTCACCCCCCTCCCTCTCAGTATTTTTCCCAAAAAATAAAATAAAGGGGGAGATATGAATCTGCGTAGACCTATGTAATTTAAATGACGCCTATGTACATGAACCCTTCCCTACACCTTTCTCAGAAGAAATCCTTGATAGCGTGGGCGGACAGGAAGCTTATTCCTTCACCGATGGGTTCTTAGGGTACCACCAGATCTGAATTGCACTTGGAGATCGCAGTAAGACTACATTCGCAACAAAATGGGGGTACTTTTAGTATACAATCATGCCCTTTGGTCTCAAGAACGCACTCGCTACCTTCTCAAGATTAGTAGTTGTTGTATTCAAGGAGTTCATCCATAAGTTCCTAGAAGTTTATTTTGATGACTGGACAGTATTATGCTTGGTAAAGGAGCATGTCTCCAACCTACGCTTGATGTTGGATGCCTGCCAAAAGCACCATATTTCCTTGAATATCAAGAAGTGTATCTTCTGCGTGCCTTTTGGAATTTTTCTCGAGCACATAGTATGCCGGCAAGGGTTGATGGTTGATCCTGCGAAGGTAGCCGTAATTATAAACCTTGCAGTCCCAACAACGGAGAAACAACTGCGCTCAATTCTCAGACACACGGGCTATTACAGAAAATTCATTCACGGGTATGCATTGATCACAGTACACATGGAAAAGCTGCTTAAAAATGATGTTTCATTTTTTTGGAATGATGAATGTCAGAAGAGTTTTGAGCTACTCAAACAGAAGGATGGTCTCTGCACCCATACTAATATTTCCTGATTGGTCGAAGGAATTTCATGTACATGTGGATGCATCAGGCATCGCCTTGGGTGCTGTCCTAACTCAACCTGGGGAGGGAGATATTGATCACCCGGTTGCCTTTGCTAGTCGAAAGCTCTCAGGCATAGAGAACAACTACTCTACCACCAAATGAGAGAGACTGCCTATGGTATACGCATTACAGAAATATCGACACTATCTATTGGGTGGACACTTTAAGATGTTTACCGATCATTCGGCTTTAAAATACCTTGTGAACAAGCTTGTGTTGGGGGGAAGATTTTTCGATGGCTGTTGCTATTTCAGGAATATGATTTTGAAATCATCATCAAGCCCGTAAGGATGAATGCAGGTCTGGATCATCTGTCCCGCATTGAGACGGGTGAAGAACCCACTAACTTGGAGGAAGGATTACCAGATGCGTCGTTGTTTTCCATTAAGGTTGTTGATGCACACTTCATTGATATCATTCAATTCTTGACTACAGGCGTAGCCCTCGCAGAATATTCGGTACAACAGAAGAACGAGTTGGTTACTCGGGCGACGAACTTTACTATCATCGCCAGCCAGTTATACAAGGTAGGCGCTGATGAATTACTGCACAGATACGTTCTGCAACATGAATGGCATGCCATTTTGGTAGAGGCGCATGAAAGCATTGTAGGAGGCCACTATGGAGCAAAAGTAATGGCACAAAAGATCTTGAGAGCTAGGTTATGGTGGCATACCTTACATCATGATTCTCACACCTATTGTAAATCATGCAATATGTGCCAGTGGACAGGATGGCCCTCACGCAGAGATGAAATGCCATTGCAACCTCAAATAGCTTTGCAATCCTTTGACAAACAAGCCATTGATTTTGTAGGACCAATCAATCCTCCAAGAAAGAAGAGAGGTGTGCGCTACATTATTACTGCCATTGATTATGTCACTCGATGGGCTGAAGCGCAAGCGGTGAAGGATTGTACTGCAGATACTGCTCCTCACTTCATCTTTGAGAAAATTCTGACCAGGTTTTGCTGCCCAAAGATCCTAATGAGTGACAGAGGCACGCACTTCGTTAATGAAATGATACAAGCCCTGACTGAGGAATTCCAGATCCACACGTGAAAAGTACACCGTACCATCCACAGGTAAACGGGGCGGTTGAGGCTTTCAAAAACGTCTTAGAGCAGGCATTGACCACGGTCTACAATGCTAATTGTAGTGACTGGGACGTACGCATCCCCTCTGTTCTATGGGCCTACTAGACGACATACAAGAAGCTAACAGGAAGAACCCCCTTTCGGATGGTCTATGGCAAGGAGGCCATTATGCCAATAGAATACATTGTTCCTAGCCTATGTATCACAACATTTACAAATATGGTAGAACCTGATATAATGGAGGAACACCTTGCACAACTTTTCGCATTGGAGGAAGATCGGCCCATTGGTAACTTTCATCAGCAAGTTTAGAAGGCTCATGATAAAGCTTGGCATGATTGACATATTCACCAAAAGACATTCGTAGAAGGTGACCTAGTCTTATTATATGATAGCCAATTTGAAACACCCAGGGAAATTCTGATAGCACTAGCTTGGTCCCTACACCGTTAAGGAAATCACGGATGGCGAAGCAGTCCAATTAGCTACCGTGTGTGGTGATGTATTACCAGGATATGTCAATGGTAGTCGGCTCAAGCCATACAGGGCTAAATGACTATATGGATGGAATAATTGGCTTAGGCAGAACCGGCCCACTAGGGATAGGATGCTGACACACAAACGAAAACGCATGCTGGAAATCAAACAGTTCCAGGGGCGATTGGTGGACCTCCAGCCATAGTGACTCAGGACGAGTCACAAGATTGTGTTGGGAGACTATTGGAATAGGGTTTCCGGCAAGCTGTGAAATTGGTCTGATTTTGCATAATTTTGATTATATTTAGTCTAGCATAGGGGTTTTGGGGTGGGTTGAAGCCCCAAAAGCATTGTAATAGGGTAGAGGGTAAACCTGGGGTCCGAAAACAATGGTTTGCTGACCATAGAAAAGGTTAGGAAAGATTGTTATAAATAGAGGGACATTTTGGATTATAGGTAAGGAAGACGATGATAAGCTATTGATGTGAATTGTGGTTTAGTAGATCTATTTGGGTTTTTGGGGAAAGGACTCCTGCTAGCTGTGTGTGTAGAGATACGGAGTCCTGCTGTGTGTGAACCTTGCTGCTGTGTGCACAGGCTGGGATGGGTATTGTAATAGGGAATTGATGAATTGATGAATAGAAAGGATGTTTGATAACTTAATCTATGTGTATTGTTTATGCGAATCATTGGTAATTGTTGTATTATGCATATTCTGTATTCTGTTTTGAAAGTTTTGTAATGTTCCTCAATTAGCTAAGCTAATTGGAACATCAGAATTTTGTTTTATTTTTCATGTTTGTGAATAATAGACTAATGGAGGACATGTAACACTCCTTAGATCTAAAAAGAAATACATGCTCAATTTGAACAGGATTAAATATGAGCTGGTTGCATAAAAACCACTTGTGTGTGAATAGGGCTAAGCTATTTGACTAGGTCAACAGGACCAAATCACAAGATAGTCTAGGTGCATTGAACCTCCTAAGTGATCTGTGCAGTTCTAGAAGGAGCTTCTAAATGTGAAAGGGGCTAATTCAAGTGAAGTGGTTTAGGGTTTTGCACTTCCTCGTTTTATAAAAGGGAGGGAGAGGACTCAAGAAAGGGTTGTTGATGATTTGTGGTTGCTTGAACAACTCGATTTTTTTTGGCTAGTTAGCCATAGGGAAGAAGGTTTCCTATTTAGGAATCCTCTCTCCTTCCATGGAGTAGCTCTTTGAAGGAGGATGTGCTGCATTGATCCACTATCTAGAATTTGGCCAAGCTTCTACTTCCAACTGCAATTAAAATCCTATTTAGGGTTTGATTTCCTTTGTAAGTTGCAACAAGTGCGATTTAGATCTTTTCAGATCTAAAGCATTTCAATACTTCTTTTCAGTGGAGGAGGGTTCTAATCCATTGGAGAGCTATATTGAATGATTTGAGATTCATTTCAGATCTTGGCATTAGGCCAATGTGTTCTTCATGGTATACTTTGTAGTTCCTTCCCCAAATCTGTGTTATTGCTGAAGGAGTAGTGTTGCAGGGTTTTGGCATCATTTTGGAGCTAGATCTCTGATGTGAAGGAAGCCTCCTTGCATCAAGGGTGATCCATGGATTGGCCAACCAATCCATGTCTATTTCAGATCTGATTCATTAACTAAAGTTTTTTCTTCAGAAATTCTGAATCATTCTCCAGATCTACTGCAGTAAAAATCATATTTGCTCCCGCATTTTCATGTATTGCTGAAATCCCCAAGGGGAGTGAAATAAAGAGCCCTTTGGGAATTATAATCTGTTATAGATCTCTGTTTTAAGGTAAACATAAGTTCCAGATCTATAAATTAATAAAAATAATCTTAAGCCTCCTTTCACTCACACTGAAGATTTTTCTGATTCATCTCTTGTGTTGCAGCACCTCAATCTTGAGGGTTATTTCATGTAAATCTCTGTTTTTCTTACATATTTTCTTAAGCTATGAACCCAAGCTTATTTTCTGAATATTTTTTCATATTTCAACTAATATCTTCAGAAAATCATGTTTCTCGAGCTTCAGTAAATTCTGCATATTCAAATTCATGGGGATTGGCTGTTTTTCTTGACTAGTTGGGAAGGAGGAACTCTTTAACATAGTAACAATTATTATTTTTTGCTGAAATTCAACATGGGAGTCCCTCATAACCCTAGCTATCAGATACAACTACTTCCCCACCTTAATTTTACGCAGATATCTGATTATAATTGTTTTAGGGCCTAAATATTCACTTTTCCCCACCCCTTGGTTCATAAAATGCTGTATAACTTATTTATATAGTTAAATATTTGTATTTCTATATATTGAACCTATTTTAAAGCTTATTCATCATTTTAGGACCGTTATACAGTTTCCATATTGTTGCAGTCCCTCATTTGGGCAGTTTTTGAGGCAAGCTAAGTGTGGGAGAACTGTTTAACCCACCTAGTCTAATTTGTTTCTAATATCCTCTTGTATTTTGGTTTTATATTATCATATCTAAGGTATCCAAGATTTTATATTAGTTTCTGAAGCACCGATCTCTAAAAAATGCATTTTTTAGGCTTCTGAGCATCCCCTCTTGGAAATATTAGCTCTTGACATAGTTCTATAGACAGAGTCTGCTAGTGGGCTAGCTAGCCTTTGGGTCTCATCCTTTCTTTTAAAGGTGACATACCCGGTAAATTCCCCTACAATAAATCTTTGGAATAGTTCAGTTATTGATTTTTAATGTTTCTGAAAAAAGGGAATATGATTTTCCAGATTCATGAGCAGTTCCCAATTTGGAACATTACAAGTTCTGTGTAAGTGATTTTACTGCAACTAGATCTACTTTTTCTATTTTACGAAATACTAAGCTATTTTCATAGAAGTATATAATTATCGAGCACCATAGTTGACCTTGCACATTTGGATGCGAAAAGAGACCTATAGATCCTGCTTAGGAAGAGGTGATCTAGATATCACAAGGTAGGATGCAGCTCTGCTCGCCTTACCTATCCCTTCTCAGGGTGCGGAAACCTGGTTCCAGCACCCAGCCATACTACTTCAGGTGAGACTTTGACCTGTGCAAGTAGGTCACTGCAGAAAGGGCCAGTAGTATAGGGTTTTGTTGGCAAACCTTGAACTCCAAACCTGGGTTAGGACCCCTCGAGCCAACAAACTTGATTTTCCTTCTGTGTATGAAACTTTTTCTTTAAATCCCGAGAATCTTTATTAAATAGTTGAAAACTAGTATCAACTATTTATCAAATTTCTTAGTATGCTGATATATCCGCAAAACAAAACAATAGTTAATGAAACAAAGGTGTAAATGAAACGAGCAATGGCTTCATTTGAATTGGGATTTCTGTGGGCAAAGTACAGACTATGGATGTTTTTATTCTGCATTGGGAATGATATTTTAGTCCTTTTTGTCACAAATTCACATAGGTAGGTTATGAATGAGATAATGGGGATTTCTTTGGGAGACTCTGCGGATATTCTCATAATGTGAAATAGTCCTGATGCTTTATTGTAATGTTGCAATGTTTAAATGGTGTATTGATTTCAAATAGTAATGGCTTATCATAGTTCAGAGTGGGCATGTTTTTCGTAAATGGCGCAGATGTAGACAGGAAATGTATCACACATTGGATGAGCGGACAAGTGGCAGTTTTGTGAATGGCTTGTCGCATAGAAGCGAAGAAATTTTAGTATTTTTTGCATCAGTAGGCAGGCGGTAAATGGTTTTGGGAGTGAGGATCCGATACAACGTGGGGCTGCCACGTAGCAGGGGAGTGGAGGAATTAAACATCCTATTTCACAAGCTCTCGATGGTGTTAATGTTCAGGTAATCAGGGATGTGAAATGGTTTGATGGTCATCGGATCAGTTTTATGGTGTTCGGGTGGCAAATAACTCTACGGGGTTAGGATAGGTGGGACCCGGGACATAATAGGAAGAGGTGAAATAAACTAAAGGGTTGGGAAATGTATATACGGAAGTTTAATATTATGGGGAACTATATTTAATGGGGGGTTAATAAATATTATGCGGGATGTTAGTCATGTATTAGGGGGGTTAATATGGTATAATGTGGGATATTAAAATATAATAAGTGATGATTATTATAATAGCAGAGGTTAGAAATGGAATTAGGGAGGAGGGTTCAAAATAATATCATGGAAGAGTGTTTGAAGTGGTGCCCAATATATTATAAATGCTACAAACTTTAGATATGTGGGTTTGTATGTGTTTATTTGAATGTTGCAAAATTAGTGAAGGGGAAGTAGGAATGGGTATTAGTAATAGAAATGGGTTTTTTAAGCTAGAGAAGGGGAAAAGTTTGTTAGAAAAAGGGTTTTTGCAAAAGGGGATGATTTATAAAAGAGAAAATGGATTTTTAGCAATGGGAAAATGAAATAGGGAAGGGGTAAGGATAAAATGAAGGGGAAGGAGTATTTTTACAAGGGGATGATCTTTGAAGGAAGTTAGTAAATGAAATGACCATTTTTCTGCTTATCCATGATTGTGAAAACTGTTTGTACCTACGCATTTTCTACCCTAACATTTTTTCTTCATTTGCGTTGGCGCATTTGAGCTTGCAAACCCCTATTCATTTTCTTTTAAAACAAAAAACTAACTAATTCAATCCTTATTTCTTCCAAGGGCTCAGATTAAACTTTTCAGCTCCTTATTATTCTCTACCTAACTACTGATCTGCCAAGATTAGACTGTTTGGCGAGATCTTTATTCTCTATCCAACAACATGAAATTTAAATAATGTGAGTTTAAGATTAAACTTTTTAACCTTCCTAGATTATGACATTTTAATAAGTTGCACACAATCTTTATTTTGCAGTAAAAGTAAATAGTAGTGGAATTTGGATTTACATCACTTTCATGTTTTATTTTTATCTCTTTTTTGTTTGGGGTCCATTTTTCTATTCTTTTTTATATTTTTTCTTTCAAGTCCTTTGATTTTTCTTTTAGCACTTTTTCCCTCTTTACATTTTTTAACTTTCTAATATGGGAAAACATTTGCAGAAAGTAAATGTATGTACATATTTACAAGACTAATGAAAGTCAATTCAAAATTATGAATCTTATTGTTATAAGACCCTAACAGACTGTATGCTTCATGAATTTCTCTCGGTCTACTAGGATTTGATTTGGTTTTCCATTGTGTGGTAGCCACATATGTGACTAGTCTGTTGAAAAATATTCATGAAGCTTTTCAGACCAGTCTCTTCTTAACACTAAACCGTAGAAATCACGAATATCAACCACCAATGTATCAATTATCTGAGAAACCTTAGGGTTTGATGAAAATCTGATAGAGACATAATTTATTTCTCCTACACCCTCTACTTTAGTTTTTTCAAGTTGTACTATATGAACAAGGGAACTCTAAGGAGTTATGTTCAATTTAGAAAATACTGATTTTGGCATGATATTAGAGGACGCCCGTGAGTCTATTAAACAATTATGGAAATTTTTATTATAGATCTCATAGGTTAGAAGAAATGGAGTATGAGAGATGGATTGGTCACCTATCATAATCAAATCTATAGCATCTATTTTAGTTGAAGGAGAAGGAGGTTTACCCATTTGACTAGCAGCTTGGAATACTACTAGAGTAGGTAAGGCTGAAGCAGGAACTACATTTAAATCTCTAAGTAAGATTTTATGTTGCTTCTTTAACTTAGTAAGTTCATGAATTGAAATATTGGCCCTGACCTTTTTCATATCCTCAACTACATTATACTCAATAGTGTCAGAGACTACCATTGTCTTTGATGTAGGTGGAGCATTTGAAGTAGGGGGGTTTGTTTGTGTAGCCTTAGATGTAGACTTTTTACTTACTATTTTATCTCTAGTAGGCATTGAATTATTCTGTTTCTGATTTGGCTACGTTTCTTCGGTAGTAGTTTTTCTCCTTGTACTCATAGGTAAAGCTTCCTGTTGTTCCTCATTTGGTAGGATGAAATCCCACATTACATTTAGTTCAACTTCTTATTCTTCTTCATTTTCTTCTTCCTATGTTTTCTCTTCATCTGTATCTTGATCAGACTCATCATTAGATATGATATTCGGTGGTTGAGAATTAAAAGAGTGATTTTTCTTGAAGGATCTGAAAATTTGTTTTGAGCTAGAACTTTCAGCAACTTTTTTCTTGATATCCACCATCTCATTTGTCATAGTCTTTAAAACTTTCTGAAGACCGTCTACATCAAAAGGGTATTTGAATGGCTTCTTTTTTGAATAATATTTGAAGGATACTTTATTTGATTTCCTATCTTCTTGGGAATTCTTCTTTTCAAGAGCGATTATGCATTTCTCTATAGATAAAGTTTCCTTCATATTTTCTTCCAATGTAGGCAATTTTTCTCTATCTACAAAAAATGCTATATTAGATGGGAGAGATGAAATATATCACTCAATTTGAACTTATGGACCAGGGACTGTTGTAGCAGGAATTTTATGGACCAATTTATTAAATCTTGAATTAAAAACTTTAATTTTCTCCCCTGCTTTAGCCTTTAGATTTGATAAATCATTGATGAGAGATGCAATGGTTCTATCATCTCCGAACTTAGCTAAAAATTATTCTTCGAACATATTCCAGCTAGTTATAGAGCAGGAAGGTAATGAAAAATACCAGGATCCTGCAAATCCTGTGAGACTTTATGGAAATAATCCTACAACACAATCTTCTTCAACTACCTCTTTTAAATTACTGGCTAACATGTAATTATGAATGTGTTCTTAAACTGTAAGACCGTCATAAAGATTAAATTTAGGTAACTATCTTTCAGGGTATTTTGGTAGAGGACGACGAGGGGTAAACATTTGTACATCCCCTGGATTATTCCATGGTTGTACATTTGGTGGAGGTACTTGGCCTATCATTGGACCTTGGGTGGATGTGATGGATTGAGCTTGAGTTGAAGAAGAGGCAGACTGAGTGCTAGAACTATTTGAAGGAATAGTAGTATGAGTACTGGAACTAGTTAAAGTAACGTTGATTGTTGGAATGAAAGTTGTGGAAGTGAGTGGAGGTAATGGAGGTGAATAGGGTGGATTATTAGATAAGTCCTTGCTGGTGATTGACACTGATTCAATCCTCTTTATCTTCCTTCAAGAATTATCAATTGGAAATTCAAAAGGATAATTTTTTGTATTTTGAGTTTCTAATCGAGTTAATATTCTTCTAGGTTGTAAAGAGGATGAAACACTAATTTCGGATGATTGAGAAGTTTTAGAATTTTCAGCAAAAATGTATAATCTCTCTAAATTTTCTATCAAATACTGAAATTCAGGGGAATTTTGATGAAAATAGAGACACAGTATGGGTTTAGTATCACTAGGAGACTTAGGAGAAGGATGTTCAACTTCAGATTTTAAAGATTTATATCTAGCCAATTTTCTGGAAGTTAAATGGGATCTAGTGGGAGAGAGACTCTTATATTGGCCTTTCGATTGATCAGATCTTTTTTCCATTCACAATTGGCCCTCCTTGTAGTGCCAAAATGTTGAGGCCTTGGAATTCCATTTCCAAAACATGGGGGAAAACCTCTCAGTCCGGATCTTAGAGCAAGTCCTTTTCCATTTGGTGTGGTGGCTCCGACTAGGGATGAAGGGACCAATTTCCAAATAAGGATGATTTTGGGGCGTGTTTTGTTTATATGATATGCAATGGGATATGGTTTTAATCTATCACATGCATTTATCTAACACTTATCTATTCTACTATATATTCGGGTTTTTTCTTCCCTTATGTGACCTAAAAATATATCTTTCAACTATTAGTAATGAATATTATTTAACAGTTGAAAGAGATAACAATTATGTAAAAATGATTCTTTTAAAAAAATAGTTTGATTAAAATAATTGTGAAAAGTGTATCACATTCATATGTATGATTAGATATCAGATGAAATCATAGACAAATATTAGTACAGAAGTGAATTTAACATTCATTTATGGTAACAATTCAAATATATAATGCAAGTAAAAGATAACTATCAATCTAGGAGGAAAAACTTAATACAAATGAATAGAAGTACCATATATATGAAGTCGTACTCATATAAAATCACAGTAGATTTTCTTCTCCTCTTCACTTTCAAGCAATTTAAAGAGTACAATAGTGTAACATTAGTTAAACGACATCAAATTTCAAAAGATAGTAGATTATGTTCCTTTAATCCATCAAAGCATTTACAAACTTATAGAAGTGCATTCTTTGCAAAAAATTTTGACAAATTTTTGGACCCTTCTCTAAATGCATGAGAAGGGTTTAAATACTAAACTAAAATATGTTTAAAAATATATTATTACATAAAAAATAGAGGAGGTTTCAAACAACCATCCTTGTAAAGAGAAAACTTCAACTACAATCTAGAAAAATAAAGTAACAATATAACTATGAGTGTTGATCCTCCTTTTGGATTTGATCCCGAACTTGAAAAATATCTAGAATAGGTTTAAGTTGATTTGGCTGTGAAATTCTCGATCTGAAATAGCCCTTGCATACTACATTTGAAAGTGTTGGCTGCAACATTTTTGTTAAATCAGTTAATGAATGGAGGGTTTGGTACTAATGATAAGGTTTGATCAGAAAATTCCAATAATTTCTTGATCAAACTTATTTACTTTTTTAATCATCTCTTCCTGCATTTTTGTCCATTATTTCCACTGTGCTTCTAATGGCTTGATTTGTGAGAGCACTTCAGATGTGGACTCTTTTATAAGCTCATCTTTCAAAAGCTGTTCACAAACAGATTCAATAATTTACCTTGTTAACCTTGATGCTTTTGTTGTTGCTTTGTCTGCTTGTCTTAGCTATGCTTCTGAATCCTTAAATAAAATTTCCTTGTGAAATTTATCTACCTGTGGTAGATCAAATTCCTTTCCTAAGTCTGATGCTTTCCATTGAATGAATTCATTAATTTTCTTCTCAATTTTCTCACTCAAGTTTCTTGGTAGCCACTTTCTGGATCAGGTTTTCACTTGAATGATAATAAGAGCTAGTGATTGAAGCTTGTTGGAAAAATACTTCTTGTTGTTGCTTTAACTTAACATTCATTTCCAATGCTTCTCTTATGAATTTCTCTACCCGGGGCTAGATTTTTAATTTTTTTGTTGTTGCTTCTAGATATGTTTGCTTTTCTCTAAGTTGCACTTGATGCTACAAATTCAATCTTTCAAAATCATTTTGAAACTGATACATTTTCAATTCTATTTGCATGTTGGAGTTAATAGTTTCTTGTTCTAATAGTCTTTCTAAATCTTGTATTTTTTATTCTCTTTTCTTAAGTAACAATTGAACTTTTGTGGCCTTGTCAATAGTGGCAGTAGCATATGCCCCTACAAACTATGATAACTTAGTTAAATGTTTAGTATGATCAGCTAGAGTATCCTTCCATAGAACATCAACAGATTCATTTGTAAGATTTGAAACTGTATCATCCATTCTTCTCATTTTTCCTCTCTTGATTACAAACTTATGACTAGGACTATAGAAGACCTCCAGGGAAGGAATTTCTTCAATTTGTAAACTATATTCTTTGTAGGGAAGGATGGATTGATCTCTCGATCATGATTTTCAGGTACCTATTGTAGCAGAGTTACAGTTTCCACTAATTTCTGAGAATTCTCTGGCCTCTGAAAATAGGTAGATTGATCAGTATTAGGATTTGGTTGTGATGTTTGCAGTGCCTTTGAAAATTTTTCCCATTCATTCTTCAAATCCTTTGGCGGAGATTTTTCTTCCTGATCAGGTGTATTTTGGTTGAGCTAAATTTCTTGCGAAGACAATCCAGTTCCATTAAATCCTCCTTTCTCTTGCATTTCAATATCTTCAATTACTTTATCAATTACCTTTTCTGGGCTTTCATTTATGTTTTGGGATTCATTATTAGAGTGATCTAAATTCTGATATTTGATGTTCTGATTCCCTAAGTCATATTCATACATGTCTTTAGCTTCATTATCAAAGCTAATACTTGGAGTCGGTCCATTGACATCTTCAATAATCAATAAATACAAAGGAATCCTTTCCAATCTCTTGTTTTTGTATTCTTGGAAGGATTCAAAGTCATATTGATTGAGCTGACTGGATCCAATTTTTAGTACATCTTTAAACATTTCAATTCCTTGAAAGAAATCATCAAATCTATCTATCTCTTTTTAAAAAGGCTTCATTTCAGCTCTGTGGTGAAATTATTAATCACATTATTGGGGTTGTATGGTTGCTTTGGCATTACATCCAAATTCAATAAACTAACATTTGAAACTTCCTTGAAGGTATGAACAATATCAAAAAGTGAAAAAGTACCGCATTGCAAAGGAAAATTAGGCCAAATGGCTGTCTTGGCATCTTTGAGTTGCTTCGAAATACCATTTACCACAAGTTGGTAAGAAATTTCTCTAGCAAGTAGCTTATGAGGAACATAATAGGACAGGACGTGGGGAGATGCACAAATCCCGAAAACTTTGACATAGGTGAAATTTTCTTAAGCCAACCATCTAGCAATGAGAAAAATGTCTGTACTGGCCTCTCTGGAAATCCTAGGGGCTTTCTTGTTAAATATAATCTGGTGCATAGGTAGGATGAATCTATGGAAAATTTTGTAAAAATGTAAATGAAAATATGACTCCCAAAGAGCTTTGTGGTAAAAATGGATTGGAGTGGGGTCTTGGGTTGTCCACTTCCATCCCATGGTAGGAAAACTCGAACAAAAACAAATTGCATCCATGACATAGGAACTCATGTAAAAGGGGGGTATTTCCCTAGAGGAAACACTTATTTTACTTCAATACTCCATGATATTTCTGGCCAAATTATCAAACATGATTTTTTCCTCGAGAAAAAAGCGTAATTTTATTTACTGCAGGTGAGTTATAAAATTACAATGAGAAAAACACATTGTTGTGTGTTCTGAAAGACAAACCCAGTAGTTTGTTTACAATGACAGATACATAGGGAGAAACTATGCATGGTCCAAAAGCTGATAAATGAAAAAAAACAAAAACAAGTTGTTCATCCTATGAAGAGCAGGAAGATCCTAATAAGCACAAACACTGCGCTGCTAATAGACTTTCCCTCAAAGAAACTCTGCCAATAGAAAAAAGATTAAACAGTTCTGTTATGGTACAGAAACACGTTCAGTCCTTCAATAAAAACAGAGCCAGCGAATTCACCCTTCGGTATGTAACCAAGAATAGTTAAGTATCCAGGGAACCCGTTCACGCTAGAGACACTGTGTCCAGCCCATAGTAGAAACCCTTTCAATGTGAAATCCAGCACAAAAATGCACTCTCCAAGCGCAAAAGAACAGAGAATGCACATTTTCTGTCAAACTGTTAAAGAAAGATTTTGAAACCAGTCATGAGACTTCGACCCACAGCAATCTGTCAAACTGTCCATTGAAAACTGTCCATGAAAGTCAAAGAAATATTTTGAAACCAGATGAGACTTCGACCCACTGCAATCTGTCAAAACTGTCCATTGAAAAACTATCCATCGCCCTGAAGAAAGCAGAAAAGAAAAAATTTTGTAGTTCAAGGTCCTCATCGGAAAATAGATGAGATGATATGCACACCCCAAGGTAAATAGCCAAAGGCAATATGTTGACCCGCCAGCCAAAGAAAACCACAGCCTCTCAGCCTATTAAAGATGGATATAAGAGATCATATTTAAAAACCAATTAGGTGTATACGGACCCCCTGGAAACTACTTTCAGCCGGAAGCCTCCCAGAAGATCAAACAATGAAAGTAGCCCACATACTCCATTAATGAAGAATCATCACACCTTTTGAAAGGGATCTCAAGTCATTTTGTAGTCCAACCATTAGATGAAGAAATGCCCACCCTTCCTCAAAAAATTGTAAAGTCCGCACACTGAGAGGATGAAAACAGTAGGCAAAAGACAGGCCATAGCAAAGTCCAGTAGCCACTAATTGAATAAAGATGGGTGGAAATATTTAGAGATAACACCCTCCAAATGTTCTCTGACCCTCCAGATGCCTTCATCCAACATCAGCCCCCTCTTAGAAGCTTGATCCGCCTTCTCGTTATTTTCACGATAGATATGCTGACACGAGAAAGAGGTAAAGGAACGGAGGATCACCCCAATGGAACGGAACAGATTTTGTAAAAGATGAACTCTGCAGATCTATATACCTTTTATCCAATTTATCACGTTCAAGGAGTCCCCAAAAACATTCAGCTGCCTGCAACCTTTCTCCATAGCGAACAGTAGAAGGATCTTGAGGCTCAGCAGTTCAGAAAAATTATTTGACCCTTCCCCCAGCCCAACAGAGATCTCGTACCAGTGTGAATCCGAGAGAAACAGCAGAGCACCTCCCCCACAGAAATTTTTCTGCATAGCTCCATCAAAAAATCCCCAAGGGCTCCTCCTATCAATCTCCAACATGAGGACCTCCCTCTGATTGGCAACACGAATATGAATAGGGAAAGCAGAGTGCAGACCAACAGTCATGGCACCAACAATCTCAGGAGTACTAACAGAACCATCAAAAAGAAGCCGGTTACGAGCCAACCAACAACCCCATATAACGAGAAGAGGCAGTGCTTTTAAGTTCAGCTCAGCAGTAGACACCCACCACGAATCCCAGGCATGAGAGACAGAAATGCCCTCCCATCTACACCGGAAACCCAATAACTAGGAACACTCCAACCAAATTCCTTTAATGAAAGGACAACTGAGGAAAAGATGGTTAACTGATTCAACATCTGATTTGCACAAGCAGCACCAGCCAGGACCCTGAAAGCATCTGATTTGCAACACATCCCAAGTAGGGACTTTATTTTCAAGGACACACCACATAAAAAGGCAAGTCTTAGGAGGACAGTTCAATTTCCAAAGATTCTTCCACCACCACCGCACTTCACCCAAAACAACCCCCTCACTAAGCTTTTGGTAGCCGGCCCGGGGGGAATAGATCCCCGAAGGTTCAAAATCCCAAGAAATCTTATCATCCCTATCCGAGAGCACAAGATGAGCCTGTTTTAGAGCACGAATATATACCGCCAGAGCCCTCTCATCAAAAACCTCCAGCCCAAGGGAAGAAGCCTGAAACCAAGATTGAATGCCCAACCTTCTCCAAACCGGATCAGCAAGATGGGAGAGAAAAGTAATCCCCTGCTGCCTTAAGGCCTCAACCGTGCGCCTAGGAAGGAGGTGCTGAAGAGAACTACCCATCCAAGGATCCTCACCAACCCGCAGCTTCCTGCCATTACCCACATCCCAAGCCAGACTAGTTTCCAAAATGTGAAAAGATTTAACAATTGCCTTCCAAATCACCGATCCCCCAGCAAAGGTTTTCCCAGGAGACCTTATCCAATCCACAATGGAGAAAGGAGCAATATATTTGTGAGATATCACCTGAGTCCAAAGGCTATCACCATTGATGAGCCTCCAACCACCCTTAGCAGCAAGAGCCTGAGAAAAAAGGAAGATATTTTTCAAACATGATATTTACCCAATTCAGAAATAAAGAATTGAAAATTGCGTCAATTAATAGGACCCAGTCTACAAAAAACCTAGTGGTATCAGGCTTTGCAAACAATCTACACAACATTCCAGCAGCATAGCAATAAGGGGAAAAAAATTGTGCTATAGGGTACATCTCGAGTTTGTCTTGTTTCAGCTTGCCTTGGTCATCCTTCCATTCCTTTATAATTTTCATCAGGTTTGGATGTTTCTTTGTAAAGCTTTGGACAAAATATTTGTCATAGTTCTGTCGCAGGATGGGTAAGTGGTACATTGTCCTCAAATATTCTACTGTGAATGAACCAATATTCTCGTCCTTTGAATTATTAAATTTCCTATATTCTATGTTCAGGTGGTCAATTACCGACTTAACCATATCTGTATAGGGGAGAATCCTTGGCCTCGTTGTTGCTTGATGAAGGAACGAGCATGAAACATCAAAATAAGATGAGTCTGAAGAAACTGATGCACCTACTGTAGCAACATTGATTATTACCCTTGGCTTTTCATTCTCGAAGAGTTGATACATTGCCTCCCACAACGAACTACCACAATCCTTGTTGAAGGTGGTATATGAGAATAAGGCAGACATATCTGGGTCTTCAGTAGATGATTCTTGGGCAATTTCCTTATCTTTCTGTTTCATCCCTATTATCCTTTCTTTGTTAAGCGGTTCCTTAAATTCAAGTGAACAGAGAAAAATTTAGATCTGAGGTGAATGGAGAGAAGGATTGATTTAAAACGATATAATAAAAAATACGGCACTCAATCATTCAAAACACACTTGAAGGAGATATCAATCTTTCAAACCTTACTCCCATTAAATTTCGTTAATCACCCATAATTCTTCCTATCAAATCTCTTACACATCTTTATGTAAAATGTCTATTTGATCAATTTAAGACGTTAGATCTTAAATCTAATTGATTATATATGAATCATTTCGCACACTCGAGCAATAAATATCAATATCTCATATCACAACTCTAAACAATTTCTATTAGTTATGTTTTCCGTTATTGATGAATGTCATGAAATGCGATCTACGCAAATCGCAGATCACAATTTCCATCCGGTAATAAAACTTGCATTTGGTTATTTGTTGCGAACTGCTAAGTGTGCTAACAAATCACACTGATGTGCTTTATCAGACATTTTGAAGTTTTATGATTTATTTTATTAATTCATCGGGTCCGACTGATTGCAACGTTTACCGAATCGTCATAAGTTGATCATTTTTAAAAGGCACGATACAATTTTTTGTTAAAGCAGTGTTTAAATATTTTATAATGGGAGTTTTATATGACTCAATTTTTTTTTAGCTTATATCTCATTTCTAAACACTTAATATGTTTTAAGTTGTTAGGCTTGTAAGCTATGCGATTTGCGATGAGCATTAAGAAATCAAAGTGAAAAGAGAAAGAACTTTATTTCCTAAAGTTTTTAGACTTAGTCTAAGATAAAATGAAACCAATAAATTTCCTATTTATACTAAAGGGTCCCCATTTAGTTAAAATAAATTGGGGGTGTTGTATAGTACAACATGCACTAACTCTCCATTTCTTCAATGATGTTTTGAGCATGTTATTAAGGCTGAATGTGGTTTCATAGATTTTTTCGCTTTGCGAAATTTGTGGCATGAGTTACACGAAGGAAAGAACTTTGGATAGGGAATAAATAACGTGATAAAATATTGTGTAACACGTAGATATCCCTATGTTAAGAGGATCCTGGATTAAAAAAATGGTATATCTCCCAAGTTGAGAGGGAGGGCATATTACGAAAGTAATGATGGATACCTTGAAGAAGAAATTGGGTAATGTATATTAAGGTGTTTTTGAAAGAAGGAAAGAAGAATCCTGTTGTAGAATATGTTGGTGCATGTGAAGTAGAAAATGAATTTGTATGGTTGATGAAAATTTTGGAAGTCTCTATGTTCAACTGTGATAAATTGATACAATAAGGGCAACATCAATATGTATGAAGACCTCGAAGGTTTGTGTTTACTTATGTATTTTAAATTTTGTTGTTGATTTTGCTTATGATTGTTTAGGAAAAAATCTCAAAGTTTTGTAAGCATGCTTGATGTTACCAATCTATTTTATCCGGAGATATTTGATGTTACCAATTCGCGAAATCAGGAGCGTTGAGGCATCATGTATTCTTAGGAGGACGTCTAGCTAAATTGCGTGTTGATGTCTAGTGCTTGAAGTAGGGAGGGTGGCATTGGTCATAGATCTGTGACCTTGAATTACCCACCTACTTCCATGGCTTGATGGTTAGAAAGTGAGTTTGATGTCACCTAGAGTAGCTGAAAACTTTAGTCCATCTTAGTCCCACTCGAGATAGATTTCCCTAGTTAGGAATATAGTCAGTGGCAGTGTGTGTGCCTAAAATCTTCATGGTTTATGTGTTTTTATATATTCCATGAACTTGTATATATATGTGTAATTATGAGTACATCCCTAGTTAAGAGGGAGTGTTAAAGAATGTAACTAGGATCGGTCCTCATAATTTTATTTGTGTCATAATGAAATGTATTTATGAAAATAAAGAAAAACAAATATTATTATTATTATTATTGTTGTTAGTATGACTTATTAGAGCATGGGTTTCATTATTGGGTCATTGTGTTATAGGTAAAAGTCCCCATTGAGGACTTCTAGGTTTTATCTCGAGTCATTAGAGTCATTGTCCATTTTATGAGACCCTTATTGGGATCTTGAATCATGGAAAAATAATTTTTATTGAGTCAAATAAGTCAATTGTCACCTTCACACCAAGTCAGCCCTCACCTAATCAAGTCGTCCTACGCTAGGGTAATTCAACCCACATAAAAGTTTATAAATAAAGTGCAATTCGATTCTTTTGAAGGACATCACAAACAAGTTAAATATACAAGAAGGAAGTAGAAAAATATGAAATTGTAGGAAAAGGAGGAGTGCAAGATAAAAATTTCTAGGGAATCTATCTCTCGCACCTGTGAAGTTAAAGGGCTATTGCTGGGAGCATGATGTTTATATTGCTGCATCAAGGACAAATTTCTGTTGTTGCTTCTAAGTCAAAGTGTTGTTTCTTTAGGGTCAAATTTTTCGTTGCTTTAAGGTTGAATTTTCTACTCCTTTAAGGTCGAAGTGGTGCTGCTTCAAGGTCAAAGTTTTAACTTCTTCAAGGTTGAAGTGTTACTGCTTCTAGGTCGATTTCGACTACTGTTTATAGATTGAAGTACTCCTAATGAATGGTAAAAGTTCTTGGTCAAAGTTGATGTTGCAAGGTCATCATCTGTAGAAGAAGGGAGGGATAAATTGTTGATTGGCCAAAGTCTGTGTCTAGGTCAAAGAGCCTTGGATTATCTCGTGAAACTACTAAAGGAATACTTTTTGACTTGGTTTTCCTCTAAATAGGGTTTTTCCCTAGTTGTTCACGTACAACTAGTGTCATTGATCTTCATGTTATGGGTTTTGTAATATCTTGATGAACAAAGGTAAAAGAAGAACATAAGAAAGTTGATAAAAAAACAATAATATCACAAGTAATTATCATCATAAAGAAAATATTTCTTCCTCTTTGATTTTATAACAATTATACTACTTCAAAAGCTTACATATTGTATGATGAGAAGAACAAGAAATGTATTGCTTCCTGAGATGTACTTTTTCTTTAATATGCGAAATATGCTTTTAGTGTTGATAGAAAACTTAGTAATTTGGATCATTTCACTTCCATTTTTTTTATTATTATAAATGGGATAATCATCTTCCACATCCTAAAGGGGGGATTCAAATTCTAGATGAGTTTTTGGATTTTCCTTCATTAAATATGACATATTCAATACAGAATGAAGAAAATTTGGATGATGATAATTTTTTTTTCTGGAAAAGAAAATTTCGATGGTGATAATGTTTCTACAAGATCAAAAACTTCTCTTGAAGAGAAGGTTCTTCATGATGAGAAACCACCACGAAAACCACTACGAAGTTCGACACAAATCAAGACTTTTCCAAAAATATATGATGAATTTTTTACAGGAAGTTATACTAAACAATATGATTGTGAATTTAATTTTTTTTGTTTTTAATGAATCCACTATCTTTGAAGAAGCTACTAGTCGTAATGAATTGAAAGATGTGATGCAAATGGAGTATGATGATCTCATTAAAAATTTCACCTAGAGGTTCATGGATCCTCTTGTTGGCATAAAACCCATTGGTTGTAAGTGGGTTTATAAAATTATGTATAAGGGAAATTGTTCATTCAAAAAGAGAAAATCAATACTTGTAGCAAATAGGTATGCACAAAAAGAGGGTGCTGATTATACAAAAACATTTTCTCCTATAGCTAATGGTGCTATTAGAACTTTGTTTTATCTTAAAACTCAAAAAGAATGGAAAATACATCATATGGATGTAAGATCATCCTCTCCAATTGGATATTTAAAAGAATATGTTTATAGGTTTGAGGTAGAAGGTTTTTCTATTAAAGGAAAAGAGAAAAAGGTATGTAAATTGATGAAATCTTTGTGTGGTTTGAAACAAGCATCCCATGCATGGTATCATAAGTTAACAAAAAATCTTCCCAAATTGAATTATAATAATTTAGATTTAGATTATGCAACTTTATTTTTCAAGAAAGTTAGAAGATTAATTGTATAGCTGGTTGTCTATGTTGATTATTTTATTATCACAAGGAGCAATGATGATTATATAGCATCTATTAAAAATGAGCTATAAATGGTTTTTGATGTGACATACTTAGGTTTACTTCATTATTATTTAGGAATTGATGTTGATCATAAGCCTATGCATACTTTTATTCTGTAGAAAAAGTATATTGGACATTTGTTCAATAAATTTTGAAAGTAGGATTGTAATATTGTTTCTACTCCAATGGAGTAGAACCTAAAGCTCAGTTCAAATGAAGGAAGTTCATTTGGAGATACAAAAAAGTGCAGGAAAATTGTTGGAAGTGTAACATGCTCGGGTTAACATTTCATGCAATAAAAGATAATAAAGGAAAAATAATAAGATCAAGGTGATTGGATATGTATTCCAAGTTGAATGTTGGGCAAGCACTATATTGGGCATCACTTGTTTTTTATTATGGATAAGGAAATTGATAAAGGCATTGGAAAAGAAAAATAGGCATCAATTTGAATTTAATTATGAAAATAAAGGAACGTAGGATAAAATGGAGGTGAAGAGACACATATTTGCATGAATAGGAAATTATAGGAAAAATGAAGAAAATAGAGGCATCATTGATAAAAAGGCATCAGAGAAACATTTCACGGCTTTTTTCAGTTCTATTTTGGCTCTCTTACACTCTTTCACACTTAGAGATTTATTGGGGCACTTGGGCATTAAATTGTATTGGAGAAAAAGAAAGAAATCAAGAAAAACAAGGCAACAGACAAGTAAAGGAAATCAAAGTAAAAGAAAAGGAAGGTTGGATCCACAACTTCAACAAGAGGATTTGTAGGTAACAGGTTACCTGTGTCATTTCCTAGCTGATTTGTAAATGCATGGCACATGATTTTGTGTATTTGGTTCATTTTTTGTCATTGGAATGGGGTTCTCCTAGTTTTTCAGTTGTTTTAGCCTTCCCTTTCTATTTCTTGGATAGTCATGATGCGATGGGATTCATTATTGTTTAAGATTTGGATTGTCGGAAGGTTTTGGATCTAGATGAGGTGGTCCTAGGAAAATTCCAAAGGGTTGGGGGGGGGGGGGAGATTGTTTTCTATGATAAGCCCTTGCTAGGTGGGTGGAGACATGAAAATTCCTCAAGGCATGGTGAAGGAATTATAAGGCATCAAAGTTTAGTTTAGTTTTGTGGTATTAAGACTAGTTTAGGTGAGATCATGGTAGCATGAGGGCAGAGGAGGTTTAACCTCAATATAAATTGGTTTCTTATGTCTTGGTTTACCCCATGAGATCCCACATTCATGCTTGAAATATGGAATAGGGGTGATTGGCTAAAAGAAATATTTGGTTCAACTCAATCTATTGTCAGGTGGTACATGGAAGTCCCTGACTTGCTTGGATTTTTCATATGTAACCAAGAGTTATTTTCACAATGTGATTAATGTGCATATTTTCTTGGTATTATGTTGATGATAAGTAAAATTTTCCATGGTTATTATTATTTTTGTATTTTGGTTACAAGCATGGTTCTATGATATGTTATAGTTATGGATGTTGTCTATGATTTGATATGTTAATGAATGGTTGATGAACGCATGGGATAACAAGCATTATTGTAGCTATTATGAGAGGGAATTATACCTTCTTAGTGATTCTCATATGAAGTTCAGACTCTTATGATCAGATATGCATTCATGAACTATAAGTTACATGTTTTCCATATGTTTAAAGAAATGAATATCATGTTATAGAAATTATAGGCTAAGTTATTGCTTCAATTTTGAAGGTTTGGCATTATCGTCATGTAAAATGTGATTTTGAAACGTTTCGTGCATTTCTTGGCAGTGGTATTTAGGCTGGACTAAAAATTTCCATAGATCCGAGGACCAGATGCTCAGAACTGATGGATTTTCTCCATAAATACATAGAAGGAGGCTTGTGCATGTAATTGCAAGACCATAACCACACCCTTTTTTTTCATGTGGTTAGGGTGCTAGGTTAGAGAATAAAATCTCTAGCTCAGGGATTGTCACCTGCGGTAGTTATTCAGCTCCTAAGTGATGTTAGTCCTTGTAGGATATCAGTTTTTGTTCAATTTTTAGGTCCCACTTTCTTAACTGGAACTTCGAGATAAGGTCATGTTGTAGTAGAAATCAAATTATGTTTACCCTAGTAGGCTTATGAAGTTGGATAAATGTGGTAGGTTTACATATTGATATCATAGCTTCCATGTTTAAATAATTGGACTAGATGGGCTAGTTGGTTATGGTTATTCATGCATGTGAGTTTTTGTATGATCATCTTGCATGCATGTTGTATAATTCCTCTCATGGTCATGGTTATTGATCATGAGATCATAATAGGTGGTTAGCATTATCATGCATTATGCGTTATGTAGATATGATTATGTATATACATGCATCGTGGTAACCTATACTAATTTGTGCAGACGAGATACCCTCCCCTGAGATAAATTGAGGTACAATTTGATTATGTTTCTATTTGGTTTATCTAACATGAAATGTTTTCAAGAATAAGAAGACCAAATATGATGAGAAAAATGGTGGATTACAATTCACCTAACTCTCAGTAAGGATCAGTTGAGAATTAAGGAGATGAACCTTCTCCTAATATAGCAGACACATTAAGGAGTTTAAGGGAATATATCAGAAGTTGTAAGGCAAAAAATGAGAGATTTATTGAGGCACAATAAATAACTGCAAGGGCTTAGGAAAAGAAGGTATAGGTTAATGCAATGATTCTATAGAGTATTTTAGATTTGTAGAAATAGGGACAGCTGAGGATTAGTTGAGGACAGGAGGGGAACAATAATGGGGCATATGGTAGTTGGTCTTGATTAGGACATAGGATGGTTAGATATGACACAGTTAGAGGTTGAAAATAATTGGATAGACCTAACAGGAGGACTTCTATACATGAAATTTATTCTAGTTCTTCTTCCAAGAGACATCATCATCATCCCCGATGAGTGAGTAATTTTCATAGGAGTTCAAGAAATTCAAGTCCCCTACATTTTATGGATAGATGAAGAAGTCAAAATATGCAGAAGCATTGTTTCTTGGGATGAAGAATTTCTTTATATTTCATAACTCTTCAGGGAACATGAAAGCCAATATAGCCACTTTCTGCCTTATAGGGAAGAATACATATGGTGGGAAGATGTGAATAATTTTAGGATAATTTTAGAAGAGAAGTTGATTTGGGATGAGTTCAAGAGACTCTTCAAGAAAAATTACTTATCTAAGAGTTACCATGATGATAGAGCTAAGTAGTTTTATGAGTTGTAGATGGGTTCTATGATAGATGATGAGTACACTAGCAGGATCCTAGAGTTATTGAGGTATGTCCTTTACCTCAAAGATGAGAAGGAAAATATTCAAAGTTTCATCAGTGGGTTTCCGACAACATAAGAAGACTAGATTGATTTTGATGAGCCTCGGTCGTTAGTGGATTCCATCAAGAAATTGAAACATTGTTATGAGAAGTTGAAGGGAAAATATGAACCTAAGTGTGATTTGAAGAGGAATGAGAAATTTAAAGGGAAGTGGCCACTAAAGTGGAGAGGACCTTAGGATGTAGGTCAGAAAGAAAATTTGGCTCCTTACAAGAAGTTCAGTACAACTCAGTATGGAAATGGATCTGAGCATGGAGAAAAATAGAATAGAAGTGATGGTAGGGGACCATCGTAGTGTTGGATTTGTGGCAAAGATGATCATAAGAAGGATTTTCCATTGAAATAGGGTGGTATGTCTTAGATATTGTAATACCCTCCTCCCACATCTACCCAAGTAACCGACCAACTAGTGTAAACATGTGATGAAGATTTACTATGATATGATTCAAATCCTTGTGTCAGTTAAGGAAGTGGAACCAATAGAATAAAACAACAGAGGCCTTTTTTACCTTCTACAAGACACCCAGGAGCCATTCCAACTTTCCAGGAGGCTACCCCCTGAATCAAACTAAAATTTTAATGCATCAATCCCCCAGTCTCTCCCTTGAAATATGGAAAAAGTGCGACTGGAATACTCAAGTTAGTCACACAACATGGGTATGTGTGTGACTGGGGAATTTTCCCTATAGTTCTGTGTCTACGAACCCTATTTCTGTGCCACCTTTTCAGGCCTAGAGATCAGGTCACTACCCAGAACCCCGTGATACTTTATGGAATGAAATATAACAATTGAATAATGATAAAAATGCAAACACTTGAACTAGGACTTTACTGTACCTCTACTAGGAACGACAACCATTTCGTCAAACATCTCACAAATATGTAATCTATAAGTTTTAACAACAAATCTGAGGATAGGGGTCTCATAATTATCTGAAAATCACTAAGAAGCATTGTTTCCTCATCAAATTAACTTCATTATCATCTATTAGGTCATATATTCATTGTTCATTCATTTACAAATCAAAACATGATGAGATCCATACATCATCACTTCCATAAAACACTTTCATAACAAAAATATAAACAACATAAATGAAAAGCATAGAACATTCATATAAGACAAATAATAACAAGCATATTTAACCATCAATGCAAGAGTAGAAGAGCCCTTATTTCCTAGAACAATGAAACCAAGTCCGAGACTTCCACGTACCACCCAACCATAGACATGGTTGAGCCAAATCTCTCTTCAGCCAGTCACCCACGTGCCATATTCCAAGCATGAATGTGGGATCTCATAATATACATCAATCAAAAAAAAAACTAGGGCTTATAGATGCCAACTACCTTAACCCTCATCCAGTGATTCCATCTCATGGTTAGACATAAATAACTATCACCAGATTGATATCTACCCAAGCTGTCCAGGGCTCCAGAGCATTTGTTCCAACCAAGGCTTCCAGGACTAGTAACTCAACCCACAATTAACGTCGAGTTTCCAGATCATTTGTCCAATGAGGGATTCTAGGACTAGTAACTCAACCCACCGAAGGCTTCCACAATGCTTTTCCAACCAAGGTTTATAGTACTAGTAACTCAACCCAATTTGTTAGAGGGCTTCCAAAGAAATTTTCCAACCAAGGCTTCTAGGAACTAATAACTCAACCCATAGCCAAAGGAACATGAGAATAAACCTGTAATATTCCAAATTTTCCATAAGCTAATTGGAATATTAGAGTTCTTACTTTTATTATTTAGTTAAGTAAATGAAAGAGTGGATGGACCCATAAACCCGGTAGATGAATAAAATTCACTTCTATAGTGTGAATGTGGGTTAATTGAGTAGTGGAGTACCATTATGGAGTAGTAGAGAAACATAATAACGAAGAAAAAGTGGAGATAATAGAGCATTAATGAGGAATATGATGGATATAGTGGAGGAATAAATGCAATATTATGGAGATAGTGGAGAAACAATTGCAGAGATGATGGAGGAAGCAGTGCATTAAATGCATCCATGATGGAGGAAGTGGAGAGTAATTGCAGCAGTGATGGAGATCATGGAGGACAACGTAGTCTTTATAGAGGACAGTGGCCACATGTGCAGTGCAGTTATGAGGTGGACCAAGGCTAGGAAAGGCTCACGACCATAAAAGGAATACGAGGGCAGCAAAGGAGGGGAGTCTGGATTTTTATTGTTGAGTGTCGTAAGACATTTCTTTGCACGCTTCAACTATTTAGCTAAGTTCGTTGTGTTGTTTAGCGTCGGGTGTTCCCGAGTGGGAATCCCACCCTTACCCACAGGGGACTTCAAGCACCTACTATAGGAAGGTTTTATTGGGAAGCATTCATCATTCAGAAATTAGTGCCACATTTAGCCACTCTCATCTGCACCTCCAGCTATAGGAATTACACATTCTTGAGCTTGGGTTTGAGAGTTGGAAGTTTGTTCTCAGTACTTCAGCTGAGAAACCTATAGAGCGATCATCCCTTCACACTATGGATCCATTGCAGTCTTCTGTGAATTTCATTTTCATATCCGCCATTGGGCCATCCATCTATTCTCCTATGTAGCAACATTTCCTGCAGGAATTGCATAATTTTGTAGTGAGGGTTTGAGGAGAAGAGGAAGTTCCAAGCAACTCAGCTTGGAATCCTGTGAGGAATTAATCCTTCACTTTGTGCATCATTTTAGTAGATTGGCATCATCATTTTATTATCTATCAGTAGGCTACTTCATCATCCCTCCTAGACAACACAGTATTACCCAACAGTTGTGCATGCAACAACCATATATTCAGTGGAGGAGCTAGATCCTAAGTTTCTCATCTTGGGATCGGGAGAAGGGACCAACCCTTATGTTATTGAGCTAAGTGGGTGCTCTTGCAGCAGATAAATCATTCTTTCAGTCCCAGAACAATATTTGTCTCCAGGGAGTGCATAAATTATCCAACAGGGGTGCAGTGTGCAACCCAAAAAGGGCCAAAATTCCAAACTCAAAATCTGGCCAAACCATTTCTGGGTTTTTATGATTTTTTCGAGTATAGTCCATGGTTAAAATATCGGATATTTATGAGCACTCCAATAGCCTCTCGCACATATATCTTCTTCCAAGCAACAAAAATTTCTAACAGGAATAACGTCTTTTACTTTCCAGTGCTAATTTTCAGTAGAGTTGTTTCAACCATATTTAGATGGCTTGAGTGCATCCCTTTTTGGAGAACTGTGTATATTCATTTTTTTTATATACATAATGATATGGCTCAATGTTTTCTGCTCATATGTATGATTTTTTGATGTATTCCGACATTTTTCTAGTTTTATAAGTTTAATTATTATTTGGAATTTTGCATATGTTCTATATTCCTGTCTTTCCCATTTTGGGATATTACAATGGAATCAGAGCGTGATATTTGGCTCAGCTTGTGGGAATTTCATGACATCAGAGGAATAAGAAGAAGAAGAAGAAAAACAAGAAGTCTTTGATGGTTGAAGGATTTAGTTTTTCCAAACTTCTCTTCAGATCTATGCAAGATTTCACCATGGACATTAAAGAAATGAGAAGGGAAAGGATAAAGGAAACCTCAACATGGTTTCAGAATGGATAAGTTTCGAGCACTTCTTATCAGTAGTATAAGAGACCAATGTGTAGAAATTTCCACAATGCCCTACTCTGCTCACTTTCCTTGCAGAAGGAAATGAATGACATGGAGATGGATGATATTTGGAGCATGAGACCCTTAATTAATATCTTCCAAATTACAAATCTCAATCTAGATCACTAAAAGAGGATCTTACTTTCCAGTATTTTTTACAGATTAAAGAGAGCTAGAGACACCACAACATAAATAGAAGAAGAGGGCATATACATAATAGATTCTTTTTTCCTACATTAGATGGGTCATCCAAAAGCATGACAAAAGCTTGGATGTAGAAGTTATATGCCTTCTTCCAGCTACACCCAGTAGTGGAAAAGGAAGTTATTTATATTTCACCACTACACCATGAAGGTGAAGCAAATGACTAGTGGTTCGGCATATTGAAACATGGAAGAGTGACTGCATATGAAGAGTTCACTCAAAGATTGGTAAAGAGGTTTGACAAAATAAAACCGAAGGAAATTTCCATTGAGACATTTTTCGACATTGATGAGGAAGTATATGAGGAGAAAAGGAAGATTTCAACATTGATAGTACGGGAGAAGACAAACTACCACCACTAGTAGCCACAGTAGAGGTACTTGCATCAGTGGGAGGTGCACTTGCATTTTTGCAAGATGTTCCAAAGACTTTGACATTGAGAGTCCAAGGCATGCTTCAGGAGGTGCATGAGGAAGAGGAAGGAGATACCAGTGTTGGTGCAGCAGTAGAGGAGTAGCCATAACCATCACCAGTAGTCAAAGAAGCAATTGCACCGGTTGGAGGAAATCTTGCAGCTTTGGAAGATGTTCCCAAACAACAATTGATCCAAGGTATGCAAGAATTTCCATCCTAGATTGTTTCGGCACATCATGTCGATATTTTTGGGGTCATGTGATCAAGGAAATTGCATGTCAAGGGTTATAGCACATTTTTGATTTGGCACTAGACTATCACTGCGCAGAGGACCCTTGACTGGTTCAAGGAAAATATGTATAGCTATCCCACTTTGACATTGTTTAGCTGCACACAACACTTTGTGTTGGAGTGTGTAGTTTCTGAGGATGGGATTAGCATATTCTTAATGCGGGAAGCTATACAATAGCTTTAGATAACTAGAAGTTACTATTTCATGAGTTGTCATATTCTATTTACAACAAAGAGATATTGGCCATTATGCATGCATTGGTCAAATTCCAGTAGTTTTTGTTTGGAAGTAGTTTTAAGGTGAAGACCAACCACCATAGTCTCCAGCATATTTTTGTGTATTTGCAGCAGTTGTAGAAGAGGTAGCAACGATGATTCAATACAATGTGTTATCACTCGGATTGAACCTTAGGCTGAGAAAGACAATTTTGAGGTAACCTCAAACCACGCTTAGCCAAGCAGCTATCCCTACTAGGCTAGGACAGGGATACCTCCATATAAATTATGGTTAAAATTACTAAGGAAAGAAGATATTAGGCTAGGTATAGTAGCTCAGGGGTTTGATTTTGAATTGTGTAGGGTTTTTCTAGATTAGGAGGAGTTGAATAGCTTGGGCAAGAAAATTAGGTCAAAATTTGCAGGGGTTCTGAGGGGCAAGGTAGGTAGAAGGTTTGACATTCAAAGGATGATTATGGTGAATTGAATAGACTATTGAGGAGTTAGGAAGAGTATCTAAAATTAATTCTTCGTAAACTGAAGAAAATAAACAAATTATGATAAATTCCCCAAAACAGAGCATTAAAGATGAATTTCGCCTTTCAACTTGAAATTAAGCATATCATAGACATGAAAATGGCTTATGAGCTACAATAAATTCATACAAATTATAAGAAAGAAGAAACTATGTCAAACACTGCATACCACATGGATCCCAAAGAAATAGCTGCAAATTTATGATTAATGTCCAAGCCAAACTGATACAAAATGTCTCTTTAGATGCCAAAGCTCCAAGTGAGTCAAACCTCTAAAAATGACTAATAAAATACATGATATAGACCTCAAAACAACTCTCCCTAGCCTCAGGGGGTCAAATCCATGAGATGAGGATCAGTTTCACCTAATCCCAAACAAGAAACTGAAAACTAGCAAGACCCAACAACTTGCCTCTAAAAGAGAGGAAACAGATTCATTTGACCTCAACTGATGACTTAACTAATGTATATACCTTAGATGAAAGTCAAAACATGACATTTACATTCACCATGACCATTTACATCCTTAATTTTCTCATTTACCCAAGTAAAAAGTCAAAAATTCAAAATTTTACTGAAGATGATCAAAACTCCATTTTCCTACTAAACGTGCAGTGCCATGACAGAAAACATAGCATGTCTTGCAGGAAACTTTTGGAGGCCTTCCTGATGTCCAAATCAGCTCCATGATAGCTCATTAGAAATATCTCTGAGTCTTGTTTCCAAATATGGCTCCAAGTTTCAAAATGGTGTCAATCTTCCATATCAAAAATGTGTTCTCCCAAGACTGGTAAACGTGCAGCGCCAAGGCAAAAACAACGGTAGAAACATGTTTTTTTGGTGGTTTTTTGCCTTTTTGGGGGACCAGTTCTCCTCCAAATATTCAAAAAATTGTTGGATTTAATTTCCTCATCATTCTCAACATGCTGGTGGTGGCCATTTTGCAATTGGATGCCCCAAAAAAGAGCGCAGCGCCAGTGGCGCTGCGCGTTTAGCATAATTTATGTTTGTCAAAATTGCCCAAAAACCAAAATTTGTCCAAAATTGTGAGGTTACTTTCTGATCAGGGGTTTGAGGAATGAAGAGACACCTCAGCAAGTATTTCTAACGTATCCTTCTCCTTTTTCTCAGTCAAAGCTTAAATTTTTGCATGGGCGCTTTTGAGCTTGGCCCTTGCAATTTTGTTCCTCATGGCATAATGCTTTGCAATCTTTCTATGAATGTCATTGTATTTTTTAGCCTTGACCAAGAGCTTATCCAAGTGTTTTTTGACCCTATCAAACCATGCTTCTTAGCCTTTAAGAACTACATTGGTGATTTTTTCCTCATTTTCCTCACTTAGGTAAATCAATTGAAATTCATGCTCTGTCTCATGTTTTCCCTTCTCATCATAAATGTTTGGCTCTATTACCTCTTCCTTAATTTTTTCTACCTACTGTATGGATGAAGAAGGAGTGGCCCTTTTCACTCCAAGTGAAGCAACCACATGCCTATGACCTCTCTAATAGGTATGTACCAATGTGCCCAAATCAACCCTCTTAGGCTTGCTAATTTCACCTCTGCTAGGTTGCCATGATGTATTTGGTGTAAAAACCCTATGGAGAGGATGAATGAAATGAAGGAGTGTGAAGTGAATGGAGGTGTGGGTAAATGAAGGAAATGGGAATATGTAAGGGAGCCTAGGCTTGTGAAAACCCTAGGGTAAATGGAATGAGATGCAGGGAATATGGATTTGAAAGGAGAAGTTGTGAAAAATCAAGGAAGTGATGGTGAAAATGATAAATTAGGTTAAATAATACCCTAGGATGTTATATTTTTTACTGATAGATGTTTTAGGGATATGAGCATGGGAAATATGAATGAAAATGGGAAAGGAATAAAAAAACTAGGGTTTCATAGCAATAAACACTTAAAATATTTAGTGGAATATCAAATATATGAGAACAGAGGTGATTTAGGGTCTACTTACTGATTTAATGCCTTTTTTAAGAAAGTGGGAGGATATTTGATCTTGTTGAAGGTGGTGAAACTCTTCAAAACCTTCCCTGTGTAAATGCACAACTCTAAGTTAAACGGGCAACGTCATTGCAACACCTTTTTGTAGACCACATTTGAAGGCCTTATTGGTGCCCAAAATAGGCCCATGATAGCTCGTTGGAGATATACCTTTTTTTTTCTTTTTGGAGTTGATTTTCATTGTCAGAAATTGATTTTCCCAAGACTGGTCAAAAAGTGTTGAATGAAGGTGCAGAAATGCAGAGTGATGGTGCAGGCAAGTTGTGGAGGCCTTTCGCAACTCCAAATTGAGCTCATGATATCTTGTTGGAAATATCTCTTTGTATATTTGTCATTTGACTCATTAAGAAAGTCATTTGGACACTCCAACTATGAGAAAACTTGATTTTCCCAAGGTCACTCCAGAAGTGCAGCAACTCTCCTTTAGCACCTGTATTGTTGACATTTCTCTAAAAACATGACACCTGTGTAAAATAGGAAGGAGGTATTTCTTCCTTGGGCTATTATGGAAAAAAACCTCTCTCACTTTTGTCAAATTCATCTCTTTTTAGTCAGAAACATAGTTTTAAGCGAAACTAGCCCTATGTGTGGAAAATGATTTGTCCCTTAGAATGATTTCTTGAAAAATGATGGAGGTATGATGTTTATGAGTTGAGATGTTTTCATACTTGCTAAAATTACATCCCTTATGCCTCCTCCGCTCATATTCCTCTTTTTCATAGCAAACCCTAGCTTCAGTGCGATAGGAAATTAGGGTTTAGTGCTTTTGAACAATGGTGACTTGGGCATCCTTGGGAAAAGGAAATTCGCTTTGACATTTGATGTGTTGGAATGTGGATTTTTGAGTTGAAAGAATTTGGGAGACTGAATAGCATGATGAATACATGGAAGAGGGTCAGTAGGAATATACTTGTGAAGGAAAGTGGGACACTTGACGAGGACAACCACCAGTGGAAAAATTTTATATCATGACCTAGTGGACTGATTGAAAATTCTTTAGAGTGAGACACCTAAGATACACATGCAAACGTGTGTTTATCCCTAGTGGAAGTATGAAAATAATGACACTAACATTGGCTCCATCTGGGGATGGTAGCTCCTTGGAGGTGCCAAGAACACCGTAGACCAAGTTCCTATATACTGGGCATGGAGTCAATATCTAAAACCAAACTGAATACTGAAAGAAACTTGACTCAATAAACTAAACTGACTCAGACTAAAACACAACTGACAAACTGAAAAAGATGCTTAGAACTAGGCTTATTCAACAAAACCTACTTTAATTGATCCATACATCACTTGATCAAGTGAAATGTAACAACCAATGCAACCATGTAAGAATTCTGGCTGCTGTTTGAATTCTCCGTAAGTACTTTCTTATGAGCAAGAAGAGAGAACTGCTAAAAGGCAACTCCCATGAAAACTTTTCAATAGATTGAATCTTGATGAAATTGCAAAGCATGAGCCGACCGACTAACCTCAAGAATGTTGCGAAAGGATCTTCATAGGAATACATATTGATTTCCATCCCCTATAATATGTTACTGCTCTTCTCTAGGTAGTCTTTGTATCTAGGTTTTAAAATTTTCCTAACATCTGTGTTTTATTTCTTTGATGACTGCAGCAAGTTGAGAAAAGGATCCTGAAGCTTGTGAATGACTAATTTTTCATGATGATCAACAACAACAAAATAATATTCTTCATTACTCTCCTGTTATGATTGCAAATATTGGTATGAGCTTTGTAACGAAACACCTGCTGAACAAAACAATGAAGTCAGTTGTCAGATCAGGTTTATATCAACACTCTTTTCAGGCTCATAGTTAGCTAATGGAGAAGGACTTTTACTGCAAATATCATCTAACACATCAGCTATTGGGTCATGAAAATTTTGAAAATACTACTGAAACTTATTTTTAATTGTTTCTAATGAGACTACATGACTTTCTACAGGTTGCTCATCCTTTGCTTCAGAGATATTATGAAAAATTTCCTTTAAAAACTGAAATGCTCCAAAACAAAACGGTATAGAATCATCTTGTATCATTTTATCATATGTTTCAGCTTCCAATCCTTCATCTGCAACTTGATATTCAATGGCATTCGGTGGCTGGAAATCTGGAGCTAAGGGGGATTCTATATCGCAAATGATTTCCTCAACCATTTTTAGGAGAAGGATTATCATTAACAACTTGCTCAAGAAGTTCATTATCTACCTTAACCTCAACATCAAAACTAAAAGACTACTGATTTATAATCTTGGAAAAATTTTCTTTCAGAAATTGAAATGAAGAAAAACATAAAGGAAAAGATCCTTCACTTATTTCAAAATTTTCAGCATTTTCCTCATCTCTGTCATCATAAATATGCATCAGTTGATCACTGTTTTCAAGCTGCTGCAACTAAAATTCCTCCCAAAAACCAACTACTGATTGCTCTACAAGATTAGCTTCAATTTGGGGAACATAATAATCATCATACTGATAAAACTTTGGAAAAACATCAATATAAGTAATGTCACCAATCATACACATTAGATTATCAGATTGTTTCTCCTCGAGTTGATCTACAAACCCATTTTTTTATCTATGGTGGCTGGGATTAACAAGAAAATATTTAGGGTTTGCAGTCTCTTCTTTTTCTAGGATAAGTGGGTCATGATGATCTTGAACGGAAAATACATCTCTCATGGTTATCTTTCACATCATTTCCTCTATTGTACTTGCTAGAATGTTGAGCTTTACCTTTGAAGATGTTAGGTGCTTTGCAATGTTCTTCTTCTCTTCTTCCTTCAGCTTTTCCCTTTTGATCAACATATTAACCTCTACATCTACTGCATTGTTCTGCATCTCTTCAAGTTTTTTAAAAATATTTCCAGATTATCCACATTGCTAGAGAACGAGTGTCGATGTTTCAAATCCCAATGGGGATCCATCATCATGATGGATCCCCGTTGGGATTCGAAACGTTGACACTCGTTCTCTAGCAATGTGGATAATCCGGAAATATTTTTTAAAAATGATCACCACATGAGTTTAAAAACCAAAAAATCTCTTCAAGTGCTGCAAGGTTCCTTTCTCTCAGCTGAAACTCCATTTCCGGATCAAAGGAATCTGGGTAATGTAAAAGATCTGAGCCAGGAGGAGGTCTTATATCAACAAGTATTGAATAATAGACTTGATTGAATCTGGCAGAAAACTGTTGTACTGTCTTCCCTAGTTGTATTTTCAACTAGGCATACTCTTCTAGAATCAGGAAATGGTTTTTTTGGACCACCCACCTATCGAGGAAAACTGTGACGAAATATGGGAAATCTGAGATGATCGCAGCAAGCAAGTTTTTGAACCAACTCTTGAATATTCCTTGCAAAGAAAGAGAAAATAGCCTGATACTGACATCCTCTTCGTCAACTTCAAAAAGGTCAAGGAAAGTCTCAAAATTCTGCATATGTCTCAGAGCAGTGATGTTTTCATCTTCACCATCAAATCTCGAGAGATATAGGTAATGATTTTTAGGGAAAGCATGGAGTATAGGAGGTAATATGAGTGGTTTGTATCGATATAGAATTTTAAAAGGTGTAGGAGTATGTATAGAAGTTCTAGGATCAGTGTTGATCTCTTTAGGCTTATCAATCTGAAGATGGTCATCATAAGATTCAGAAAAAGGATGTCGACCAAGATCAAAGGAAAAGTCGGTATTTACACTTTTTGAATAGGTAGAATCAAGATTCTGAACATCTTTATCATAAAAAAAACTATAGAAAACTTTCAGGATAGTTTCAGGAAAAGAAAAGAAGTAATTTACAAGAAATCAGATTAGACCTTGAATATAGTTCCACTTTGAATACCTGAACTTTCTATAAGATCCTTCCATTTTCCTGGTAGCAAGGTTGATCCTCCAGTGGAGTTTTTACATCAAGTTGGAGTCGTCAGGTGAAGATTTCAACCTTCATATGCATCTGATTGTTGTCCACCATTGGAAATCAATTCTAAAATTTGTCATTCTTTCACAGGTAAGATACGATCTTTCGTCTTCTTCCCCAGTATGGTTGCCAAAATGTTATCACTCGGATTGAACCTCAGGCTAAGAAAGGAAATTATGAGGTAACCACAAACCATCCTTATCCAAGTATCTAACCCTACTAGGCTAGGAGAGGGCTCTCTCCATATAAATCATAGTCAAAATGACTGAGGAAAGGATATATTAGGCTAGGTATAGTATCTCAGGGTTTTGATTTTGATTTGTGTAGGGTTTCGCTAGATGAGGAGGAGTCAAACAACTAGGGCAAGGAAATTAGGTCAAAATTTGTAGGGGTTCTGAGGGGAAAGGTAGGTATAAGGTTTGAAATTAAAATTATTATTATGATGAAGTGAATATACTGGTGAGGAGTTAGGAAGAGCATCTCAAATGAATTCTCCTTAAACTGAACAAAATAAACAAATTACGCTAAATTCCCCAAAACAGAGCATGAAACATGAATTCTGCCTTTAAACTCGAAATTAAACATATCATAGATATGAAAATGGCTTATGAGATAAAATACATTCATAAAAATGATAAAAAAGAAAAAAATATGTCAAACACTGCATACCAAATGGATCCCAAAGAAACAACTGCAAATTTCTCATTAATGTCCAAGCCAAACTGATACAAAATGTATCTTTAGATTCCAAAGCTCCAAGTGAGTCCAACCTCTACAAACGACTGATAAAGTACATGATATAGACCTCAAATCCATTATGCCTAGCCTCAAGGGGTCAAATCCATGAGATGAGGATCAGTTTCACCTAATCCCATACAAGAAACTAAAAACTAGGAAGACCCAACAACTTGCATCTAAAAGAGAGGAAACTGATTCATTCGACCTCAACAGATGACTTACCTAATGTATCTATCTTAGATGAAAGTAAAAAAATGACATTTAAATTCACCATGACCATTTACATCAGTAATTTTCTCATTTACCCAAGTAAGAAGTCAAAAAGTCAAAATTTTGTTGAAGATGATGAAAACTGCATTTTTGTGATAAACGCGCAGCGCCATGATAGAAAACATAGCCTATCTTGCAGGAAAATTTTGGAGGCCTTCCTGATGTCCAAATCAGCTCCATGATATCTCATTGGGAATCTCTCTGATTCTAGTTTCCAAATATGCCTCCAGTTTTCAAAATGTTATCCATCTTCCCTGTCAAAAACCTGTTCTCCCAAGACTGGTAAACGTGCAGCGCCAAGGAATAAACAAGGGCAGAAACATGTTTTTTGGTGCGTTTGTTCCTTTTTGAGGGATGATTTATTCTCTAAATATTCTAAATATTGCTACATTTAATGTCCTCATCATTCTGAACATGATGGTGGTGGCCATTTTGCAATTGGATAGCCCAAAAAAAATCGCAGCGCCAATGGCGTTGCACGTTTAGCATAATTTATGTTTATCAAAATTGCCCCAAAACCAAAATTTGCACTAAAGTTCCAAATGTGCCAAAATTTATCCAAAATTATGAGGTTAATTACTTATCAAGGGTTTGAGGCATGAAGAAATACCTCAAAAAGTATGTCTAACCTATTCTTCTCCTTTTGCTTGGTCAAAGCTCAAATTTTTGCATGGGCTCTTTTGAGCTTGGCCCTTGCAATTTTGTTCCTCATGGAATAATGCTTTTCCATATTTCTCTGAATGTCATTGTATTTTTTAGCCTTGACCAGGAGTTTCTCCAAGTGTTGTTTGACCCTCTCAAACCATGCTTCTTTTCCTTTAAGAACTACATTGGTGATTTTGTCCTCATTTTCCTCACTTAGGTAAATCAATTGAAGCTCATGCTTTGTCTCATCTTTTCCTTCCTCATCATTAATGTTTGGCTTTATTACCTCTTCCTTACCTTTTTATACCTACTGTATTCATTAATAAGGAACGACCCTTTTCACTCCAAGTAAAGCAAACACATGCCTATGACTTATATAATAGGTAAAATATGAAGGAGTTTTTTCTTCCTTGTCCTATTATGGACAAAAACCTCTCTCACTTTTGTCACATTCATATATGTTTAGTCAGAAACATAGTTTGAAGCGAAACTAACCCTGTGTGTGGCTGGAAAATGATTTGTCCCTGAGAAGGATTTCTTGAAAAATGATGGAGGTATGATGTTTATGAGCTAGGATGGCTTCATACTTGATAAAATGACCTCCCTTATGCCTCCTCTACTCATATGCCTCGTTTTCATAGCAAAACCTAGCTTTAGTGGGAGAAGAAATTAGGGTTTAGTGCTTGTGAACAATGATGACTTGGGCTGCCTTGGGAAAAGAAAACTCCCTTTGACATTTGATGTGTTGGCATGTGGATTTCTGATTTGGCAGCCTTTGGGAGACTGAATAGCATGATGAATACATGGAAGAGGGTCAACAGACATATACTTGTGAAGGAAAATGGGACACTTGACATGGACAACAAGCACTGGAACAATTTTATTTCATGACCTAGCGGAATGGTTGAAAATTCTTTAGAGTGAGACACCTAAGATGAAAATGAAAATGTGTGTTGATCCCTAGTGGAAGTATGAAAATACTGACACTAACACAATGCAAGACTATGAGTTCAACATTGTGTATGGAGAGGGCCATGAGACAACAGATGCACTATCAAGGAGACCAATAGCACTGTCACTGAGGAAAACTGATGATTCAAGGGCCCAATTATTATTTGAGCATTTCAATGACCGCTTCACTTATGAATAATTAGATGGGAAGATGGTAGATGGTAGACATCATGTAATGGATAATGTCTTCCACTATCAGGACAGAGCCTTCTTGATGATTACCTCACAGCTCAAAGAGAAGTTTCTGCATGCAACATATTCATAACCTCATAGGTTGTACGGGGCCATCGGTGAGAGGTTTCCATGGAGAGACCTCAAGGAGGATGCACTTCAAAATATCATGGAGTGCAAAGATTGTCATCATATTGTGGACGATGGTAGTGTCGACATTGTTCTGCTATCAAGGTATGCACATTTATTTGACATTTTCACATGGTACAGCTCCTCACTCGTGACTAGATTATCCTTCCGAGATGTCTTCATGCTTCATGGTATTCCCAAGGCCATAGATAGTGATGGGGACAGTTATTGTATGAGAACGTTTTGGTAGGAGCTTCTCCATTGGGTGGATACTGAGCTGGTTCATGATATGGTTCATCGCCCACAATTGGATGGATGGATGGAGATGATGAGCAAGTGGTTGGACAACTACTTGCACATCTATGATACAGGGAAGCAAGAAGCATGGCTACACTAGCTTCTCTTGGGTGAGTATGGTTACCACCTAACATTCCAGATTGGTATGTTCCATGCCTTGCATAATACTAAGGTGATGCAACAATAGGAGGCATGGCTACGGTGGCTACTCTTGGGAGAGTATGGCCAATACATTGCATTCTATATGTCCATTGGAATATTGTTGTTTCATACCTTGCACAATAGTGATGAGATGTAGCAATTGGAGGCATGGCTGTGCTGGTTACTCTTGGGAGAGTATGGCCACCATATGACATTCCACATGTGAATTGGGATGTCACTGTTTTATACTTGGCATGGTGATGTGTTGTGGCAGCAAGAGGCCTTGCTACGTTGGCTTCTCTTGAGGGTGTATGGCTACCATACTTGGTATGATGATGATGTGATGTGGTATCATTAGGCATTGCTGCGGTGGCTTCTCTTGAGAGAGTATGGCTACCATACTTTGTATGATGATGATGTGGTATGGTAGAAAGAGGCATTGCTGTGGTGCCTGCTATTGGGAGAGTATGGTTTGTCATTTCACATGTCAATCCATATGTCTCTATTTCCTACTTTGCACTGTCATGAGATGATGCTTAGAGAAAGCAAGGCCACCAGGGCCAAGGATGGGAGCATGGAGAGACACAACCTACTCCATGTAGCATGGGTTGGAGAGACAGTTTATGAGTTGGGACTTTCCACTTGGGGAAGGAAACCCTACACTTCACATATCACGTGTAGGGGAGAGGATCTTATACAACATATGGTTGCCTCTTAGGGACTCATTGATGAGGAGAGGCATATAGCTACATGTATGGAGGCCATTATATACATTCTAGAGAGGCAGATATGGAGCTGGGCATTCATAACACATTGGAGTAGATGGGGAAACCTTCCATATGAGGATGCCACTTGGGAGGGAGATGGATTTCTGCAACATCCACTTTTGCTTGAGGACAAGCAAAATTTTGGCGAGGAGGAATGTAATATTCCAAATTTTTCATTAGCTAATTGGAATATTAGAGTTCTTACTTTTCTTATTTAGTTAAGTAAATAAAAGTGTGGAGGGACCCATAAACCTAGTAGATGAATAAATTCCACTTCTATAGTGTGAATGCGGGTTAATTGAGTAGTGCAGTAGCATTATGGAGTATTGGAGTAGCATAATAATGAAGAAAGAGTGGAGGTCATAGAGCATTAATAAGGAAGATGATGGAGATAGTGGAGGAATAAATGCAAGATGATGGAGATAGTGGAGAAGCAATTGCAGAGATGATGGAGGAAGTGGAGAGTAATTAGAGCAGTGATGGAGATCATGGAGGAAAACACAGTATTTATGGAGGCTAGTGGCCACATATGGAGCATATTTATGAGGTGGGCCAAGGCTAGGGAAGGCTCACAACCATAAAAGGAAGATGAGGGCAAAAAATGAGCGGAGTCTGGATTTTTATCATTGAGTGTCATAAGAAATTTCTTTGCACGCTTCAACTGTTTAGCTAAGTCTGTTTTTCTGTTTAGCATAGGAATTGCATAATTCGGTAGTGAGGGTTTAAGGAGAAGAGGAAGTTCGAAGCAACTCAGCATGGAATCTTGTGAGGGATTAATCCATCACTCTAGGAATCACTTCAGTAACCTGGGATCAACATTATATTATCTATCAACAAGCTACATCATCATCCCTCCTAGACAACGCAGTATTACATAGCAGTTGTGCATGCAATAGCTGCATATTCAGTGGAGGAGCTAGATCCTAAGTTTCTCAGCATTGGATTGGGACAAGGGACCAACCATTAAGTTATTGATCTGCGTGGGTGCTATTGTAGCAGATAGATCATTCTTTTAGTCCCAAATCAGTAGTTATCTCTAGGGAGTGTGTAACTCAGCCAACAGGGTTGCAATGTGCAACCCAAAAAGGGTCGAAATTCCAAGCTCAAAATCAAGCCAAACCATTTCTAGGTTTTTCTAGGTTTTTTAGGTAGAGTCGGTGGTTAAAATCCCAGATGTTTTGGAGCAGTCCAACAGCCTCTCGCACATAGATCTGCATCCCAATGGCATAAATTTCCAACAAAGACATCAATTTTTACTTGATCTAGGTGGATATTGGTGGTCACCTGCCTATTCCACTTGGGGCACCACCATTGTCTCTTTCAGTTTTTTAGTTTCGGCACAACTTACTATTTTTAGCATTTTTTCAGGTCCTGAACTTCCAGAGCTGTTTTGAGGCCCTAAACGACATTTTTTGGGAAAACCCAGAGCAACATCAGTCCACTCAAAATTTCTAGTCCTCGGATAGATCTTTCTAACGAGGTATGGTTTTCGTCAAACGGAGATAGTATGCCAAAGTTACGTCCCTGGGAAGTTGAAACACCAATTTACCCAAACAGGGCCCATAGTTTTGGCACTTCATCTCCTAGGGTTAGGGTTTTGGATGTTTAGGGTTTTCCATTGTTTCTAAATAATAAATGGGCCCTCAAGCCTCATTTTAACTCGGTTCAGAGGCCTATAGATGCCACATATCTTCTCAGAGATAGCTACTAGCGCCCTAGCTAGTTTATTTCCATTCGGTCTGTAAGAAAATTTTAGTTCTTTGATATTAATAAAATGAAGTGTTATTTCGGCTACATATTTGTATTTATGATTATATGTTTATTCTGTTGGGTTCCTGCATAAATCTAGATCAGTGGTATCAGAGCGGTCTTATTTTTCTCGATCCTTTTTTGCATGTCCCCAACGAGGTTGGGGTATAAGGAGTTAGGGCTCGCTCTAGTGGAACCTTTGCAAGATCAGCCTCGCAAACCCCGACGGATTCCCATGGGGGATGAAAAGAAAGATGAGGGAGTAGGAGATCCTATAAAAAATATTGCTCGAGGAGGCCCTTGAAAAATAAAGGAACGCGATGACGGATAACTTTGCCCAGATCCTTCAATGGCTGCCCACAGGCGGCACATCTGCATCCAACAACCACTCTGGAGGTGCGACTCCTTTTACGGTACAAGTAAATTTTTACATTCCCATATTTGAGGGTCAAATAGATGCAGATGCCGTAGATAGATGGTTGAATCTATTAGAAGGATATTTCTCAGTTCATGAATTTTCCAACTGAGAGAAGATTATTTTTGCACTCCTCAAAGCTGCCCCCCATGTCAAGGACTGGTGGGAAACCCACTATGAGAAAAAAGACGAGACAAAACCCTCTCTATTCTTGGTCGTAACCACTTGGAATTATTTCTGAGATGCCATCAAGGAACAATACTATCCCATGGGGAGCTATGAGGACAAGTACATACAATGGACCACGCTGCGACAACAAAGGGATCAAGATGTGCATGAGCTGATGAATCTATTCCATACCTAGCACAAATTTGGGTATCAAAGATTCAGAGAAACATCTGGTGCTAAAGTATCGCAGTTGTCTGCACAGATACATTCAAGAGGAAATGGAGTTCCTCGACATCTCCTCACTTGGTACGGCATACCGGTATGCTGCCAAGATTGAGCAGAAATTGAAACAGAAGAAGTGAGACTTTGGATCTGCGAATCAAAAGTAAGGGAAAGGTGCTCCCAAACCGCAGAACAAAGGATAGAGCCAAGCCATGGCAACTCAAGACAACCTGTCAAAACCACAAGCAAAGAACAATGCCACAAAGCCAAAGAAGGAAACGGGAAAGTGGTGTGAGTTCCATAAGAGCTCCACTCACAACACAAGTGAGTGTTGGGCCAAGCAGTCGCTAGTGGCCGAGATGAGGGCTTCTGAGTCAGATGCATGCTCTGACTCGGAATCAGAACCTAACAAGGGGAATGAAAAAGGGAAACAGATTTTTGATGCAGATCCCAACGCCATTGTTGCCACTACGAAGATCCAGAAGGAGGAACCAGAAGATCCAGAGGAGGAGGAACGTCTCTTCCACTCCTAGATGTGGGTAAAGGGCTCTCCGGTACAGTTCATTGTCGACAATGGGAGCCAAAAGAACCTCATTTTAGTAGACACCGTGAATTGGTTGGGCATGCCGACCATAGCTCACCTGCATCCATACACCATCGGGTGGCTTCACCAAGGACGAGATCTCCACATCAACCAACTGTGTCGCCTCCCCTATAGCATCAAGCCCTTCATGGATGAGGTATTATGTGACGTTTCTCCTATTGATGTTTCTGATGTATTATAGGACAACCATACTTGTGGAAGCGTCATGCTATGTATGAGTCTCGGCCTCACGCTGTTATTGTTACTTTGGGAAATAAGTTTTACAGGATACCAGAGGTACCACCTCCTACCGCTATCTCTTTGGTTATTGCAAAAAAATTCAGTAATCTCATTTCCCAAACCAGGAAATTCATTTTCCTGATGATCCGTCCCCAAGGCAAGAAGAAGATTGTGGCCACGACCTCCAGACAGGGCTCCTTTGCATGACAACAATAAATTGATAAGGTTGTGGAGGAGTACGGGGACATCTTCACCTCACCCATAGGGGTTCCCTCTGTACTGTCAGGTCAAGCACCTGATTGATCTAACCCCAGGTGTGCCGCTACCCAATGGACCGATCTATCGGCGCTCTGTTCTGGAGAACGATTAAATCAAGAGGCAGATTCAGGAGCTGCTGCAGAAAGGTCACATTCAACCAAGTTCATCGACCTGTGGGAGCTCGATCATGTTGGTACAGAAGAAGGATGGGACATGGAGACTCTGTATTGACTATCGGGCGCTGAACAAGATCACTGTCTAGAATAAGTACCTGATCCCACAGATTGATGACCTTCTGGACCAACTCAAAGGTGAAAAATATTTCAACAAGATTGACTTGAAGTCTGGGTATCAGCAGGTACCAATTGAACCCTCCGATGTGTGGAAGACTGACTTCAAAGCCAAGGAATGCCTTTTCGAATGAATGGTCATGCCTTTCAGGTTGACGAATGCTCCCACAACGTTCATGAGGTTGATGGACGACATATTGCGGCCATTCACCAACTCATTTGTAGTGGTGTACTTGGATGACATTCTGATCTTCAGCCAAACTTGGGAAGAGCACCTCCACCACATCGGACAAGTCTTCCAAACACTGCGGCAACACAAGCTGTGTGCCAATTCGGAGAAGTGCACTTTTGGTATGACCCAGGTTCAATATCTGGGATACATTATTGATGAAAGGGGGGTGCATGTGGATCCAACCAAGATCCAAGTCATTCGGGATTGGCCAACCCCAATCACTATAACAGAGCTTCGTAGCTTTCTGGCTCTTGCTAATTTCTACTGTAGGTTCGTGTTGGGATTCTCTTATATCACTTGGCCCTTGAGTCAAGTCACCAAGGGAGGAGCGAGAGCAAAATTATTTTGGTCAGAACCTCAACAGAAGGCGTTCACAGAATTGAAAGATCGCCTCTGTTCTGCCCCAGTGCTCACATTACCAGACTTGTAACAACCATTTGAGATTGAGACAAATGCCTCTGACTATGCTATTGGGGTAGTTATTACTCAACAGGGACATCTAGTGGCATATCACAGTGAGACATTGTCTGACACAATTTGCAAGTATCCCACTTATGAAAAATAAATGTATTCCATTATGCAAACTTTTCGACAATGGAAGCATTACATTTTGGGGAAGGAAACAATCATCCACATAGACCACTGGCCTCTGTAGTTCATACAGACACAAGGGAAGTTGCAGAATGATTGCCATCAGAAGTGGTCCACATATCTACAACAGTTTCATTTTAACATCAAGTACAAGAACGGTAGCACCAATAATGTTGCAGACTACCTCAGCCGACCACCAATCGTGGTGATCACCACCGTTCTCAACTATTTTGGGCATGAGACTTCTAATTGGCTACTTCTATACAAGAGCGACCCAGAATTTGGCCACATTTACAAGGCACTCTTGGGGGGTATGCAAGTTCCAAATTTTCACCTCCAAGATGCACTTTTATGTCACCTGGGACACCTTTGTGTTCCTTCAAGCGAGCATGCCAAGATGATATGGGAAGCACACTACAGTCAAGTCGTTGGGAATTTCAGGGTTGAGAAAATAGTAACAGTACTGCAGAAGTATTTCTATTGGCCGAACCTTCGAAAGGATGTCGACAAGCACATCAAATCCTACACTACTTGTGCCATTGCCAAACTGACCATCAAGAAGCAAGGCCTATATACTCCGCTACCTACCCCTAGTCAACCTTGGGAATCCCTCTCCATGGATTACATGTCGGGCCTACCATGTACTAAGCATGAAAATAACTGTGTTTTCGTGGTCGTCGACAGATTCTCGAAGATGGCCATTATGGTGGCCTGCAAGAAGAATATCATAGCAGAAGCCATTGCTAAACTCCTCTTTGAATGAGTGTGGGTGCACTTTGGGATCCCACAGTCTATCATATCAGATCATGATAGCAGGTTCCTCAACACATTTTGGTCCAGCCTCTCGTCAATGCTAGACACCAAGCTCACCAAGTCCACACCTTTCCATTCCCAAACAGATGGCCAAACAGAGGTCGTCAACAGAATGATTGTACACATTCTACGCATGTACAATTCAAAGCATCCATGCACATGGGACGAGAGCCTACCCTATGCACAAAATAGTTATAAACAGGCTCTCCACAGTTCAATCAGCCATAGCCCCTTTCAGGTGGGCTTGGGATTCCAGCCACTATGTCCCATTGACGTAGCCATTCCATTTGCGGCTACTCAGGCCTATTCGACTCATGTCCAGTCTAAAGTTGACAAAGCAAATAACTTCATCGCGAAAATTCAACACATCCGCAAATAGGTTCATGACATATTGGATAGAGCCAATGCTAAGTACAAGCAACTCCATGATCAACATCCAGTGCCACACAACTTACAGGTGGGTGACAAAGTATGGCTACATTTGCAGAAGGAACGCTTCACTGGACCCCACCGCAAGCTTCGACCACTCTGATACGGTCCATACACCATCGCCAAGGCTGTAGGGAACAATGCCTTCTAGCTCAATATTCCACCATTCCTTGGTCTGCACCCAGTATTCAATGTGGACCACCTTCGTCCTTACTTCCCACCTCTACTGGACACCTCTGATGTTGCAGAACAACTCACACCAATACAGTTAAACCCAGACTGCATGGAACAAACCACCACGGATTGTATCATGGACATGAAAATAAATAACACTCGCCAACAGAAGATACAACTGTATCGGGTTGTCAAAGCTGGCCAACTCCTACACCAAGGAAAGTGGTTCACCAGGGACCAAGTTCAGCAGAAATTTCCTCATCTCATGGAGGAACTTAACGCAATGGGGAATATTGATTCCTAAGGGGGGAGGAATGATATAGGTGGATATTGGTGGTCACTCGCCTATTACACTTGGGGCTCCACCATTGTCTCTTTCAGTTTTTCAATTTTGGCACAACTTACTATTTTTAGAAGTTTTTTGGGTCCTAAACTTCCGGAGCCGTTTTGAGGCCCTAAATGAAATTTTTTGGGAAAAATAGGAGCAACATGGGTCCTTGCACTAATTTTTCACACTTAAAATTTCTAGTCCTCGGATAGATATTTCTAACGAGGTACATTTTGCATCGAACAGAGATCGTATGCCAAAGTTACGTTCTCGGGAAGTTGAAACACCAATTTACCCAAACGAGGCCCATATTTTTGGCGCTTCATCTCCTAGGGTTGGGGTTTTGGATGTTTAGGGTTTTCCATTGTTTCTAAATAATAAATAGGCCCTCTAGCCTCATTATAACATAGTTCAAAGGGTTGTAGCCACGACATCTCTTCTCAGAGATAGCCACCAGCGCCCTAGCTAGTTTATTTCCATTCTGTCTGTAAGAAAATTTCAGTTCTTCGATACTAATGAAATGAAGTTTTATTTCCACTTCATATTTTTATTTATGGTTATATGTTTATTCTGTTGTGTTCCTACATAAATCTAGATCATTACTTTCCAGTGCTATTTTTCAATAGAGTTATTTCAACCATCGTTGGATGGCTTGAGTGCATCCCTTTTTGGAGAACTATGTATATTCATTTGTTGTTGGTACATATGATATGGCTTAGTTATTTCTTCTCATATGTATGATGTTTTGATGTATTCCGATATTTTTCCAATTTTATATGTTTAATTCTTATTTGAAATTGTGAATATGTTTTATATTTCTGTCTTTCCCATTTTGGGATATTACAGTGGATTCAGAGCATGATCTTTGGCTCAAATTGTGGGCATTTCATGACATCAGAGGAATAAGGAGAAGAAGTAGAAAAAGAAGAAGTCTGAGATGGCAGAAGGATTGAGTTTTGCCACACTTGTCTTTAGATGTATGTAGGAACTCAACATGGAGATCAAAGAAATGAGAAGGTAAAGGAAAAAGGAAACCTCAAGAGGATTTTAGAATGGATAAGGTCAGAGCACTTCCTATCAGCAGTATAAGCAACCTCCGATGCAGAAATTTCCACAACGCCCTACCATACCCACTTTCCTTGCAAAATGAAATGAATGGCATGGAGATGGATGATATTTGGAGCATGATACGCCTACTGATTATCTTGTATAGTAAAAATCTAAATCTAGAGAATTAAAAGAGAATATGGCTCTCGAATAGTTTTTGTAGATCTAAGAGAACTGGTCACCCCACAGCAGCAATAGAGGAAGAGAGCATATGCAAAATAGATTCTTTCTGCCTACATTTGACAGGTCATCCAAAACCACGACAAAAGATTAAATGGAGAAGTTGGATGCATTCTTCCAGCTACAACCAGTAGAAGAAAAGGAAGTTATTCAGATTGTAGCACAACAGCTTTAGGGTGAAGCAAATGACTGGTGGTTCAGAAAATTGAAACATGCAAGAGTGATTGCGTATGCAGAGTTCACTTAAATATTGGTAAAGAGGTTTGACAGAAGAAAGCTGGAGGCACTTTTCATTAAGAAATTTTCCGACATTGATGGGGAAGTATATGAGGAGAAAAAGGAATATGTCAACATTAATACTATGGATGAAGAGCAACTACCACCACCACCAACAACTGCAATACAGGTGTTGTCGCACATAATGTCTAGGCACCGTGACAATGGCTCAGATCAGGGGTTGTTACCTTGATCCTCAATCTCTCTATTTAAGTTGTCTCCTTGAAGACTAAAGGGAGTAGACCCTAATCGAAATGGAAGAAAGAGAATTGGTTGGAAACCAACCAATTTAGGAGACACAATCAAATGACCAAGTACTTATTTAAGATTTAACAAGATTTAATAGATTCAATTAGGTTAAAAGTTTGAAACCAATGCATTATGGAGTCAATTATCACGTTATGCAAATAAGATCAAGTAGGTGATATATAACTACTGCTAAAATGGATAACTATCGTGTTATGTAAGAAACCAATCCACCACCACATTATTGAATTCTTCGATTAAATAATCGGTTCATCAAACTGAAAGATAAGCCCCTTTCAACAATGTGATTTAACTTTCTATTAAATATAAGCTCATAATTCCAATGAAATTCTAGCTCAAAGAGAACAAAACATTTTCATAATATTTCAATATCATGCATTAAAGATATTCGATCTAGGAAAGAAAGACATGCAATTTATCATCACTTGAAGAGCATTCAAACTTAATATGCTATTAATATCAATTCAAGTAATTAAACCACATTTAGAGCCAATTAAATGACAATTAATCCCAATAGACGCTAAGCATGAAAAATATTTCCAACCGAGATGCGAGATTAAATTCCGAAAGACATTATCATCAAAGAACCATGAATTAAAATGCTAAACACCTCCAAATTTTGAATTAAAATGATTTTCTTAGCAATTCCAATCCAGAAAATTTAAATTTATCCTATAGTCAAACTTTGGACGTGATTAAAAATTAACTTTTGACTAATTTATATTTTTCCCTCTCTTTAACACCCAATGTCCCAAAAAATTTTATTTTCCAAAATTTATATACAAAAATTTTGGAAAGACTAATGAAGTTTTTTGAATTTTTAGCTTTGTTTTCAAATGAACAAAAAAAAATTTAAAAGTTAAAACCTTTAGAATTTTTTGAATTTTTAAATGGAAGAATCAAAATGTTAATGAAATTTGAAATTTTTGAAATGTTAATTTTTTTTTTAATTCTTAAAATGTCAAAAAATGCAACCATTAAAAAATAAATAAATAAATAAAATAAATCAAATCAAATCAAAATCAAACCCAAAAAAATGCGCTAAGGATCAAACTTTACAAATGAGATAAAAATGAAATTTTAATCTTTACAAACTTTACAAAATCGAATCTCATTAAATCTAAGTAAAATGTTAAAAAAAAAAAAATCGAATGTCAAAAGTCTAAAAACTAAATGTAATGTTTTTTTTTTTTTTTTTAACTCTCAAACTAACTAAAAATCAAAATGGAAATCTAAAAAAAAAAATTAATTGAAATCAAAGTTAAATAATTATGATGTGTTAATGTCTTGTTGTGTTTTCTTGTGCGTAAGTTTAGAGGTGAAGGAGTGGGAGCACGAGTGGATGACAACAGAATACGAGACAGTGGATTCACGCAGGAGGGGGGATCAAGTGTGAGGGAGCAGCGGTAATGGAGACTGCATGAGGTAGAGAGGGCCGATGACAGTAGGGAGGAGGGGTGGGACGTAGATAGAGTGTGGATCGAGCCGCCGATAGATGAAGGCTGTGATAGTGTTAGGTCCCTATATTACTAGTATAGTCCCTTATTGTTGTTAGTGTAACCCCCTTACTGTTATTATTGTATCTGTGTAACCCCCATATTGTTATTATTGTGCCCTTAAATTATTAGTGTTAGGTCAGCTAGGATTACATTGTGGCCTCATGGACTCCTATATATAGAAAGGAGGTTTTGTAATTTGAATCATCCAACAATTTTTCATTCATGTAATGTATTGGAGGTTCCCCCCTGGAAGTGGCTTATTTCTAAGGCATTGATATCTCTTTTCTTCTCTTTTTGGAGCTGGTTTCACAACATTTGGTATCAAAGCTTTGGATTCTAGGGTTTTTGCTGCTCCAAACTAGTCATCGTGGCATTTTCGCTATAACGTTTTTTCTACGAAGGTTGAGAAGGTGAAATTTTTAGAGTACGAAGCCGAATTCCTGAGGAACATCGTTGCAACATTTTAGATCTTGGTTCACAATATTTTTAGAGATATGATCTGTGGAATTTATGGCTTTTTGCAGGCTCCTGAATTTAGCCTAAACAAGTCATCGAGGAATTTTTGATATAAATATTTTTCTATGAAGATTAAAAAGTGGAAATATTTGGAGAGAAAAGCTGAAATCCTGAGGAACATCATCGCAAAATTTTAGAGCTTGGTTCACAATATTTTTGGAGATATGATATGTGGAAGTTAGGTATTTTTCAGGCTCCTGAATTTCATCTCAAAGAGGTTATCATGGGAAAATATTCATAACTCCCTCTCTGAGCATTGGATTGGAATGCTGTAAAAAGTGACCGCAATTAAACAGACTTTAGTTTCCTATATATCAATCTCAGAGCCAAAGGATGAAACAGGAAGACGTGGCAAGTCGTACAAGTTCACTCTACTAAACCAGTCCATAATTGGGTCATTGTGGGAGATTGGACATATCTTTGTCTTGAAGAATCCAAATCAGATCAGACCTATGAAATTTGAAAGAATCTTAAGAGGGCTACTACAAGGCACAATTTCATATATTGAGGATCCAAAATTATATATATAATTCAGTTTCAATATAGATCTCCCCAAAAGCAAGTAAAAGGTGTGTTTTTTTTCCCGAATTACATAAGTCTTGTTTGAAGAATCAAGTTGAATTGATTCCAAGGGCATATTGTAGAATAGATATCAGTATTGGATTCTAAAATGGCGCCTAAAAAGAATTCAACACCCATTAAGCCTTTAAAAGGCTCTACTATGACTCTTGAAGACCAAGAATGGAAACACAACATATCAAAATGACAAGAGCAAGTGCAACAAATTTCGCTCTCGCAAAGAGCAACAAAAAATGACATGGAAGTTTTGAAGCAAGGCGTGGAAACTAAGATGGATGGTTTGAAGAAAGGTGTCGAATCTAAGATGGATGGTTTGAAGAATGGCATGGAATCTAAGATAGATGTCATGGAAGCTGGCATGGAATCTAAGATGAATGACGTGGAAGCTAAGATCGATGAGAAAATGGAAAACATGAAGAGTGATCTGTTAGAAAATTATATATTACAGAGCAATGCAACACATAAAGTATGCAGAAAATACAAGCACACAAAACACATAAAACCATAGAGACACAGATATACGTGGTTCACCCAATTTAGGCTACATCCACCCCAAACAGCCAGTCCTTCCTTTATATTATCCAGCAAAATGAAGAGACAAAACCTATTGCAGATCCACCGCAATATCCTCTGTTCTCTCTCACAGTATCCCTATCTGTTTTCCGCTTAGAGAAAACACATGTAATACACAACCGCAATACAATACCCTCATACAAAGAGAGGGGTTGCCTTCTAGGGAAAAAATCCCTAAACTAAACATAACTTCTACCGTCAGATCATCCGCCTAATGAACGACCCAGATTGACTAGAAATTACTATATGTTTACAAGGAAATTTTACATCTATTTTTAGCTTCGGGGGCACTGCCCCCGAAACCCCCCGCCAGGGGGGGGCTCCATAAAGTCGCTACCACCCCGCCCTGGACCCCCATGACAGCGATTAATTTACGGGTGGCATTTCCACCCCATTTAAGGTACAGGGGTCCAATGCTGTGATACAAAGTAAACAAGATAATCAGACTCCACACCCAACAATCTCCCACATGGAGACTGATTGTAGAAAATCTACAGCTGCTTCATTTTCTGGACAATGACTCCTACTTAGACCTAGCTGTTTCTCATCTTCATCGTCATCCTTGAAGACTAATTGAAACTGAGCACATTCTCAGTTTCTCCCTCGTTACAACTTTTGTTAGCATATCTGCAGGATTCTTGCTAGTGTGTATCTTTTCCACCTTCAACTCTCCATCTTCAAATACTGACCGTATGAAATGGCACTTGAGATGTATGTGTTTAGTCCTGGAATGAAATGCTGATTTCTTTGCAAGATGAATGGAACTTTGGCTATCACTGTATAGCATGCCCATATCATGCTTCTTACCCAGTTCATCCATAAACCTTTGTAACCAAATCATTTCTTTACTAGCCTTTGTAAAAGCAACATACTCTGCTTCTGTTGTTGAAAGTGCAACAACACTTTGGATTTTGGAAACCCAACTGACATCTGTTCCACCTACAGTAAATACATATCCTGTAGTGCTCCTCCTATTATCTCTGTCATCTGCCATATCTGCATCAACATATCCGTGTAGAGCAATGTTTGAACCACCAAAGCATAATGCTTTATTTGTGGTACCTCTCAAATATCTGAGAATCCATTTTACTACCATCCAATGTTCTTTTCCTGGATTGTTCATGTACCTGATTACAACTCCCACTGCATGTGCAATATCAGGCCTTGTGCAGACCATTGCATACATTAAGCTTCCAACTGTTGATGCATATGGAAATTTAGATATATATTCCATTTCTTCATGGGTCTTGGGGCACATCTCCTTACTAAGTTTGAAATGGCTAGCAAAAGGTGTACTAACTGGTTTTTCATTCTGCATATTAAATATTTTCAACACCTTCTCTATGTACTCATTCTGAGACAGTGTTAATTTGTGATTTTTCCTGTCTCTAGTTATCCTCATACCAAGGATTTTTTTGCAGCTCCCAAATCCTTCATTGCAAATGAATTTTCCAATTTTATTTTGAGCACATTTATTTCCTGCATGTTAGACCATGAAACAAGCATGTCATCTACATAAAATAACAATATAATATAGCTGCCATCATTTTGCCTTTTTAGATAAACACAATGATCAGAGTGACATCTAGTATAACCTTGTTCAGACATAAACTTGTCAAATTTTATATACCACTGTCTTGGAGCCTGTTTGAAGCCATACAAGCTCTACTTTAACCTACACACCAATTTTTCTTTCCCTTTGACCTCATATCCTTCTGGTTGTTGCATGTATATCTCTTCTTCCAAATCTCCATGGAGAAATGATGTCTTTACATATAACTGTTCAAGATGTAAATCTTCTGCTGCTACAAGACTTAAGATAGTTCTAATTGAAGTCATATTAACAATAGGAGAAAATATTTCATCAAAATCAATACCTTTCTTCTGTGCAAACCCCTTCACCACAAGTCTAGCTTTGTACCTCTGTTTTCCTCCATCTTCTTCCTTCAGCCTGTAAACCCATTTATTCTGCAATGTAGTTTTACCTGCAGGCAACCTGACTAAGTCCCAAGTATGGTTATGCATTAAGGAGTCCATCTCTTCTTCCATGGCTAGCTCCCACTTCTTCATGCTTTCAACCTGCATTGCTTCTTCATAACATTCAGGTTCACCAGAATCAGTCAACAATAAATAATATAATGAAGGAGAGTATCGTTCAGGGGGTCTACTTATCCTGGTAGATCTTCTAACACCACTTTCAGGTGTTTGAGGTGACTGTTTCTGTTGTGGTGGTTGCTGCTGCTGTGTTTGTTGATTATTATTATTTTCAGGCACCTTTACTTTTTCAGTTATCTCATCAAGAACTATGTATTCCTTACTTTCTTTTTCCTATTTCTTTTCCTGCAACTGATTCTTATACAAGACCTTTTCATTGAATATTACATCTATGCTCCTAATGATTTTGTGATTTTCATAATCATATAAGTGATAACAAAATTCATTAAGACCATATCCAATAAAGGTACATTTCTTTGATTTTGCCTCAAGATTTGTTCTATTTTCTTTATTAATATGGACAAAGGCCTCACAACCAAAAGGCTTTAAAAAAGAGTAGTTTACCTTTTTACCTGTCCATGCTTCCTCTGGAATACCACCATCCAAGGAACTTGAAGGCCCTCTGTTTATTAGATAAATAGAAGTATCTACAGCATCTGCCCAAAATTGTAAAGGAAATCCTGCATGCAATCTCATGCACCTTGCACGCTCCATGATTGTTCTGTTCATCCTTTCTGACACACCATTTTCTTGTGGTGTTCTTGGAACTGTCTTCTCTCTACGAATTCCATGCTCTGAACATTACCTATCAAACTCTTTGCTGCAATATTCACCTCCATTGTCTGATCTGAGACACTTCAACTTCTTTCTTGTCTCAATCTCAACCAAAGCTTTCCATTTCTTGAAAGTATCAAATACATCAGATTTATTTTGAATAAAATAAATCCAAGTTTTTCTAGTTGCATCATCAATAAATGTAACATAATAGCGAGAGCCACTGAGAGATGATACCTGAGAAGGTCCCCATACATCTGTATGCACAAGCTCCAATTTTTCACTCTTCTTTTCTTTCCCAACTCTGAGAAATCTGACTCTCTTTTGTTTTCCATAAATGCAATTTTCACAGAAATCCAAATCAACATTCTTCAAACCTAGCAAAAAATTTCTTGAGTGAATAATCTTCATCCCCTTCTCACTCATGTGTCCGAGCCTATGATGCCATAATGCTGCATTTTCTCCTTTGGAAGTTAAAGCATTAACAGAGTTAGAAATACCATTGCATAAATACAATGTACCAACATTTTCACCTTTTGCTATTACCAGCGCTCCTTTGGTGACCTTCCAAGTTTTATCTGTGAAAGTTGTCACACAACCTTCACTGCCTAACTGCACTGTTGAAATCAGATTTTTCTTCAGATCTGGAACATGCCTTACCTCCTTTAGTAGCCATTGGTTTCCATTCTGTTGTTTTACAAGAACTTTACCCATTCCAACAATTTTACAGGGTTTATCATCACCCAAACGAACTTGTCCAAAATCTCTTTGAACATAGTCATGAAAATATTTCTTATCAGGTGTGGCATGGAATGAAGCCCCTGAATCTACAACCCAAGAATCAGTAACATTTTCGAAAGAAAGAATCAAAGCATCTTGTAACACATCACCTATCACATTTGCTTCATGATTGTTTTCTTGTTGTGTGTCTCCTTCTTTTCCCTGCCGAGATATATAGTATTTATTTAGGTGTCCTTTCTTTCCACATTTCCAGCACAATATCCCCGATCCGGACTTGGATCTGCCTTTCCTTGATTTACTGCAATATCTTGAGCTCTTTCTTCTTTCCATTCTTCTTCCCCTGGACTTTGCACTCAAAGCATTACCCGATGTCTCACCGGAGCTTTTTCGTCACATTTCCTCGCTAAGGATAGCATCGACAACATCATCAAACTTTAAAGTACTAGATCCAGAGATAGAGTTAGTAATGGCGATTACTAAACCATTCCAACTCTCTGGCAATGAGCACAAGAATAACAGAGCTCTAACTTCATCATCAAAGTTTACCCCTACAGAACTTAACTGACTGGTAATTGTATTAAAATCATTTAAATGGTCTACAACAGATCCACCTTCTGATATTGTCATATTAAATAGTTGTTTCATAAGAAATACCTTGTTTGAGGCCGAGGGTTTTTCATATAGTTTCACTAATGTCTACATGAAACCCTCTGTTGTTGTTTCCTTCGAAAAATTGAAGGTGACTAATGCCGCAAGGCACAACCGTACTGTTATGAGTGCCTTTCTATTGAGAATGTTCCATTCCGCGTCTATCATGGACGTCGGCTTCTTTGTTTTTTCGCTCAATGGTAGGTACATATCTTTCTGATACAGATAATCTTCCATCTGCATCTTCCATAGCGGGAAGTTTTGGTCGTTAAATTTATTGACCCTAAACTTACCATCTTCTGCCATTGCTCCCACTCAAACCAGGAACCCTTCTTTCTTACAAGTTTATCAGCCAAATATACCTTTAGCTCTAATACCAGTTGTTAGAAAATTATATATTATAGAGAAATGCAACACATAAAGTATGCGGAAAATACAAGCACAAAAAAAACTTAAAACTAGAGAGACACATATATACGTGGTTCACCCAATTTGGGCTACATCAACCCCGAACAGCCAGTCCTTCCTTTCTATTATCTAGCAAAATGAAGAGACAAAACCTATATCAGATCCACTGCAATATCCTCTTTTCTCTCTCACAGTCTCTGTATCTGCTTCCCACTCAGAGAATACACATGTAATACACAGCCTCAATACAATACCCTCATACAAAGAGAGGGGTTTCCTTCTAGGACAGAAAACCCTAAACTAAACATAACTTCTACCGTCAAATCATCCGCCTAATGAACGGCCCAGATTGACTAGAAATTACTATACTTTTACAAGACAATTTTATATATGTTTTTAGCTTAAGGGGAATTGCCCCTGAAACCTCCCGCCAGGGGGGGGCTCGATGAAGTCGCTGACGCCCCCCCGTAGACCCCCTACGGCAGCGATTAATTTACGAGCGGCGTTGCCACCCCATTTAAGGTATAGGGGTACAATGCTGTGATACAAAGTAAACAAGATAATCAAGCTCCACACCCAACACGATCTAAAAGCAGACATGGAAGGTTTGACAAAGTTGATACAAAAAATGTTTCCTAATGGTGTAAAGGTAGTAGAGGACACTCATGATGAGAACAAAATAAATGTTAATCATGATTTCATAAAATCTAATGTTGGCGGGAAGAACCACCATATTCCAAAAATGGATATGAGGAAGTTTGATGGAAAGGATCCTATAACATGGATACTACAGATGGAGCAATATTTTGATCTCCATAATGTGCAAAACACAGAAAAGGTACACATTGCAACTTTACATTTAGAACGAAATACATCTGTATGGTATCAATGGCTTTGCTCCCATAAGAAAATTGTCACTTGGTCAATTTTTACGGAGGAAATTATAGCACATTATGAGGATACAAAGAGAAATGCCTTCGTTAGCCAATTGATAAATCTCAAACAAAAGGGTTTAGTGGGGGAGCACATTGAGGACTTCCAAAAATTGAATATAAGGGTAACTGATATTCCAGAGGAACAGAGGATTGATCTCTTCATAGGTACTTTAAAGGATAACATCCAACATGAAGTTCGCGTTTTGGAACCTGATTCATTGGAGAAGGCATTCAGGTTGGCAAGAAAAATTGAATGTAAAATTATGGCAACAAGGAAGCCTACCACTCACTTCTATAAAGAGGGAAGTGTTGCTACTCCTAGATTTCCACAACCTACAAGGTTGACACCACAAAAATTGGAAGAAAAAAGAGAAAAAGGGATTTGCTACAGTTGTGATAGAAAATACACTAAAGGTCATAAGTGTGCTAAGAAGAAATTATTTTACATAGATTGTGAAGAGGAAGAAGAAAATGAACAAGAGGAGGATATACACCAGGAACTATTGGGGTTCCCATGTTTTGGCTAGATTGGCAAGACCAAAAGATGAGACAACCTCAAACCACTTTCAGACCTCAGGATCTAGCCCTCTTGGGTCCAGAGAGGGATCTATCTAAGGTCTGTCAAAGGTATATGTCTTTGAGCTCAAAGTTTAGGATGTTAGGCTAGTTATAGGAAAAAGGTTTGTTTGTTTGATTTGTTTTGATTTGGTTGTTGGGAATCAAGAATGAAGGGTTTCAATGTGAGACAAGGCAAGGAAAAGAAGGTTTTAGGCAAAGAGGGATAAATTCGGACAGTATTCAAGACCATTGGGAAAATGGGGTTAGGAAAGGGTTTACTTGATGTTCAATATGCAGGCTTTCAGTTGGGCTAGTCATCTAAAGCATTGGATCCTAAAATGATTTGGTGGAATGGGACAATAAGGAAAGAAGTTGAAAGAGTGAGGGTAAACCAATTTCTATCTATGGATCAGGTCAGAGGTCATTTAACTCCAGACCTGCTTGGACATACTCTTAGGCAACTCTCAAAGAAAGGCAAGGAAAAAACTGAGGGAACTTAGAAAGGTTTAACTAACTGAAAGGGATCCTAGTGAGACAAAGACAAAGTTCTAAACTCCCAGTTTTCCCAATTCATTCAATTAAACTCTAACAAGAACATCTAAGAAGAAGATTCATTAACTCATACATCAGCTAGCATGAAATAACATCCACAACACTGGTTAAATTAACTGAAACTAATTCTCAGATAACACATTTAGCAAAAAACATTAAGGCAAGGAGAGCAGAAGCATAGGGTGCCTAACAAGGGCAAATCCTATGCCAGATTTCTGATGCAAGACAGAAGAACTAAAATGGAATGAAATAAAACACAGAGACAGAGAAACATCACCGCAGCTTTATATTGGGATCCAAAGAAATGTGCTTGTCATATTAAGAGCAACACCAATCAGGTAAAACATTTTCCAATAGCTTGAAATTGAGTTTGAAAACATACTCCTCTGCCTATTTTACAACTTTACACAGTGAGCATGCCTCAAGAGAAAGGCTTGCAATTCTCAGATATCTCATCAACAACTTTACAATGTTTTCTTCATGAGTTTTATAGCTGAAGAGAAGCAGAGGAGGTAGGTTGAAAACTAAATGCAGCATTAACACTCAGAAGAGGAAGAGGGCCGAAACCCATTCTGTTTTAATCTCTGAGCATTAATCTCTGGAAATTTTGGAGGAAAAAATGGTCTTCGTCAGGCTTCATTTACTCCAGGTATGTCTCTGATGCATTCTGGTTTATTGTACTCTATAGTACCTTGGTGAATAAATAAAATGGTAAATAAATGACTGAATGGTCTGCCATACTGGTGAAACAAATGCTCTGATAGCTTTGGACTGTGTTCTAGGTGGAAATCTCCTCTGGAGCACGACATAGAATAAAATCAGTATGGGCAACCCGTCCTTTCCTGGGAAAAACATTCTGCTGATGTATCTGCCCTGTACTTTGATGAAAACAGGCTTCCTTGCCTTCCCAAGTTTTTTTCTTCTCTATCGGACACTGAAACCTATCTCACTGAGCTCAACAATGGTGAATCATGGTGGAATTTAATGCCTGCATCTTGCAGAACACACAACTGGACTAAGAAACTCAATGCATATGAGGGCGGATGAAGCGGAGGGTGGAAGAAATGATAGCGTGGCAGTGGTGATTTTTAAATGAAAAACGACGAAAATGCATTGTAATGGTGAAAACAATGAGCAATAGGGTTTGGTAGTAGAATGTAGTGCAAACCGTTAGATGGTGGTCTGGGGACAGAGATCAATGGTAGAGATCAATCGGAGGGATGGCCTTATGAAATAGAATGGAACATATATGAAACACGAAACCTTTAATGAAAATATGAAACTTTGGTTAAAAATGAAAATGCAAAGGAAATGGGAGAAAACACAATGAAATGTGTGGAAGTGGACGTACGAGGTGGGACCCAGCCAGAGGCGGAGGGCGATTCATTTTGAACCGTTAGATCTTAAACCCAATGGACGGTCAAGATTTAGTCGGAGAATCGCAATCGCAATGGACGAGAGGGACGCACACTTTATAATTTCCGATTGCAATCAAGGAAGGGGAAGCGATGATCATTGGATTTACATGGAGATCGACGGTGGAGATACGGATCGGGAGATCAAAATCGGGGGGGAGACAAAGGATGACACAAACAAACTTTCGATTTCTATTGGCGGAGGCATGCAATAGTCGTTGGATCGACAAAGGAATCAACGGTGGAGATCTGTCCGGAGGGCAAAAGGGGAAAAGCGACGGGAGCAAAGCGAGAAGACCTAGGCCATTGATTTCAAAAATGGATGAATGACTATGATTGAGTCAGGCAATCGCAATCGGAGGGGGGACAGGGGTGACACATATTAAAACTTCCGATTGCGATCAGGCGGGGAGTGCGACAGCCGTTGGATCAGTGTGGGGAATGGACGGCGAGGATTTATTTGGAGCAATCGCAATCGGAGGGAAACAGGGGTGGCACATCACGAATGTTCCGATTTCGATTCGGCGGAGACAACGATGACCGTCGGATCATGGGTAAAATGGACGGTCGGGATCGGATCGGGAGATGGCATGATCGTGGATCGGAAAACGGGACCTGCGATTAATCGGAGGGGAAAGCGATCGGAAGGGAATTGCGATCAATCACATCGAAAACATTTGCGATGGACTGATTGGGGGACACAGCATAAGTCTTGTGATTAATATAATTTTCGATATTGCGCAGACCGTCTGATCTATGTGGCGAATCAACGGTGGAAAACAAGTCGCGGGACTTGTTAATAAAACAATCGCATCGGAACTTTTTTAATGTAACAAAGGAATTCGCACCTCCGATGACCTCCGATTGCGATTAGCACTCAAGACTTAAGTACTTGGTCTTAGAGAAGGGGCATGTGTGGGGAAGTGGTTGAAAGGGGCCAGCGGGAAGAGGGGCTAAGCCCTATTATAATGTCTAAAAGTGGGTTTTAGCCCATTTTTAATGAATTTTAATGGTTAGGGAGGGTAACGATAGGAGGACAAAGGGGAGATTTGAGGAAACAAAGGGCAAGGGTGGAATTTCATGGGGATTTTGGGAAGATTTAGGAGAGTAAGGGGGAATTTAGGGGAAACAAAGGGGACTTTGGCAAAAGAGGAAAAAGGGATAAAATGAAGCATTTTGCAGAGGCACAAGGGACAGATAATGGCCTTTTTGGAGCATCATTCTTCATCAGTTAGGCTCATTGACATCAGTATAGCACGAGTGAAACATTCAAAGGCAGGGAACATAGGAAGGCTTCAAGGATGATGTGTTTTCAAGAGAAATGCATTCCTTGAAGGCTCATAAGACAATCTAGCCCCTTGCTTGCTTGTCAAGGAATTCGTAAGGGGCTAACAATGGCTCCACATGGGGATGGCTTCTTCTTGAAGGAGTCAAGAATTCAGAAAATGATCTTTGGTGTAGGCCAGATGCCTACTGCTTAAGCTACCTTTCTTCTTTGATTTTCAGCTGCCACAAATATGTTAGATCAACAAAACATTCCAACAATCTACCTACCCATCCTACAATCCTAGCATTTTTTCTTCTAGGGTGCATTTGAACTAGCAGACCCTTTACATCATTTATTTTTATGACAGAAAATAAACCTATTCTAAGTCTACCCTTATTACTCCATGAGACCAGATTAGACTATTGGTCTCACATGTTTCTCTACCTAATCTAATATCTGCTGGGATTAGACTGTCCAGCAGATTTCTTCTCTACATTCTACAACAGAAATTTAAAAACAGTCAAACTAGGATTAGACAGTCTAGTTTGCTGTAGATTCCAAGGCATAAATACAATTGCTCATGGACAGAAAATTGTAGAAAATTGAAAACAAAACTTTGAAGGCTTGAAATATGAAATCTTGAAGCATCCTTCTTTCCTTGTGACTCAAGTTTTGAGCTTGTTAGAGTCACTCTTTTTCTTCATTTCAGCTCTGGTTTTGGGCATGTCAGAGCTGATTTCTCCTTTTTTCTTTGTTGGTCCAGATTTTGAGCATGTTAGGACCAGCTACTTTGCTTCTTTTTGGCTCAGGTTTTGATCAGATTGGAGCCAATTCTTTTCACTTTATAGGTTCATGTTTTGAGCTTGTCTTAACCTCTCCTTTTTCTCTGTTTTTTGAAACATTTTCTCTTTTCTTGAAAACAAAATACTGCAATGGTATGTACAATGGAAATGAAAAATAGAAATTGAAAATCAGTAGAAGTAGTGTTTGAGCATCCTGCCGTTGACAGGACCCCCAAACAGCTCTGTACCATCTAATTCCTATAGGAAGAAGGAATTTGGACCCACAGTGGCGTAGATAATGTATGGACCTTGCCACAAGCTGTCAAACTTGCCGTGCTTTCCTTTATCCTCTCTCCTTGAGTCCCACCTCAGAACTTTATCCCCAATTTTAAAATCAGCAGCTTTGGTTCTCTTGTCAAACAACTTCTTTATGTTTTCCTAAACTTTGGTGGCTCTGTTATAGACCTCTTCCCTTGTTTGCTGAAGATTAATTTTTTGGTTTATCCTTCTCACCATACTGTCTTCTTCCGTCTGAATCTCTTGGACCAGCTTGATCACCGGTACCCCAAGGCAAGTAGGAAATACTGGTTCTGTACCATAGACAAGCTGATATGGTGACATGCTGATGGACTTCTTGGTTGTAAGCCTGTCCGCCCACAAGGCATGCACTAACTTGTTATGCCATGAATTTTTGTTCTCTTCTAACAACTTTTTGATGATGGCCACTAGGCTCTTGTTTGATGATTCAGCCAATCCATTACCTTGAGGGTAATAGGCAGTTGAATGACTCAGTGTTATTTGATACCTGTGACAAAAGTAAACCATTTTCTTGGATCCGAAAGCAGCAGCATTATCGGTGATTATTTTCCTTGGGCAACCAAATCGAGAGAGGATATGACCCTCTAGGAACCTAATGATGACTGAATCTGTGGCATCCCTAGTAGGTATGGCCTCTATCCACTTAGTGAAGTAGTCTGTGGCTGTTAAGATCCATTTTTTTTGTGGAGAAGAAATAGGGTGGATTTCTCCAATAAAATCTAGGCCCCATTGCATAAAAGGACCTTCAACAGTGATGGGTTGTAACGGGAGGGGAAGGAGTTTTCTCTTGCCTTCGAAAATATGGCATTTGTGGTAGGCAATTACCATCTTATGGACATCATTGAAGAGTGTGGGCCAATAATAGCCAGCCCTGAGTATTTTGTTTGTAGTGGATTTCTAGTTTAGGTGGCCCCCACACTCTCCTGCATGGAATTATTGTTTAGTCCTTTCTGGCTCTGCCTCAAGAAAACATTTAAGCAATAGGCCATTTGGGTTTTTCCAGTACAAGTTTTCATTCAAAATGCAATAGTTTCTGGCTTTCAGTTTTATGAATCTGGCCTTAGTCTTTGACAGTTCGGGTGGAGCATTTAGGTTGGTGAGCACATAAAGGATATCAGATTACCAAGGAGAGTTCTGAAACTTCTCCTCAACAGTGGGATCAGGCAATCCTTCTTTCTCATCTAAGGGAGCTACCATGTTAATGTCAAGGGCTTGCAGATTTGATTCAGCCATTAATTTGGCTAAGCCCTGGCCTTTGATCAGCTTGGTGGGTTTAATCTCAAGGTCATATTCTAAAATCACAACAATCCACTTGCCCCTCTTCCCATCTGGGTCTTCGGATAGAATGTCCTTGACAATTATGTTAGGCACATAAGCTATGGTGTGGGAATGCAGTATGTACACCCTGAAGTCCTTTAGGGCTTTTACAAGAGCGTAAGCCTGTTTTTCCATTATGTTGTATTTCAGGGGGGCATCCCTCAGTGCTTTGATGAAAAAGGCTATTGGTTGTTCCATTCCCTCTGGATTTTTCTGCAGCAATACTGCAGCCACTGTATGCTCAGAGGAAAATGGAAAGATCAGGAAATCTTTAGAGAAATCTGGGCTGATCAGAACAGGGGCTTGGGTGAGTGCAAGTTTTACTAATACAAAAGATTGTTTAGCTCCAACAGTCCATTTAACTCCTTCACCTTTCTTCAGCATGTTAGTCATGTTCCTAAGGTGTTCAGCTAGGTTGGGGATAAATCTCCTAAGGAATTTTATTTTCCCAATGAAGGACTGTAATTATTTGATGTTTCTCGGGTGTGTGATTTGTAGTATTCCCTCAACTCTTTGTGGGTCTATCCTAATTCCCTTTTCAGATATAATGTGGCCAAGAAGCTTTCCCTCTTACAGTCCAAATACGGTCTTTTTGGGATTCAATGATAGACCAAACCTTCTACATTTTTCAAACACTTTTCTCAGATGTTTTAGGTGTTCTTCTTCAGTCTTAGAATAGACTTTTATGTCGTCCAAGTAAATAACAATGAAGTGTCCTATCTCATCTGAAAAATCTATATCCATTGCTCTTTGGAAGGTTGCACCAGCGTTCATCAGTCCAAAGGGCATTTTTACATACATAAAGGTGCCCCATGGAGTGGTAAAGGCTATCTTGAGTTGGTATTTTGGGATTACTAAGACTTGGATGTAACCTAAAAACCCATCCAGCAAAGAAATCCTTTTTGAGCCTACTACCCCCTGCAGAATGTGTTCCATTTTTGGCAAAGGGTAGTTATCTTTGAGTGAGGCTCTATTAAGATTTCTGAAGTCAATACATAATATGATCTCACCTGTTTTCTTCCTCACAGCCACTAAATTTGAGACCCAATCAGAGAACCTTACAAAAACTATTATACCTTCCTCATACATCTTTCTAATCTCTTTTTCCACTGCAGGCAACTGTTTTGGATTTATTCTATGAAGTTTCTGCCTGAAGGGTTTCTGATTTTTCTTTAAAGGTATTTTGTGTTGTATAATGTTGGTTTCATATGCCTTTAAGTCTTCGTAACTCCAAGAAAACACGTCAATAAATTCTTTGAACAGGTCAATGTATTTCTTTTTCATCTCTGCGGGTAAAGACTTAGCCAATTTAATAATTTTAGGCTTATCTTCTGTGCCTATATTACATTATTCAACGTTAGAGTCCACATGCTCTATGGTAGGCTTTTTTGCCACATCATCGAAGTCAAACAGGTCCTCTAAAGGTGCCAGACCTCGAGGTATGTTCCTATCTTTTTCCTGCAGCACCTCTACTTCTTCACTGTCTGCGTTTTCACATTTTGTGGTTGAATTTCCAGTTTCTTCATCTAAAGCATTTATTTCCACGTCTTGGGGTGGAGATTCTTCCTCATCTGAGGGTTCCTCACTTAGGAAGCTATCACTAGACGTAGAGTCTGAGTCAAAAAACTCAAACTCGTTTCTACCTATCAGGAAATCTTTAATCTGTTTGTCACCCTCAAAGACCTACCAGTATTTTTTGTTATCCGGCATTGCGGGTCTGAATTTGGTCTGAATGATGATCTGCTAGTCATTGGGAGTCTTAGGGTAGGAACTAGCCAAGCAAGCCAATCTGTTTGTGATGATTGTTTGACTCCTAGGGATGAACACTAATTTGTACTCAACAAATGTTTTCAATATATCTTCGGCATCGTTCTTATACGCCCTCAACCTAGGGTGCTTGGCTTTGTATTCACCGTTTACCTGTTTTATGACCACCTCAGAGTCTCCCCTCACGACTATCCTTCGGGCTCCTAACTTCTTTAGCAGATTTAGACCCAGGATTAGAGCCTCGTATTCTGCAACATTATTTGTGAATTTGAAGTGAAGGTTGACAGTGTGGCTCTCTGCGTAGTCACTCTCAGTGTCCCGTATCCACACTCCTGCTCCTACAGTCTTTCTAGTACAGGACCCATCAAAACTCATCTCCCATAAGGGATTATTCTCATGTTTATCATTGTTTTCTTCCTTATAGCTGGGTTCGCCATTATGTTGCTTTATAGGGTCTGTACTAGGCTTTGGGTTGTTTTTTTCTTCGTGAAATGTATAGGGTTCAGAGAGCTGGCTAGATTGTTGTTTACGTTCTATTTCCTGTCCATTCTGAGCTAAGTTCTCAGTGCACTGTCTACAGTTTTCATCGTCGTTTTCTTCTAAATCCAGAGCAGCCATTATGTTGAAATCCATAGCCTCTGCCTCTTTGTTTGTATCTCTATTTTGGGACTCTGACCCTTCCAAGGATTCATCATTACAAAATATGAAGGAGTCGAGGTCTGTATGTATAGAGTATACCGGTGAATTTTCTGGTTTTTCGGGGCTACTGACTAGGAATTTCATCTGTGCCTCCCTATACAGTCTTCTAGGCTGGCCAAAGATGGGAATTGTGGCATATGAGCCATCCATCTGTATTGTACCCTGCAGCTTGGCTCCCCATGATCTTGATAATAACATGCCATACTTTGGTGGTACATCTGCCACCACGACATCCATGACCATACATTTAGCTGGGATCTGGGTCAAACTCACACATAAATCTTTGATCAGGCCGAGGCATTTTACGCTTCTAGAGTCAAATGAGTATAAATCTTTGTAGGGTATGGTTATCTCTAGGCCTAGTCTTTCCATGACTACCTTATGCAGTAGGTTGTGAGATGCTCTAGAATCATGCATTGCATTATGAAGGATCTTGTCATGAATATTGAGACTGATATAGAAAGGGGGAACTACCCCTTCTTGAAACTTCCCTTCTATCTTTGGTCCAAAAAGAAGGGCAGGCTGATCATCATTCAGGTTGACAGTGTCATTACTTTCACTTAGGTTCAAAGCTTTCAAAATCTAGCCTTTATATACATCCTGAGTGGCCAGCTCAGAGAGTGGAACAGAGATCTTGATCTTTGCAATCTCACTTTCCAAGTTGAAGTGGACTGGCTCTTTGGGACATTCAACTCTGTTTTGTTAACAACTACCTTGGTGGCAGAATCAATGGGTTGATTCTCACTATGTATAGTGTTAGGGACTGTTTTATCAGGAGCACTAACTGCAGTGCTAGTACTGCTAGTGGGTTGGTTTTGTTTATCACTCTTTTGGTTGTCTTTTTCTTTTTTCCTCCCAGAACTCTTAGCTGCTGATTTGTTACTTTCGGCAGTCACTTTAGAAGTCTTCTCAGGCCTTTTCTTGATGCTAACCTCGGGAGCCTTAGTTTTGGAATTTTCTTGGCCCTTTTTTCTCCTAAGTTCATATTGTTCTCTGACCTGCATCATAGCATTTTCAAATCCTGATCTGTAATCCTCAGATTCAAACAATTCTTCATCCCAACATGAGAGTGGAGGTCGATCTTCCTCTGTGGAACAGTTATGGATTAAATCCTCTGTTTCGAACATGTTTATTGTATTTCCCTCAGACTCTTCTATGATTCCCTCATATTCATCAAGAAAGTTCTCTTGAAATGGGGGAATAACTTGCTGATCTGATTCTGTTTGTCTATTGGGAGCGGCATTATTTCTTCTAAAGTTTTGGTTCTGGTTCTGGTTTTGATTTCTGTTTTGGTTACTAACTGTGAAAACCATTTTTTCCATCATTTGTTGTAGCCTTTCTACATTTTTTGATAATCTATCACAATTTGGGTCGGATGAGGAAGCTACATTTTCATCTCTGTATGTTACCCTCTTCTCAGCTCTCAATCTTGCTCTTTTCTCAATCAGATTTGCCTCTATATTCACTGCTCCTTTCTTCATGTCCTCCAATGTGTTGTATTCTTTGTCCCTAAGCTGGTAGGCCATGTCAGCATAAAAACCTTTGGGGTATTTCGCTAGAGCCATACCTTGTGGAGGTTTCATATGTGGAGGGAGAGCATTGTAAATGCTGTTAAATCTTGTTGTGTAATCATGGACACTCTCTCCTACGTTTATTTTAAGATTCATGTATTCTGCTAAGAGTTGGCGAGGCTTTTCTCTAACTTCCCATTTAATTATGAAAGTTTGATATAGAGATGGGAGATCATTAACGCTACCCGGAGGTAGGCCTTTAAACCATTTCTTCACATCACCCCCTAAGCTCTAGGAAAAGATTTTCATTTTGAATGTATCATCATCTATTTCCATGTAGTCAAAAGCATCTTCCATCCTATCTACATGGTGTTGTGCTGTGGTAGACTCTTTTGCAGTGAAGTGTGGGATCTTTGATTGATAATCATTGGGTAAGGGTACTAGAGGCTGGGGTAAAACCATAGGTGCATACCAGGCTACCATGATGATGTTTTGATGAGGTAAAGGGTTGACCTAGGCAGCAGGTATATGGATGACGGGGATATTATGACCAGCAGAGGACTGATGAGTAGATTTAGGGTGGTTGAGCCCCAAGTTCTGAACGAAGTGTATATCAGGAGGTGTAGATGGGGGGGTCTGTCTATTCCCAAGGTGCTTACCACTTTGAGGTGGTGAACCAGGAAGCTCAAAGTCTGGCTGCTCAAGAGCAATGAATGACCTAGTTCTTGGTAATCTATCGGGTAGGTTTAGGTCAAGATGAAAGTGTGATAGAGTTGTAAGTTCTTCAGGTGCAGATTTAGTTCTATGGATGTGACTGGAAATAGTTGATCTTCTAGGTGTAGGTGATTTCTTGAGGATTCTATCGGGGTTATCCACTATTTTAGGTGGGTTTGGGTTAGGGTAAGCTCTTTTGTGAATGGTTCTGTAAGCTAGAGTGTTTTTTTTAACCCAGCAGCTTAACCCTACTTGTTACTTCTAACGGGGTTGATGTTGTTATGGAGGCTGGTCTCCCAGTGGAGTCTAATGTGATACAAAGATAATTAGTAGGCCTACTGATCACCAGTGGAGTATTTTAATCATTTAAGTACTATGGAGTCGCCAGGTGGAAGGTTTGGGATGTTTTTGGAGGGTACACTGTCCACCACAGTGCTTATGAGATGTCCCCTTTCAAGGATATCTTCCAAACACAAAAAAATCTAACCAAAGATTGACTGGGAGGGAATTTACCAGATATGTCACCTCTGAAAGAGTGTGAGATCTGGAGGCTACCTGGCCCTTTCCAGACTCTATCCAAGAGTATGGGAGAAAAAACAACAAATGGTATGGAGGTCGATGTTTGAATAGGAGTGTTTGACTACCAACCTAACCAGAGATTGTAGGTTTCTGAGGCTCTTATGATGTAGAAGGTGAGAAATACTCAGAATTCTCCAGTGGAGTCGCCATTATGTTGGGGTTCCCAAGTTTTGGCTAGATTGGCAAGACCAAAAGATGAGAACACATCAAAACACTTTCAAACCTCAGGATCTAGCCCTCCTAGGTCCAGAGAGGGATCTCTCTAAGGTATGTCAAAGGTATATGTCTTTGAGATCAAAGTTTAGGATGTTAGGCTAGTTATAGGCACAAGGTTTGTTTGTTTGATTTGTTTTGATTTGGTTGTTGGGAATCAAGAATGAAGGGTTTCAATGTGATACAAGGCAAGGAAAAGAAGGTTTTAGGAAAAGAGGGATAAATTCAGACAGTATTCAAGACCATTGGGCAAATGGGGTCAGGAAAGGGTTTACATGTTGTTCAATATCCAGGCTTTCAGTTGGGCTAGTCATCTAAAGCATTGGATCCTAAAATGATTTGGTGGAATGGGACAATAAGGAAAGAAGGTGAAAGAGTGAGGGTAAACCAATTTCTGTCTATAGATCAGGTCAGATGTCATTTAACTCCATACCTGCTTGGACATATTCTTAGGCAACTCTCAAAGAAAGGCAAGGAACAAACTGAGGGAACTTAGAAAGGTTTAACTAACTGAAAGGGATCCTAGTGAGATAGAGACAGAGTTCTAAACTCCCAGTGTTCCCAATTCATTCAATTAAACTCTAATAAGAACATCTAAGAAGCAGATTCGTTAACTCATACATCAGCTAGTAGGCAATAACATCCACTACACTGGTTAAATTAACTGAAACTAATTCTCAGATAACACATTTAGCAGAAAAAATTAAGGCAAGGAGAGCAGAAGCATAGGGTGCCTAACAAGGGAAAATCCTATGCCATATTTCTGATGCAAGCCAGAAGAACTAAAATGGAATGAAATAAAACACAGAGACAGATAAACATCACCGCAGCTTTAGATCAGGATCCAAAGAAATGTGCTTGTCATATTAAGAGCAACACCAATCAGGTACAACATTTTCCAATAGCTTGAAATTCAGTTTGAAAACATACTCCTTAGCCTATCTTACAACTTTACACAGTGAGCATGCCTCAAGAGAAAGGCTTGCAATTCTCAGATATCTCATCAACAACTTTACAATGTTTTCTTCATGAGTTTTATAGCTGAAGAGAAGCAGAGGAGGTAGGTTGAAAACTAAATGCAGCATTAACACTCAGAAGAGGAAGAGGGCTGAAACCCATTCTATTTTAAACTCTGAGCATTAATCTTTGGCAATTTTGGAGGAAAAAATGGTCTTCGTCAAGCTTCATTTACTCCAGGTATGTCTCTGATGCATTCTGGTTTGTTGTACTCTGTAGTACCTCGGTGAATAAATAAAATGGTAAATAAAAGACTGAATGGTCTACCATACTGGTGAAACAAATGCTCTGATAGCTTTGGACTGTGTTCTGGGTGGAAATCCCCTCTGGAGCACGGCATAGAATAAAAACAGTATGGGCAACCCGTCCTTTCCTGGGAAAAACATTCTGCTGATGTATCTGCCCTGTACTTTGATGAAAACATGCTTCCTTGCCTTCCTAGGTCTTTTTCTGCTCTATCGGGCTCTGAAACCTGTCTCACTAAGCTCAACAATGGTGGATCATGGTGGCGTTTAATGCCTGCATCCTGCAGAACACGCAACTGGACTAAGAAACTCAATGCATATGAGGGTAGATGGAGCAGAGGGCGGAAGAAATGATAGCACAGAGGTGGTGATTTTTAAATGAAAAACAGTGAAAATGCATTGTAATTGTGAAAATAATGAGCAATAGGGTTTGGTGGTAGAATGCAGCGCAGACTGTTAGATCGTGGTCCGGGGACAAAGATCAATGGAGGAGATCAATCGAAGGGACGACCTTATGAAACAGAATGGAACATATATGAAACACGAGACCTTTAATGAAAATATGAAACTTTGGTTAAAAATGAAAATGCAAAGGAAATGGGAGAAAACACAATGAAATGCGTGGAAGTGGATGTACGAGGTGGGACCCAGCCGGAGGCGGAGGGTGATTCATTTTGAACCGTTAGATCTTAAACCCAACGAATGGTCAAGATTTAGTCGTAGAATTGCAATCACAATGGACGAGAGGGACGCACACTTTATAATTTTCGATTGCGACCAAGGAAGGGGAAGCGATGACTGTCGGATTTACATGGAGGTCGATGGTGGAGATACGGATTGGGAGATTGCAATCGGGGGGGACACAAAGGATGACACAAACAAACTTCCGATTACAATTGGTGGAGGCGTGCGATAGCTGTTGGATCGACAAAGGGATCAACAGTGGAGATCTGTCCGGAGGGCAGAAGGGGAAAAGTGACGGGAGCGAAGCGAGAAGACCTGGGCCGTTGATTTCAAAAATGGATGAATGGCTGCGATTGAGTTGAGCAATCGCAATCGGAGGGGGGACAGGGGTGACACATATTAAAACTTCCAATTGCGATCAGGCGGGGAGTGCGATTGGCATTGGATCAGCAGGGGGAATGGACGGCGAGGATTTATTCGGAGCAATCACAATCGGAGGGAAACAGGGGTGGCACATCGCGAATGTTCTGATTGAAATTGGGCGGAGACAACAATGACCGTCGGATCATGGGTAAAATGGACGGTCGGGATCGGAAAACGGGACCTGCGATTAATCAGAAGAGAAAGCGATCGGAAGGGAATTGTGATCAATCGCATCGAAAAAATTTGTGATGGACTGATTGGGGGACACAGCATAAGTCTTGCGATTGATAGAATTTGTGATATTGCGTGGGCCGTCTGATCTATGTGGCGGATCAACGGTGGAAAACAAGTCGCGGGACTTGTTAATAAAACAATCGCATCGAAACTTTTTTAAAGTAACAAAGGAATTCGCACCTCCGACGACCTCCGATTGCGATTAGCGCTCAAGACTTAAGTACTTTTTCCTAGCACAGGGGCATGTGTGGGGAAGTGGTTGAAAGGGGCCGGTGGGAAGAGGGGCTAAGCCCTATTATAATGTCTAAAAGTGGGTTTTAGCCCATTTTTAATGAATTTTAATGGTTAGGGAGGGTAACGATAGGAGGACAAAGGGGAGATTTGAGGAAACAAAGGGCAAGGGTGGAATTTCATGGGGATTTTGGGAAGATTTAGGAGATTAAGGGGGAATTTAGGGGAAACAAAGGGGACTTTGGCAAAAGAGGAAAAAAAGATAAAATGAAGCATTCTTCAGAGGCACAAGGGGCAGATAATGGCCTTTTTGGAGCATCATTCTTCATCAGTTAGGCTCATTGACATTAGTACAGTAGGGGTGAAACAGTAAAATGTAGGGAACATAGGAAGGCTTCAAGGATGATGTGTTTTCAAGGGAAATGCATTCCTTGAAGGCTCATAAGACAATCTAACCCCTTGCTTGCTTGTCAAGGAATTCATAAGGGGCTAACAGGAACCAACCCAAGAAGAAGAAGAAATGAGTCCGAACATATCTTGTAATGCATTGGCAGGAATTATCACTCCTCAAACTCTCAATATAGAAGGACATATCAAGAAGGAAAAAGTAATAGTGTTGATTGATTTAGGTAGTACCCATAATTTTATTCATTGTAAGGTAGCCAAGGAATTGAATTGTTTGCTATACCCAGCACCAGAATGTAGAGTGATGGCTGCAAATGGAGGAACTATAAATTGCTCTGGAAATGCCATAATATCAAGCTAACCATGGGGAAATATGTATTGAATAGTCCAATTTTTTCCATTCCTATGGGAGGTGTTGATGCTGTACTAGGTGTACAAAGGTTACAATCGTTGGGGACGGTACTTTTAATTTTCAAGAACTTTTCTTGAAATTTTTTTTAGAAGGAAAGGAAGTCAAATTACGGGGTATTATAGGGAATCCTGGAAATATAATAAGCTCTAATGTCATGAAAAATCTTATAAAGAAATAACAATGAGGCGTAATTGCACAATTATGCTCACTAGAAGTTCCAACATCAAAATCATCTATTTCTACAGATCTCCAAAAAGTCTTGGACGATCATTCCAAGGTTTTTGAAACTCCCAAAGGACTCCCACCTATTCTTAATCATGATCATTCTATTTTTTTGATTCTAGGAAGTTTTACTCCAAACATTAGGCCTTATAGATATCCTTATGTCCAAAAGAGTGAAATTGAACGTATGATTGCAGAAATGTTAGAGGTGGGTATAATTCAACCTAGTCAAAGTTCTTTATCTTCTCCTGTAGTATTGGTACACAAGAAGGATGGATCATGGCACATGTGTCCGGATTATAGGGAGCTCAATAAGCTCACCATTAAATACAAATTTCCCATTCCTGTGATTGATGAATTATTGGATGAATTACATTTAGCAATTTATTTTACCAAGTTGGATCTTCGTTCAGGGTATCATCAAATTAGAATGAAGACTGACGATATTCCGAAAACAACATTTCAAACTCATGAGGGTCATTATGAATTTTTGGTCATGCCTTTTTGCCTTACCAATGCACCTTCTACATTTCAAGGGTTGATGAATTCCATTTTCAAACCTTTCCTTAGAAAATTTGTGCCAGTATTTTTTGATGATATACTAATCTACAGCAAGTGTTGGAAGGATCATGTTCAACATTTTGACAGGGTGCTCAAACTATTGTAGGAGAAATAGTTATATGCAAAAACATCCAAATGTTTCTTTGGAGTACAAGAGGTGGAATATCTGGTTCATATTGTATCTCACGAGGGTGTTAAGGTAGACCCTAACAAAATTAAAGCCATTAAGGAATGGAAAGTCCCCACAACCATAAAGTAGTTGTAAGTATTTCTCAGGTTAACAGGGCATTATCAAAAGTTTGTTAAGAATTATGGGAGAATAGCAGCACCTATAACAACATTATTGAAGAAAGATGCATTTTCATGGATTCCTGAAGCAACTAAGGCCTTTGAACATATTAAAGAGGCAATGTGCCTAGCACCAGTCTTAGCTCCGCCAGACTTCACAAAAACCTTTATTGTGGAATGTGATGCCTCAGGAAATGGAATTGGTGTTGTTTTAATGCAAGAAGAAGACCCATTGCTTTTGAAAGTCGTCCAATCAAAGGAAAGTATTTACAGAAACCTATTTATGAGAAGGAAATGTTAGCAATAGTGCATGCATTAAATAAATGGAGAAATTACCTAATGGTAAGACTCTTCAAGGTAAAAACTAATCAGGATAGTCTTAAACACTTTTTGGAACAAAGACTATCTTCAGAAGAGCAGCAAAAATGGGTCACAAAGATGTTGGGTTATGAGTTTGAAATAATATACCAAAAAGGGAAGCTAAATCTTGTTGCAGATGCACTTTCAAGAAAGAATGAAGAGGTGGAAGCATTGCTTTGTGCCATTTCTATTATCCAACCAGATTAGATAACTGGAGCAAGAGATGAATGGAAGAAGGATGAAGAAGTGTGGACACTCATTCAAAAGTTGCAGCAAGATCGTAGTACATCTGATACATTTAGTTGGAAAAATGATTCCTTATGGTACAAAAATTTCTTGTATCTTTGTAAGAATTCCCAACTAAAACAAAATATTATTTTGGAATTTCACACTTCTCCTTTAGGAGGACACTCAGGATTTTAAAAAACTTACCACAGGGTGAAGAAAGAATTTTTTTGGGATGGCCTTAAATCTGATATTCAAAAGTTTGCTGCAGAATGCTAGGTTTGCTAGCATAATAAAGTTGAGACAATTAAGACCCTGAGTCTTCTACAACCATTATCCATTCCAAGTCAACGTTGGGAGGAGATTTCAATGGATTTTATCACCGGTTTACCTAAGTCGGAAGGAAAGAGTGTCATCATGGTGGTAGTTGATAGACTTACCAAGTATGCACACTTTTGTGCATTATCTCATCCATTTAAAGCAAGTACAGTTCCTACTACATTTATGGACACAATTCAAAAGCTACATGGAATCCCAAGGGTTATTGTGAGCAATAGAGATCTCTCTTGATATCTCTTTTCTTCTCTTTTTGGAGTTGGTTTCACAATAGATAGAGATTACATAGCAAGGAGAGTAGGGAAATGCTAGCTGTCATCCATAGACATCGTGAGTGCTATGTGAAGATGTAATCTTAGCATGTTGTGAGGCAGGGAAAAAATGTTGGAGAAGACAGCACATAGAGGGAAGAATGCGCAAGGGAAAGACTGCAGAATTTGGTGGAGGATAGATTATGGAATGGCGACAACTCAGATAAATGAGCAACAGATTGAGGGCAGCGATGCATATCTCAAAAAATGCAACATAAAATCACTAGGGAAGCCAGAGAACATGCAACAGAGAAGATGAAATGCACAGGTAGCTGGTGCATTAAAAAATATTTAAATTCAAATATTTTCCATTTGTCCAGAAATTCATTTGACACATAAAAATTTAGATCTTAAAATTTGACTTGAATATTCCTGCAAGGAATTTTGATAAAAATGAATGCACCTACAAATATAAAAACCTTGCAGCATAATGCTAGCCATATCTAAAACCAAATGTGATCCTAAGACCAGACCTTACCCTCTAGAGCCTGGATATGGCTCAGATCTAAAAAATTTCTTTGAAAATATCCCACTACAACTGTTAGGTCCCTATATTACTAGTATAGTCCCTTATTGTTGTTAGTGTAACCCCATTATTGTTATTATTGTACCCTTGTAACCCCCATACTGTTATTATTGTGCCCTTAAATTATTATTGTGAGGTCGGCTAGGATTACATTGTGGCCCCATGGACTCCTATATATAGAAAGGAGGTTTTGTAATTTGAATCATCCAAGAATTTTTCATTCATGTAATGTATTTGAGGTTTCCCCCTCGAAGTGGCTTATTTCTAAGGCATTGATATCTCTTTTCTTCTATTTTTGGAGCTGGTTTCACAACATTTCGTATCAGAGCTTTGAGATTCTAGGGTTTCGCTGCTCCAAATAGGTCTTCGTGGTATTTTTGCTATAACTTTTTTTCTATGAAGGTTCAGATTCTAAAATTTTTAGTGTGCAAAAAAAAATCCTGAGGAACATCGTTGCAAAATTTTAGATATTGGTTCACAATATTTTCGGAGATATGATCTGTGGAAATTAGGGCTTTTTGAGGCTTCTGAATTTCATCATCTCAAAGAGGTGATTGTGGGAAACTCTTCATAGCTCTCTCTCTGAGCATTGGATTGGAATTTTGTAAAAATTGGTTGCAATTAGATGGACTTTATTTTTTGGTCTATCAATTTCAGAGCCAAAGGAGGAAACAGTGACACGTGGCAAATCGTGATTCTCTCTACTAAACCAATCCAAAATTGGGTCATTGTGGGAGATTGGACATAACTTTGCCTTGAAGAATCCAAATCAGATCAGACCTGTGGAATTTGAAAGAAGCTTCATAGGGCTACTACAGGGCTGAATTTCAGATATTGAGGATTTGCAATTATAGAGATAATTGAATTTCAATATCGAGCTCCTCAAAAGCAAGTAAAAGGTGTGTATTTTTTTTCCGAATTGCATAAGTCTTGTTTGAAGAATCAAGTTGAATTGATTCCAAGGGCATATTGTAAGATAGATATCAGTATTGGATTCTAAAATGGCCCCTAAAAAGAATTCAACACCCATTAAGCCTTTAGAAAGCTCTACTATGACTCATGAAGATGAAGAATGGCAACATGAAATATCAAAATTACAAGAGCAAGTGCAACAAATTTCGCTCTCGCAAAGAGCAACAAAAAATGACATGGAAGTTTTGAAGAAAGGCGTGGAAACTAAGATGGATGGTTTGAAGAAAGGTGTGGAATCTAAGATGGATGGTTTGAAGAATGGCATGGAATCTAAGATAGATGGCATGGAATCTAAGATGGATGACATGGAAGCTAAGATCGATGAGAAAATGGAAAAAATGAAGAATGATCTAAAAGCAGACATGGAAGGTTTGACAAAGTTGATACAAGAAATGTTTCCTAACGGTGAAAATATAGTAGAGGAAACTCACGATGAAAAAAAAAAAAATTTTAATCGTGATTTCATAAACTCTAATGTTGGTGGGAAGAACCACCATATTCCAAAAATGGATATGAGGAAGTTTGATGGAAAGGATCCTGTAACATGGATACTACAGATGGAGCAATATTTTAATCTCCATAATGTGCAAAACACACAAAAGGTACGCATTGCAACTTTACATTTAGAACAAAATACATTTGTATGGTATCAATGGCTTTGCTCCCATAAAAAAAATTGTCACTTGGTCAATTTTTACGGAGGAAATGATAGCACATTATGAGGATACAAAGAGAAACACCTTCTTTAGCCAATTGATAAATCTCAAACAAAAGGGTTTAATGGGGGAGCACATTGAGGACTTCCAAAAATTGAATATAAGGGTAACTAATATTCCAGAGGAACACAGGATTGATTTCTTCATGGGTACTTTAAAGGATAACATCAAACATGAAGTTCGCGTTTTGGAACCTGATTCATTGAAGAAGGCATTTAGGTTGGCAAGAAAAATTGAATGTAAAATTATGGCGACAAGGAAGTCTACCACTCACTTCGATAAAGAGGGAAGTGTCGCTACTCCTAGATTTCCACAACCTACAAGGTTGAAACCACAAAAATTAGAAGACAAAAGAGAAAAAGGGCTTTGCTACAGTCGTGATAGCAAATACACTAAAGGTCATAAGTGTGCTGAGAAGAAATTATTTTACATATATTGTGAAGAGGAAGAAGAAAATGAACAAGAAGAGGATATACACCAGGAACCAACCCAAGAAGAGGAAGAAATGAGTCTGACCATATTGTGTAGTGCAATGGTAGGAATTACCACTCCTCAAACTCTCAAGACAGAAGGACATATCAAGAAGAAAAAGGTAATAGTGTTGATTGATTCAGGTAGTACCCATAATTTTATTCATTGTAAGGTAGCCAAGGAATTTAATTTTTTCCTATACCCAGCACCAGAATGTCAAGTGATGGTTGAAAATGGAGGAACTATAAATTGCTCTAGAAAATTCCATAATATCAAGCTAACCATGGGGGAATATGTATTGAATATTCCAATGCTTTCCATTCCTATGGGAGGTGCTGATGTTGTACTAGGAGTACAATGGTTACAATCTTTAGGCACGGTAGCTTTTAATTTTCAAGAACATTTCTTGAATTTTTTTTTAGAAGGAAAGGAAGTCGAATTACGGGGTATTGCAGGGAAGCCGAGAAATATAATAAGCTCTAATGTCATGAAAAAACTTCTAAAGAAAAAACAATGAGGCATAATTGCACAATTATGCTCACTATAAATTCCAACATCAAAATCATCTATTTCTGCAGATCTCCAAAAATTCTTGGACAATCAACCCAAGGTTTTTTAAAATCCAAAATGACTGCCACCTATTCGTGATCATGATCATGCTATTCCTTTGATTCTAGGAAGTGTTCCTCCAAACATCAGGCCTTATAGATATCCTTATGTCAAAAAGAGTGAAATTGAACGTATGATTGCAAAAATGTTAGAGGCGGGTATAATTCAACCTAGTCAAAGTTCTTTCTCTTCTCCTGTAGTATTGGTACACAAGAAGGATGGATCATGGCGCATGTGTTTGGATTATAGGGAGCTCAATAAGCTCACCATTAAAGATAAATTTCCCATTCCTGTGATTGATGAATTATTGGATGAATTACATGGAGCAATTTATTTTACCAAGTTGGATCTTCGTTCAGGATATCATCAAATTAGAATGAGGACTGAAGATATTCCAAAAACAACATTTCGAACTCATGAGGGTCATTATGAATTTTTGGTCATGCCTTTTGGCCTTACCAATGCACCTTCTACATTTCAAGGGTTGATGAATTCCATTTTCAAACCCTTCCTTAGAAAATTTGTGCTAGTATTTTTTATGATATACTAATCTACAGCAGGTCTTGGAAGGATCATGTTGAACATGTTGACAGGGTGCTCAAACTATTGCAGGAGAAACAATTATATGCAAAAAAATCCAAATGTTTCTTTGGAGTACAAGAGGTAGAATATCTGGGTCATATTGTATCTCACGAGGGTGTTAAAGTAGACCCTAACAAAATTAAAGCCATTAAGGAATGGAAAGTCTCCACAACCATAAAGCAGTTGCGAGGATTTCTCGGGTTAACAGGGTATTATCGCAAGTTTGTTAAGAATTATGGGAGAATAGCAGCACCTCTAACAACATTATTGAAGAAAGATGCATTTTCATGGACTCCTGAAGCAACTAAGGCCTTTGAACATCTTAAAGAGTCAATGTGCCTAGCACCAGTCTTAGCTATGCTAGACTTCACAAAAACCTTTATTGTGGAATTTGATGCCTCAGGAAATGGAATTGGTGTTGTTTTAATGCAAGAAGGAAGACCCATTGCTTTTGAAAGTCATCCAATCAAAGGAAAGTATTTACAGAAACCTATTTATGAGAAGGAAATGTTAGCAATGCTGCATGCACTAAAGAAATGGCGAACTTACCTAATGGGAAGACACTTCAAGGTAAAAACTGATCATGATAGTCTTAAACACTTTTTGGAACAAAGAATATCTTCAGAAGAGCAGCAAAAATTGGTCACAAAGATGTTGGGTTATGACTTTGAAATAATCTACAAAAAAGGAAAGCTTAATGTTGTTGCAGATGCACTCTCAAGAAAGAATGAAGAGGTGGAAGCATTGCTTTGTGAAATTTCTATTATCCAACCAGATTGGATAACTGAAGCAAGAGATGAATGGAAGAAGGACAAAGATGTATGGACACTCATTCAAAAGTTGCAGCAAGATCCTAGTACATCTGATACATTTAGTTGGAAAAATGATTCCTTATGGTACAAAGATCGCTTATATCTTTGTAAGAATTCCCAACTAAAATAAAATATTCTTCTGGAATTGCACACTTCTCCTTTAGGAGGACACTCAGGATTTTTAAAAACTTACCACAGGGTGAAGAAAGAATTTTTTTGGGATGGCCTTAAATCTGATATTCAAAAGTTTGTGGCGGAATGTTTGGTTTTCCAGCAGAACAAAGTTGAGACAATTAAGACCCTGAGAATTCTACAAACTTTACCCATTCCAAGTCAATGTTGGGAGGAGATTTCAATGGATTTTATCACAGGTTTACCTAAGTACAAAGGAAAGAGTGTCATCATGGTGGTAGTTGATAGACTTACCAAGTATGCACACTTTTGTGCATTATCTCATCCATTTAAAGCAAGTACAGTTGCTACTACATTTATGGACAGAATTCAAAAGCTACATGGAAGCCCAAGGGTTATGGTGAGCGACAGAGATCCCATTTTTACTGGAAATTTTTGGACGGAGTTATTTTCTTGTTTGGGTACTCAATTAGCTCATAGCTCATCTTATCATCCTCAATCTGATGGTCAAACTGAGATAGTAAATAAATGTTTGGAAGGATATCTTCGTTGTTTTGTATCTGATAAACAAACACAATGGGTCAAGTGGTTACCTCTCTATGAATGGTGGTATAACACTTCCTTCCATACTGCAGCAAAAATGACCCCATTTATGGCACTTTATGGATATCATCCACCATCCATCACATCATATTTAAGAGAAAATTCGAAGGTTCAAGTAGTGGAAGATCACATCGAGCATCAACAAGAAATTCTCCAACTCTTAAAGGATAACCTGAATTTGGCACAAAATCGAATGAAACAACAGGCAGATCAACATCGCAGCGAGAGAAGTTTTGATGTAGGAGATTGGGTATTTTTACGGCTACAACCATACAAACAAATGTCCCTCAAACAAGCTAAGAAGGATAATAAATTATCGCCAAAGTACTATGGTCCTTACAAGGTGTTGCAAAAGATTGGTACTATGGCATACAAATTGGAACTTCCTTCTTCTTCGCGAGTACATCCAGTTTTCCATTTTTCATGTTTAAAGAAGGTTATAGGTGAAAATATTCTAGTTCAAACAATATTTTGAGAACTTGATGAGGAAGGAAAAATCATATTGGAACTTGAAGCGGTCATGGAAACAAGAACTCGACAGCTACGGAATCGATCAATTTCAGAGTATCTCATCAAGTGGAAGAACTTACCCACTAAAGATTCTACATGGGAGGATGAGAATTTTATACAGAAGCACCCAGAGCTACTCAAGCGTTGAGGACAACACTTTTTGAAGGAGAGGGGCATGTTAGGTCCCTATATTACTAGTATAGTCCCTTATTGTTGTTAGTGTAACCCCCTTATTGTTATTATTGTACCCTTGTAACCCCCATATTATTATTATTGTGCCCTTAAATTATTATTGTTAGGTTGGCTAGGATTACATTGTGGCCCCATGGACTCCTATATATAGAAAGGAGGTCTTGTAATTTGAATCATCCAAGAATTGTTCATTCATGTAATGTATTGGAGGTTGCCCCCTCAAAGTGGCTTATTTCTAAGGTGTTGATATCTCTGTTCTTCTCTTTTTGGAGCTGGTTTCACAACAAAAACCTACACAAAACTAGAAACAAGGGACCCAAAAACCTAATATATACACATATAATAAACCCCCAAAACCTTGGTGAGTTAAACGAAAATAACAATATTTAAAAATATACAATCCTATTTTACAGGTCAAGGCTCTACTGGCTAGATTTAAACCATTTAACACAGTTCTATAAAAAGAGATATTAAGAGAGGCATAAGCCTTAGAAGACCCTACAAAAAAATTTCGTAAGATAACTTCAGAAATTAAAAGACTGATTTTTTTCAAATCCTTTGAAATATGAGAGTCGAATAATCTAACTGAGGATTTCCCCAAACACTCAAATCATGAATAGTAACCTCTCCACACTCAGATCTAATTTTTAGATTAATAGTGATTTACAAATAACCATAATATCATCAAGAAATATAGATACCTGATTCTTCTATCAAATCAAAATAAAATTTTACAAACCCAGAAAACTACATAAGATACCTGTATGCAGATCAATCCACAAGAGCTATTAACTAGCGAATGCAAATAAAAATAGTAGATTTTTTAAAAACAATATTAGCACATAGATCTGGAAAAGAAACACCAAAATATATAACCCCAAATTCTTTCTATTTTATTGATAAAAAAATTACAAGAGCTTCTCAGAGCAAGTTCACGATCCAAAGATCAGATGCAAATGAGAGATAAAGACTTCTAATTTATAAGATAAAATCCTCAATGGCTAGTTCGGTTGATCTCTGTCAAAGTAATCTTGACCGTAAAAATCATAAATTTTTTAGGAAATTCGAATTTATCATTTAATTCCCTTTTAATTAACTCAAAAAATAATATTATTGAGTTAATTACCTCAAAAATTTGACATTGACTTAACTACCAAGGACCAAGGGTCCAAAATTTCTCAAAATTATCAATATTCCCTTAGCCTGGGACCTAAAATTAATTAAATTTATGGCTTAGGATTTTTAATTTAATTTGGTGAGAAAATTTAATTAATTGACGTATGAGGGGAATAATTAATTTTCCAACCCTCCTTACATAACATAAATACATGTTGACACATGATGGGGGAAAAATTCTATAGGATAATATCCTTGGATGGTGGTTATTGGGTATACCTCTCATGGTTTTCCGGTGCTCGAGGCAGGTTGTAATATTACCTGTAAAGTTCCAGAGGTACTGCATACATGTTCATAATAATATATGTAATTGACAAAGAAATATTGAAAGGATTAGCTCTTTGTGGACGATATATCCTATGGAGAACAACAAGTAGCGAAGTAGAAGTCCTTCTTCAGCAGCTCCAAATCCAGATAGTGCAACCAATCAAAGCACTCGTGTAATCTCTACAACAATATATCTTTATATCAATTAAACTAGCATGTAAGAAACACGAAACAATGTAGATCTGAGCCACTCATATCATGCTACATAGATGATTGAACAACAATTGTGACACCGATGCATCGAACAAAAAAAGCAGATATAGTTCTATTTATTTATGAAAAGGATGATTACAACTGCCAGTTGCACCAAGCCCTCCTCAATCTTCCAATTCCTCTCTCTCTCTCTCTCTCTCTCTCTCTCTATCTCCGAGTGTGATGATGTTCAAGGCAGAAAGTTCTCAATGAACTTCGCCGATCTTCAAGCCTCACACTAAAATAATGAAATTCTGTTCCACATATAATCAAACCTTCGACCTTAGACCAAGAGCGCACAACTCCAATTTATAGGAGATGGAGAGGACAAACCTTGCCAACTCTTTGAACTAGTTCAAATTGGGAAAGATCTAGATGTGTCCTCGCTTTTCCTTGTTCTTTCCTTCCATAGGAGTTTAGTTGTGTTGGTAAATGCCTAATAAAAGATTTGTTCCATTTAGTTTCCATTTTGAATTGACTCTTTCTAAGAAAAAGCTGGAAATGCTAGTCAGTTTTTTGCAACATATTTCCTTTCAAACATGGATAATTCTACCCCTAGGGCAAGACATGGAGCTACCTTAGGCACTATCGCTCCCTTTGCATGGCTCAGCTGCGTTATAACTCTACCTAGCTATTTTTGGGGTGTGTTACCTTGGTAAAATGGGTCTTGTCTAGGTCATTTTCTTCTTTTCATGTTACCTTCTCCTCTGAGCTGATGAGGAGGTCATTTGTCCTGTAACAGATGCCCCCTAAAGTGTGAGGTCAGAGGTGGAGATGATAGCCGAAATAATTTATAACAAGTTTAGTAGAATGAGAGGAATTGGAGGATAGAGGAAAACCTGAAACAACAATATATGTCAGAAAATATAGTATCTGTCCTGAGTCGAGAATTCCCATGCTCAGTAGATAATCAAAATGATTTCTCTAGAGTAGAAATATGAACAGTGTGTCCACTAAGAAGCATAACATGGAAGCATCTGTCATAACAAGATCAAACTGATAAGCTATCTCCAAAAAACAATATCACAACTTGGGAGAGGAAACAGAGTTGCAATGGTGTAAGCCTCAACCTAAGGTCTTGGTTGCCGCTTCACTAAACTGCATATTTCTGAACATGTGAATAAATGAGTTGTAGTCGAACATGTAGAAAATCTTCTGATTACTAGTAAATAACAAAAACTGTTTAACAGACGTGAGGGTGTCCACTGATAAGAATGATGGTCCCCAAGATGCACAATACAATCTAGTGAGTGTGAATAAAAGGAGTTTTTGTCGAACACTCGTAGAATCATTTGATTGGGAGCCATTATTGAGAACCCCCAACCAAGCACAAAGTGACTTGCCACTGATGTCTACAAGTGCCTGGGTATTGATGTGTTTCTAGATCAACTTCCTAGATAAGATGTTGAAGTCGATAGGAAGAGATATGTTGAAAGGTAGGAACTGAGGTGTCCTACATCAGTCAACACAAAACGGGAAAAGATGATTTTTCTTATGGAAATAATCAAGAGCAAATGGGAATAACCAATGAAAAATAATTTCTGGTATATGACGGCTTGGTTGATATAAGGAGCAATAGATTGTGAGATCCTCTTGAACAATAGAAGGCACTCTAACAGGGTACTAGACAACTTAGGCTTAATGAACACCAAAGAGTATCAGGATTCACCAATGTAGGAACATTTTATACGAAGGCTAAACTCATAGATGGTAGGGTTAAGCTAAATGTGAAAGAGTTTTCTGGGAAGTGCCATGTTCAAGATTTTGTGCTGCCAAATCGACCTTTAAAATGTAACAGAATAAGTATCCACTTTGTCCAAAATTTTTCCCCATCTGATTAAGTTTAAAGAGTCCAGACAGGTACACTCGGTGATATTTTCATATTTATAGAGTCTCAAAAACATCATAAAAGACAACTCTAGGGGGAACCTTTTTCATGTTTGATAATTTGGCACGAAGAAGGGAGAATAGTAAGCTCGAAACAGTTCATTTTCTATGAGTTACCCCATTGAATTTGGAAATATGATAAACCTATGTTCAATGGACATCTGCGTTGTTACGAGTATGACGAGATAGAGTAAACTCAATGTTATTCATGAAATTTTAACGAGTCTAACAAAGAAAAACTCGATACTCTCTGTGAAATTTTAATGAGTCCCACGGAGAAAAACTCGGTTACTTTTTCTTTTTAATGAGCTTTGAAAAATATGGAAAATAATGGCTTAGATTTCTTTGTCGTAGTAGTTTAAGGAGCCCGATAAAGGCAGCTTGGGGTTTTTAAAGTCTTACAAGCTAGAAAAATTCCCTAAAAATAAAGCTCATAACTGGGTCGATGTTAAATTTGGACAACTAGGTCCAAACTCCATATTAAGATGCTCAGATTAAGAGGCTAATATTTTTGTTGGATTCCTCTTTCTGAGAGGTGTAAAATCCATATAAAATATGTCTTAATCCGATGAGCAGAACTTATATTTTGAATTTATTATTTTTAATAAATTATGTGTGCAAGGTCGGCCAGTTTTGTAATGTAGGCTCGCATGCCCAACAGATGTGTCACACACCCTCATGATGGATATATATACAGGAAAAGTTGGAGAGATTATTATCATCATCACAATTCACATATTCCTCTCTCATCTTAGAGTACGAGCTACCAAGAAGGACGAGTTTCAGCCACACGTGTGAAGGACGAAGAGGACAAACTGTACGGTCAAGCTGAAGTACGGATTTGCTGCTGCTAGGGTTTCGCAGAAACTTTGACCAGCGTTGACTTTGGTCAACGCTTGGTCCAAACAAGCTGAAAATTGGTGGAAGGTTCGATTTATGAAGGCCGTACTACCTGGCACAAAAAATCGAGGTCAAAGGGTTGACCGTTTTGCTGCTGCGTTGACTTTTAGCTTGCTGCCCCTGCGTTGACTTTTCAGGACAACGTTGACTTTTGCAGAGTTGACTTGGGTTGACTCATCTACTGATTGAAGGGTTGTTGTGACACATGCTGGGCTGGCTGACCAAAGGAGACTTTGCTGGTTGAAGCATCCTGTTGACCGCCGAAACGAACATACACTTTTTTTCCTGTTTCTGATTTGTCTTCTGTAAGATCTACTTATATGTTCTATCTGCATTTTGCTTAACTACTTGTATGATTGCAGACTGAAAAGTGAAATTGCTACTAGCATAGAACATCTACAAAACTTTACATGGTATCGGAGCTGAGGTGAAGACAAACTCAATCTATAGCAATCATCATCGGAGGAAATGGGTTCCACTAGTCTTGAATTCAAGGAGAATGACAAGCTGACCGGAAGTGATGACTTCCATCCCTGGAAGATGATATTAGATCTCAAATTAGAAGATCATGATCTCATGGATCATGTGACAGGGAGGATTCAAGAACCTCCATCCAATGCCTCTGCTGCTGTTAGAAACAAGTATAAGAAGGGAGAAATCAAAGCAAAGCTGCTGATCAGGGAATCCATAAATAAGAGTCTGGTTGCCTACATATCTGAACTAGGCACATCCAAGGAGATGTATTACAAATTGATACTTATGTTTCAAGTAAACAATGTGAACCAAGTGCTATTCCTCAAGAACAAGTTGAAGAATATGAAGAAGGGCCGAGATGAGTCTGTTCAAACTTTCTTTCTGAAGTTGACCGAAACCAGGAACAATCTGCTAGCTATTGGGGAGATAATAGCTGATCGTGAGATGGTTCTCATCGCACTTGGAGGACTTCCATATGAATGGCAAGTATTCACAACTACTATTCTCAACAATAATACCATTCCTAACTTTGATGAGCTTCTGTCAAGATGTATGCAAGAAGAAACAAGGATGAAGGAATTTGATAATGAAAGAAATGCTGCCTATGGTGCTCATTCCCGAAAGAAGAACTCCGGTGGTTCTAAGGACAAAAGAAGGACAAAGACTCAAGAGAAGAAGGGTAAATGTTTCACCTGCCATAGGCCTGGACACTATGCTAGAGAATGCCCCTTCAAGGAGGATTCTCCCGATAGTGACGATAACAACAACAACCGAAGGAATGGGAATCACAGAAATGACAAATCCAAAGGAAAGAGGAAGGCTCACTTTGGAGGAAACAATCAACCTTCTAAGAGGTCCAGAAATACCAGGTATGAGGAGTCTAATGTTGTTGATAAAAGAAATGAGTATATTCTGGTATCTGCTCTCTCAGCTGCATCTCTGCCCGACACTATGGATGTCTGGCTAATTGATAGTGGTGCCTCAAGACACATCACCGGATTCAAGGAAAACATACAAGGGGACCTTTCCCCTCAAGTGTCACAAAGACATCTGAGATATTGCAACTGGTTCATTCTGATCTTTCTGGTATGTTGCCTGTAACATCCCTGGGGGGATGTTCTTACTATATGACATTTACTGATGACTTCTCTCGCAAAACCTAGATATATTTCTTGAAGAAGAAGGATGAGGCTTTCATGTGGTTCCGTACATTCAAAGCCTTGGTGGAAAATATGACCGGAAAGAAGATCAAGATTTTGAGGGGTAATGATAGCCCACTTGAATATAGGTCAAATGGGTTCAAAGACAGTTATGAAGGCGGCATTAAGGGATGGAAGTATGCATATACTCACAGGCAGAATGGGTGTTCTTTGACATGAAATAAGGACTATTGTGGAAGCTGCCCGTGCCATGCTATGTGACCAGGGTCTACCGAAGTTTCTGTGGGGAGAAGCTGCAAATACTGCTGTGTACATTCAAAACCGATGCCCTCATTCCGCTTTGGACTCCAAAACTCACGAAGAGGTTTTCTCTGGTAAGAAACCTGATGTCTCACATTTTAGAATTTTTGGATGTCCTGTCTATTTTCATGTGCCGAAAGAAAAGAGAAGTAAGCTGGATGCTACTGGGAAGAAAGGAATGTTTGTGGGCTATAGTGAGACTTCTAAGGTATATAGAGTCTATGTACCTGGTCAAAGGGAAGTAGAGATAAGCCATGATGTCACTTTTGACGAAGATGCTTCCCTGAAGAAAGTAGTAGATCTTCCTAGATCTGAAGAAAATCATGAAGAAAGACCTGGAAATCTGGAAGAACCCCGGGATGAGACTATGCCTGATATTGAAGGGCCAATGGACCCTATTGATCCACCCCCTTCACTAGGAAAGAGACCATCATGGCTCAGGGACACCCTCGAAGATGCTGAGGGTCATGCTGCCCCAAGGGGGACATTCCGAGAAAGCAAGAAGCCGTGTAGATACCAAGGGTATCTAGCTGCCATGAGTACTATTGTACAATCTGAACCTGGATCTTTTGAGAAAGCCATCAAGCATCAAGTTTGGAAGGATGCTATGCATGAAGAATATGAGTCTATTATGAAGAATGATGTCTGGGATGTGGTCCCGAGACCGAAGGACAAATCTGTTGTCACCGCTAAATGGCTCTACAAAATCAAACATGGATCTGATGGGAGTGCTGAAAAATTTAAGGCAAGGTTTGTTGCCCGTGGCTTCTCTCAAAAGGAAGGAATTGACTATGACGATATATTTGCACCTGTGGCATGATATACCACCATCCGATCAATCATAGCCCTTGCTGCTACACAAGGATGGAGTCTTCATCAGATGGATGTCAAGATCGCTTTTCTGCATGGTGCAATAAAGGAACAGGTGTATGTAGAACAACCTCTGGGATTTGAAGTTCAAGATCGAGACACTTATGTCTGCAGGTTGAAGAAAGCCCTCTATGGGTTAAAGCAAGCACCCAGAGCTTGGTACGAAAGGATGGATAGTTACTTGATGAAGCTGGGCTTCACTCGAAGTAATGCTGATCCGAACCTATACTTCAAGGTTGTGAAAGAGAAGCCTCTAATTCTAGTACTATATGTGGATGACCTCTTCCTGACTGGTGATGACCCTCTCATTCATCAATGTAAGAGGGAGCTTGCTGCTGAATTCGAGATAAAGGACCTAGGACTGATGCACTATTTCCTAGGCCTGGAGGTCTGGCAGAGACCTGGAGAGATTTTCCTTTCTCAAGGAAAATATATTGTGAAGCTTCTGGAAAGATTTGGAATGGTGGACTGTAAGTCTGTGTCGACACCGATGGAACTCAACTTTAAAAGGTTGAGTGGCAGCGCTGCTGGGCCTATCTTGGCCAATCCTACTGAGTATCGTCGACTCATAGGAGCTTTGATGTTCTTAGTGAACACCCGTCCGGACATATGTTTTGCAGTGAACACTTTGAGTCAACAGATGGTTGAGCCTCATCATTTTCACTGGGTTGGTGCCAAGAATCTTTTGAGATATCTTTGGGGCACGATAAACCATGGGCTGAGATACACTGCCGGGAGTGTGATACTCCGTGGATATACTGATGCCGATTGGGCTGGCAGTGTGGTGGATCGTAAAAGCACATCTGGATGCTGCTTCAATCTTGGTTCTGCTTTGATCTCATGGATGAGCAGGAAGCAGAAGTCGGTGGCTTTGAGCACCGCGGAGGCCGAATACATTGCTGCTAGTATGGCCTGTTGTGAAGCAGTTTGGCTGCGGAAGCTCTTTAGTGAGCTGTTTGGACATGTGCTAGATACCACTGTGATACTCTGTGATAATCAGAGTGGGATTCGTATGACTGAGAATCCTGTGTTCCACGACCGATCCAAGCATATTGATATCGGGTACCACTTTATCCGGGATATGGTACAGCGAGGCGCCGTAAGGCTCGATCATATAGGAACTGATGAGCAGGTCGCGGATATTCTCACTAAGCCCCTGGGGAAGGTCAAGTTCCTAGCCTTCCGTGAGAGTCTTGGTGTCGTGGAAAGACCCTATGATGTGGGTCCTGTTGGACGATGAGCTCTGGGAGCTCTGGGGGGCTTTGGGGAGAGCTTCTTGGAGCTATGGGCAACCATAAGGCTAGGCTTGCCAACCTTGGTGGTGTGCTTGGACCCCACCGTTGTGATTTTGAGTTGGTTCACCTCTCATTTTCTGTGCCCCGTATGCATCCTACCCATTGAGTTCAGGGCTCATGGGTTGTACCTCTCATTTGGCCAATGAGGTGTGGAAAAGTTAGAGACTATTAGCAAAGACTGATGGACGCATCAGAGATTGCCGTACTCTCTATCTAGGATGGCACGGTCCAACCACTTGATCTGGGATCAAGATTTGTGAGGTCTGGGACCTCTGGACTGACTATGTCAGTCGAGGGATGATGTCTTTGTAACTGACCCATTTCTGTTCTGAAATAAAGAAGCCAGCAAAGCAAGTTTCGGCGGGATGACGCACGATGTTGATTGCACTAATAGATGGAGTTCTCCCTAGTTGAGAGGGAGTGTTAAATTTGGACAACTAGGTCCAAACTTCATATTAAGATGCTCAGATAAAGAGGCTAATATTTTTGTTGGATTCCTCTTTCTGAGAGGTGTAAAATCCATATAAAATATGTCTTAATCCGATGAGCAGAACTTATATTTTGAATTTATTATTTTTAATAAATTATATGTGCAAGGTCAGCTAGTTTTGTAATGTAGGCTCGCATGCCCAACAGATGTGTCACACACCCTCATGATGGATATATATACAGGAAAAGTTGGAGAGATTTTCATCATCATCACAACTCTCATATTCCTCTCTCATATTAGAGTACGAGCTACCAAGAAGAACGAGTTTCAGCCACACGTGTGAAGGAAGAAGAGGACAAACTGTACGGCCAAGCTGAAGTACGGATTTGCTGCTGCTAGGGTTTCGCAGAAACTTTGACCAGCGTTGACTTTGGTCAACGCTTGGTCCAAACAAGCTGAAAACTTGTGGAAGGTTCGATTTATGAAGGCCGTACTACCTGGCACAAAAATCGAGGTCAAAGGGTTGACAGTTTTGCTGCTGCGTTGACTTTTAGCTTGCTGCCCCTGCGTTGACTTTTCAGGACAGCGTTGACTTTTGCAGAGTTGACTTGGGTTGACTCATCTACAGATTGATGGGTTGTTGTGACACATGCTGGGCTGGCTGACCAAAGGAGACTTTGCTGGTTGAAGCATCCTGTTGACCGCCGAAACGAACATACACATTTTTCCTGTTTTTTATTTGTCTTCTGTAAGATCTACTTATATGTTCTATCTGCATTTTTCTTAACTACTTGTATGATTGCAGAAAGAAAAGTGAAATTGCTACTAGCATAGAACATCTACAAAACTTTACAGTCGAACACGGTCAAATCTGCACATCAACAGTAACAACTTATCAAAGCATCAATAACATCTAAACACAAATAGTTGCGACAAAATATAGTATGAATTTACCAATTTTAACAGACTAACTGAGTGAGCCTTACCTCTAGAATGGCTATAAGAAGGCAACAGACCTTCATTTTCATTGTTTTGAGTGTTTTTATAGAGCTCTGGAGCAAAAAATGTGGTGAAAATTTGGTTGTTGATTGTGGACGAACCGTGCAACTATTTTTTATTCCGCGAGATCCAGGTAAGAGCTTCAACCTTCCTCTAGCTTTCCATTGTCATTTTAGTTCTTTTAGCTGGTTGAAAATGTGATTTTTAGAAGGCCCTAAATATATTTAGCGACTGACACGGGTGCCCAATGTTTGGGTCAAGTTAAACACACTTCCCGTTAAGAGACAATGAGTTAGCACACACTGATTTTCACTAGGGCCCGCGTTTAGCTGGCCACAAAATTTTTTGAAATTATTTTTCTTAATCCTAAAGTGTTCCAGACAAAAACTAATCCATTTCCAAATGTTGCTTGTGGAGGTGTGAAGCAGTTTACCATGATCATTTGGCGTGAAAGAGAGCATGAGCAGGAAGAACGTGAAATGGTTACTGATGCTGCTACTTTGTTGGTTATCCGTAGATGCAGATTACTAAAGTATGCTCATTTAGAGCTAATGAGAGGGCAAGAAGACCTTCTGAGATGGATCATCCAGCAGTGGTATGACCAATAGCATGTCTTTCACATCAGGGGTAATGAACTCTCGATCAAGAAATATGACATTTAATACTTGACTGGCCTCTCATGTAGAGGACCGAGGCCCAATCTGATAGGTTCCAGGGCTAATCCCCACACTACTGCGGATATGACCTGAAATAACTACATAAACAAAAATGTGGAAGTAAGTAACCAAGTGCCTATTTCATGGGTGGCAACGAGACCATTGAGGTCTCTCTTGTGGATGAGAGTTCGCTTGGTAGTTTCCAACAGTCAGCACGTGGCCACCAAGGCCCAGATATTGTTGGCGCTAGATTGCATGCAGCCTTAGGTTTTCAACTGGTGTGAAGGTGTTGTATGCCGGGCTCGAGAAGAACTGACATCATGTAAGACTTGGACCCAAAGAGATCTTGGGTATGGCACACTGAACATGTCTTTCATAATAGAGCGGATGCCCGTAGTGAGGCCAAGAATGATCATAGATGCATTGGGACCTCGGGAGCCAAGGCAAGTTCGTTGTTCAACTTTGATACAACAGACTGGAGAGGGTCTAATCTGTCACTATTTTGATGACGCATTATTTGAGTGGTTAGACCACTAGATCTTGATGATTAAAGATTATCCCTATGCAGGGATGAACTACACAGGAGATCCGGAGTTGATACTGCCACTGGGAACTCAGTGAGGTCTAGATGGTAAGAAAGAACTTGATTAGTGTTTGAAGTCTTTTTTTTTTATATTTTGAATGTTTATGTGAATTTTTTTTTAATGGGTGAAATTATTTTTGATGTGAAGCTTGTTGCTTGACACATATGTGGCACCTGTCTGTCTAGCTGGAGCCCCTTGCTATGCAAGGTGAGGAATGCAGCTACCTGGGGCTGATGCAGCAGTAGAGGATGCAGCTGCCGCTGAAGAGGGTGATGACGAATGTAGTTTACACGATCTTTCTAGGAAACTTCAAGGTCTAAGCATGGGCGTGGCTCCTCTTCCTGTGAGGGAGATCCTAGTTCACCTACAACGGCACACATTCGTTGTGCCAGCGAGGTTTTTGGTGCCTCTTAGGACGTTAGCCAGAGAATTTATCTGCTATTTTGAGCAGCAGGCTCAGGAGGAATAGTGGATAGATGTGTAAATGTCAAAGTGAGGCTTAGCATAGCCAAATTTTTGTTTGTAAAACACCCAAGTTTTGGGAAGTTTTTTTTATGTAACTTGACTAGACATGACATATATATACATATACATATTTTTGTGATTTTGATTCTTGTGTTTTTAATTTTTATGTATTTTTATGGTAAAACATATACAGTCAAGTATGATATTTCTATAATAAATGCACCAAATTCTAATATAACACATAATTTTCCAATGAATAAGCTAATGTATTAAATTCTATAGGAATGTGCTCAAACACAATGGTTTGAAATTGACGTTCTAGAAGTCACACCCTTAAGTAATAACGTAATAAGGGTGGATTTCAGAAGTGATAAAATTGTTTAACTGCATAACAATGAGTTGGGAATCTAACCTGACCACCAGATTGGAGATGTCGTGAGATGCAGCTTCCATGAGGAGTTGTATCACTGACATGTATTCAACAATATTGTTGGTGGCATTGCCCAGGAAAATTCCACCAGAAGCAAGGAGCTCCACCTCAGGTGTGTAGAGGACCCAAGTAGCTGACACAATGTGCCTCGTATGACGAGTGGCACCATCCACGTATCCAACGTATGATAAGGATGACGAAGGAATCTGTGTAAAAGAAAAAGTGTTTATGAGAAAAACACTAAAAAACCCAAAATATCCAGAAACATCAAACAAAGACAAAACTAATACACATAAAATTACAAAGCATATGCCTAGTGGAACAATAATCGAAATACTTCTTCAGATAGAGCCCGATGCGGGGCTTTGTGAGTGGAATTCCATTTCAGTCCTGAAGTTTATAAGCTCCTTTTGACAAAACTTTCATGATGACGTAAGGACCAACCCATAATGATTGGAGTGTTCCTACCCCCAAGAGGCCATGTCTCTAATCATAGAGTAGAATGAGATCACCCTCTTGGAAAGAACGAGGCTTGACAGATTTATTGTATTGAGCCTTTACTCGAAATTTGTGAGCTTTGAGTGCCAGCATGGCATCTTGACAAGTTTCGTCCAATTGATTGAGTGAGAGAAAGCACTCTTCATTGGCAGTGGTGTCAGGTAGGAGTTCAACAGCGAGCTTGAGTGATGGAATCTCACACTCGATTGGGAGTACTGCTTCTAGTCCGAATGAAATTTGGAATAGTGTGAATCCTATAGTATTTTTTACTGACATTCGATATGTTGATAACGTGGAATATAAATTTCGATGCCATGTGGTTTTATGGTTGCCGACTAATCGACAAATCATGGTTTTGAGGATGCCATTTACAACTTCGACTTGACCATTTTCTTGTGGATAGTAGGAAGAAGACTGATCTTGTTAGAAACCTAGCATGGAAGTAAATTCCATCATCATATGGTTCTAAAAATGTGAGCCATGATCTTTGACGATCGAAAGGGGCACACCGAAATGGCAGATGACCTGATTGAACAAGAACAGAGCGACAGTTTCTCCATCGGCCTAAAATGTGGGAATGGCTTCTGCCCATTTTGTGAAATAACCAACTGCAACTAAAATGTAGTTGTGTCCATCCACAAAATTAGGATTGCATGTAACAATGTTTATTCCCCACTTAGCGAAAGGACCAACGGAGACAACCAGATGAAGAGGGGCAGGATGGGCGCACATTTTCTTCATGAAAATATAACACGGATGGCACTTCTGGACTGCTGCGATGTAGTCTTTAAACAAAGTGGGCCAATAGTATCCTGTATGCAATATTTTTTGGGCCGTAGCTATGCTAGAAAGATGATCGTTGCACGCCCCCACGTGACAATCATTTAAAACGTGTTTTGCCTCATTAAGAGTGAGACAACACCGAAAAATAGTATCAACACCATGACGATATAGAGTATCGTTTAGCACGAGGTAGTGTTTCACTTGGTGATGAATATGATGGTGCTCGTCTCATGTGAGAGTTGGGTGGAAAGGTTGAGTTTGGAGGTAGACCAGAATGTATCAATACCAAGGATCAAAAGAATCAAGTAGGTAGATAGATTCATCAGGAAATGGATCATGAGCTAAATCTTCCCGGTCAATTCTGGGAAGGTCCTACAACAATTCGATGAAAACTCGAGATTTCTTTTCTTTGGCAGCAGTGAAAACCAAATCAAACTGTTGGAGGATCACAATCCATTTGGAATATTTTCCTCCAATAATTTGTCAAGACAGGATGTCTCACATGGGATTCTCCAAAGAAATTATAGTAGTCTTCTGTAGCAATATATAGTGTCGGAGTCGGGTGACAGTGAAGACGACTATGAGAGATAGTTTCTCTACATGTGAATATCGTCGTTCAGGTCCAATGAGACTTTTTGACAAATAATATATCACATGTTCACTATCGTCATCATGAACTTCAACCAAAACCAATCCTAATGAGGATGGTGAGGCTGCCAGGTGGAGGAGAAAGTCGTGTGAGTAGTTGGGGGCACTAAGAAGTGGGGCGGAAACGAGTGCTTGTTTTAAGGCATCAAATGACAGTTGAGCTTGATCATCCCACAAATATATTGTTCCTTTCTTCAGTAAGCACATAAATCCTTTCCTCATCTCGGCATAGTTTAATATGAAACGAAGTAAGAAGTTTGCCTTCCCTTGCAAACGTTGAGTTGCAGAGTGGATTATGGCGCGGGTAATTCAATGATCACCTTAACCTTATCAAGATCAACCCTAATCCCATGCTTGGAAACAATAAATCATAGAAGGTGTCTAGACTCAACAAAAAATATGCACTTATGTGGATTCATACATATATTGTAGAACCTACACCGAGCGAAGATTTTTTTCCGATGCGGAAGGTGGTTCGGTTCACTTCTTGGAGTGACCTGGAAGGTCATTCAAGTAAGCTTGTTCAATGTTCTGAATATCATGAAAGGCATAGTACATAGCCCTTTGAAAATTTGCTCCCAAACTCTTTAGACTGAATGGGAGTTTATGATACAGAAATGTGCCCCAAGGATAGATGAAGGTGGTTTTATGTTGGTCATCTTTTTTAATCGCAATCTAGTTATAGCCTGAGAAACCATCCATGAAGGAGAAAGATTTTCATCTAGCACAATCATCAAGAATATGATCTATAAATGGCGTAGGATAATGCTCTTTTGGACAAGTGACGTTCAGATCACGATAATCAACACATACCTAGATGGTGCCTTGTTTTTTATCTATGGGAACCGGATTAGAAACCCATTCCATTAAAGGAACGAGATAGATGAAACCAGTGTGTAAGAGCTTTTTGACTTTAGTATTAATGGCGGCTGCTTTGCAAGGGTGGACAGGTCAGAGTCTTTTTCAGACAGGCTTTGCATTTTCATAAAATTTGATTTCGTGCTCAATAATAGATTGATCTATACCGAGCATTTCATTGTAATACCAAGCAAACACATCATGGAATTCCTTAAAAATGGATGTGAAGCATGCAATTTCCTCTGGATTGCAATTGGCTCCAATCTGAATGTTTTCCACGAAACTCATTTTTACTGAGATATCTATGAGCACAGTCTTGGAAATATTTCCCATGTTCCCTTCCGAATCGATAGTTTGAACAGTTGCGTAAGCGGAGGGAATGATCTTAGGTGGGTCAAAAGGTGGGATTTGAGTAGTGATTGCATCCAAATCAAACATCAAAGCACGATGGTGGAACTCTCCCCAAGGTCGTTCTTCTAGAGACATGACATCTCAAATAGCTTCGTCCGCAGGCATGACTTCATCGAGGAGATCCTTAGAATGACCTGTGATGGGCAAGAGGGTGGTACCATTGGTTGAAACCAAAGTAGCGGAGGGTTTAGGTGCGATTTGGATGGCTTGATAAGCCAACTCTGCCGGTGATAGTGACATATGATCTCCATAGGAATCAATGTCTGAAGGCACCGGTAGGACCCATGGATCGATAGAGCCATCCAAAATGGTAGATATCATTACATTCATATGTGGAACCTCAAGTGGAAGGAGAGGAAATAAAACCATCAGGGAAGATGCCTTCATAAGACCGATACCAATGTTGACGTACGAGTCATGAATGCCTCCTACTAGGGGTATAGTGCTACTTGGTAACATAGAATAATCGGGGGTGCAAAAAGGATAACTGATCCACTGTGACTATTTTCCCATCCAATGGAAAGAGGATGAGTCGAAATACCGAAGAGAGAATGGCAGTCATTGCATAAGACCAACTGCGACCCAGCAACAGATTATAGTCGAGATGAAGATCCACGACTTCTATGTCCACTGTTCTTTTTTTCGCACTAAGCGAAATGGGAAAGCTAGCAAGGTAGCCTTTTGGGAGGAAAGTGTGGCCATTTCTACTATAGGGTAATATTCTTAGATGGTGGTTATTGGGTATCCCTCTTGGGGCTTTCCAGTGCCCGAGGGAGACTGTAATATTAGCTATAAAGTTCTAAAGGTACTGCATACATGTTCATACTAATATATATAATTGACAAAGCAAGATTGAAAGGATTACCTCTTTGTGGATGGAAGATCCTATGGAGAACACCAAGCATCAAACTAGAAGTCCTTCTTCACCGGCTCCAAATCCATATCCTGCAACCAATCAAAGCACCCTTGTAATATCTACAATAGTATAGCTTTCTCTCAATTAAACTAGCATGTAAGAAACATGAAACAATGCAGATCTAAGCCACTCATATCATGCTACATAGATGATTGAACAAAAATTGTGACAGTAATGCATTGAATGGAAAAAATAGATACATTTCTATTGATTTATAAAAAGAGGGATCACAACTGTCAGTTGCACCAAGCCCTCCTCAATCTTCCAATTACTCTCTCTTTCTCTATCTCCAAGTGTGATGATGTTCAAGGCATAAAGTTCTCAATGAAATTCACCGATCTTCAAGCCTCACACTACAAAAATTAAATTATTATCCACATATAAGCAAACCTTTTACCTTAGACCAAGATCCCACAACTCCAATCTATAGCATATGGACAGGACAAACCTTGCTAACTCTTTCAACTAGTTCAAATCGGGAAAGATCTAGATGTGTCCTCGCTTTTACTTGCTTTTTCCTTTTGTTATCACTAAAAAATTCTCAAAACATCATTGTTTCAAGTTTTTTTTTTATCATGGGTCTAAATAGGGTCTTAGGAGTCATTTCATGAATTTGACCAAAAGGGAGTATTAAATTTTTAGGTTTGAACCTTCCTTAGTGTTAAACAAATCCATTTTAAACGTTTTTTATGTCAAGCCATTCATAATTTCATCATTCATTTCATTTCCATAATTTTTTCATCAAAACTAGCCAATTAGCTAAGAAACCTTACTTTTGTAGCACCACTAGTTCAAAAAAGTCGTTTTGCGCTACGAAAGTGTTGTCTTTTCGTAGCACAATATGAAGTAAAAACTCTGTTTTCTGGTTTTGAGTAGTCCAATTCCAAGGAGTTTTCTGAGAAACTGAAAGCGAATTTAGGAAACCTGAAAGAGGTTTTTATTCCCCATAGAATTAAATAAAAAAACCTCTCTCCGTTTCCTCAAATTCATTAGGAGGTGGGCGAAATTGATAAATTAAAATGCACTATGAAATTGTTGTTACAAAATGTCCTTTACATGACTGTTTAGCAGTCAACTTCAAATTCCGTTTCTGGCCAAATGAAAACGTATTTTAGAATCATGAAAGAGGTTTGTTTTAATTACATCCCAAGCTACAAAAATGTCTCTCAATTTTCTCACAGGTTTTATCCATTTGGAGCTAAAAGGCTTTCTTTGAAGCCCTATTTTCAGAAACAGAGTTTTCCTCTGTTACACATGTTTTTAAAAGGTGGTTAAGGACAGAAGGGAATGTGTTTCAAAAAAAAAAAAGAGTTTTTTATTTAGGAAATCATGGCCTAAAAAACCTCCTTATTTTTCTCAAAATAAATCACGGAGTAGGAGATATAGGCTCTGTCGCAAGACCTATTTTTCAGGAAAAAACAGGAAAAACCAATAGGCCAACCTATTGCAAATGAAGAAGGGACCTCGAGAAGGATGGAATGACTCTATTTTTCAAGTGATATGATTAAATAATATTGATTTTTATTTTTTATCACATTTACAATTTTCATTTTGGAAAATTTTGGACAAAACTTCTCACTCAGTAGTTTCGTAGCGCAAATAGTGTAAAAAAGGAAAAAAGTGCTACGAAACTGCTGTAGTAGCTTTTCTTGCCCTTTTTCATCACATTTTGGGGGGTAAAAATATGAATTAGGGTTTGAAATTTCTATGCAGGATATATATAAAGGAAATGAATATGATTTTGAAGGAAGCAAGTCAATATTTTTAAGAAAAAAGGATTAAATGGCAACGCTACGAAAAGCACTACGAAACTGTCTTGTTTTCGTAGCGTAGTCTATTTTCAGCACATATGAACAGTTTGATGATGGTTATGGACATATGGAACCTAGGGAAGAGTTTTGGCATGTGTTACTTCAACTTCAAACAGAAAAGGACCATGAAATGAAGAGTACATGATGGTCAGAATGATCAATGAATGCAAAAGACCATATTCTTAAAAAACAAGGTTTGGTTTCCTGCTTATGTGGAGGTCAGCAAAGTGGTCATGAAGAGCTCAAGCCCATCATCCAAATTCGACCATGGGATGATACACTTTTCAATGATGTAATTTCAAATAGATAATTTTCTTAGGATAAGGTTGTTAAAGATAGTAATGAAGAGTTTGAGTCCTAGTTGAAATAGGACTGTCAAGTAGGATAGGTGTATGTTTGTCATAAATTTGATGTTTTATGGTTATGAAAGGTGTCAAGAGTTAGGAATTCCAAGTATATAGTAGAAGATGAGTTCTTCTAATGTTCTAATGGTCTATAAGAGGTCGAATTAGCAAAGGTTGGGAGACTTTTTGGCAAAATTGGCGCATATTGTAAAAAGATTATTTCAATTAATACAGAGAGCTTCTACTTGACCAACTTGAGATTTAGAAGGGGTTTTTAGTGTTTTCCTATTATATCAGTGTTTATTATATATCTTATTTGCAATGGTTTTCATATATATTACTCAGAACACATATTTAGATGCTCTGACTTCCTTTATAAATGGACTGACTGTGTTTTTACATGTTTCAAGTGTGTGTCTCATGACTAAAAACCATGATATGCCTCAACGTCCATGTCAATTAGATTCACTGATTTTCTGAGATTTATTTGAATCCATAAGCCTAATGTATACATGCTGATGTTAGTGTCAACCTACAGGTTGGAAAATTTTATCTAAGAAGACCACTTCGTAAAGCTTTGGATTCACTAATATATATAGTAACATACAACTTTTCTTCACCTAAGATTCTCAGTGTATTTTCAATGAGTTTTATGCCCTATCTTTGAAATGTTTCTCTTCCATAGCCTTGATGTCTCATTACTTAGAATTCATGTATTACATGCTCTGACTTCCTTTCAACTTCAATTTATTGGGATTTTCCTGAATGTGTTACTCTTTCATTGAAGTATATACAAGCCTCAGCTTCCACAAGGAAAGCCTTTGTTATTGAGAGCCCTATCACTGACTCCATAGCCCAATGGTAGGAAGCATTCATCTTCTCAACCTGAACTAAAACACAAATAATAGAGCTAGCCATCTATCTATATCCCATATCATTAAGCCTTGAGAGATCCCTCTCAGGGTGAGGAGGCTAAGCCTCAGTCACAAGATTGGTTTGAAATAGTTCCACTGAAGTTGTCTGATCAACAGCCAATCAGGTACGATTTTGTTGATAACATTTTGGTGCGTCTGCAGGGAGTTTGAAGATATACATCTCCCGAAAATTATCAAGCTGAACTCTTGAAGGTAGCGGGAGCTCAGAATCTTTTCAAGGCTGCAACTACCATGGCGACTCCATTGTTGAAGAATTCAATTTTTTCATAGATTCAAGGTGACTCCACTGCTTGAACATCAATAGCTTGATGAAGTTTCAAAATGAGTTCCATGGCAAGAATAAATTCCAAGTATGCTCCTATGAATCGATCTCATATCTCTCGTTTTCCAAATCCTATGCCAAAGGTTGAATGGTTAGATGATCTTCCAATATTTAAAGATGAAAAGAAAGATAATGTTGCTCTTCATTTGGTTAGATTCCATATGCATGTACACAGTCTTAAGGTTCAGTTCCCTAAGGATTGTCTCATGAAGATGTTTATGACCACTTTGGAAGGAAAAGCACGGTATTGGTATGAAAGCTTGCCAAATGGTTCATTATATTCTCTTGCTAATTTCCATGTTGCATTTATGAGATGTATGAAGAGTGTCATCCCTCCTTATTGTTGGTCAAAGACTGTTGTAAACACTTTTTGAGTTTTATTGAATATTTGGAGAATTGTTATGAAGATGATGAGTTCATGAATGAAGAAATTTTATAGGCCCTTCATGACAATACTGTTCATCACCTAGAAGAACGCCAAGAAGAAAGGATAGCATCTCTTTTGGATGTAAACGAAACCTAGCAGGAGCTTATTTATGAAAATCATATTACATCCTCTTTTTTTGAGGAAAATTTGCAGCAAATTTGTCAATCCTTTGATCATCAGGAGTATGAGAATCATTTCAAATAGCAAGAGGAAATATTGGAAAATGCTTGCTACAATCCTCAGGTACAGGAAAAAGTTGATTCTTCATGTCATTTCCTGCATCAGCCTACATCAAATGATGATTACATTAATGAAGAAGTGGGTGAAAATTTTTCTTTATCCTTTTCTTCTAATATGAAATCATTTGAGTGCAAGTCAGAAGATAAGATTCAGTTTGTGGATGAAGTTACTAGGAACATTGAAAAGGACATTGAAGTTTTAGAGAATAAATTTCAATCTTATAGGCTCCAAGATCAAGATTAGTCTTTTCAAAAGCTTTCCATGCTAGAACACAAAGAGAAGGTGTTGCTTCCTTTCTTTTTCGAAATTGAGGAAAAATACACTGTTTTTGAAAATTAGTTTGAACAGCAGTTTCAGAGTACACAACTGAAGTCTTATGTGGTTGATCAAAGCATGGATGAGTTTCCAAAAGTTTTAGAATGTGATGAGAAGCATCAAACATATCATGTCTTCTTTGATCCTATAGTTGAATACATGGAAGAGTTCTATAGTCCATATTTCCAGTTATATTTTCATTTTGAAGATCAGTTACATCTCATGTTGCCTTGGTAATTTCAGTATCATGTTTACTTTTGGTTCAAGCACAGTCAAGAGGATCAAGCATCAGATCAGATAAATGACTGGCTTCATTGGAAGTTTCATGTTCCTTGAATTACAAATGGAGATTGCAGCTTCTAGGGTAGGTAGGAGTGTGTGAATAAGCTCAAAAGTGAATGAGAATATTTTCAATAGGTACAAAGTTGGTTCTTCTGTAGTGATCATCAAGCTTGAGCCCGAGGTGAAGGCCATTTAAGCTTAAGGAGAAGCTTAGCAATTTCAAAGTTCTTTCCGATTTGGTCAAGAAAATGGATAGTAACACTAGAACTACTGGTTCTTAGTGTACCATAGGGGCACACTATCCAAAGTGGAGCCACTGTTATCACTCAAAAATTCTCAAAAAATAATTGTTTCAAGGTTTTTTTTTATAATGGATCTAAATAGGGTCTTAGGATTCATTTCATGAATTTGACGAAAAGGGAGTATTAGATTTTTAGGTTTGAACCTTCCTTAGTGTTAAACAAATCCATTTTAAACGTTTTTTATGTCAAGTCATTCATCATTTCATCATTCATTTCATTTCCCTAAGTCTTTCATCAAAACTAGCCAATTAGCTAAGAAACCTTACTTTCGTAGTGCCACTAATCCAAAAAAGTCATTTTACGCTATGAAAGCACTATCTTTTCGTAGTGCAATATGAAGCAAAAACTCAGTTTTCGGGTTTTGAGTAGTCAACTTCCAAGGAGGTTTCTGAGCAACTGGAAACGAATTTAGGAAAACTGAAAGAGTTTTTTCTTCCTAACAGACTTAACTACAGAAACGTCTCTCAGTTTTCTGAAATTCGTTAGGAGGTGGGAGAAATTGATAAATTAAAATGCACTACAAAATTGTTGTTACAAAATGTCCTGTACATGACTGTTTAGCAGTCAACTTCAAATTCTGTTTCTGGCGAAATGAAAATGTATTTTGGAATTATGAAAGAGGTTTGTTTTCATCACACCCCCAGCTACAAAAAAATCTCTCAATTTTCTCACAATTTTTATCAGTTGGGAGATAAAAGGCTTTCTTTGAAGCCCTATTTTCAGAAATAGAGTTTTCATGTTTTACACAAGTTTTTAAAAGGCAGTTTCTGGACAAAAGGAGATGTATTTCAAAAAAAAAAGAGAGGATTTTATTCAAGACATCATAGCCTACAAAACCCTCCTTCAGTTTCTCAAAATAAATCATAGTGTAGGAGATATATGCTCTTTCCCAAGACCTATTTTCAGGAAAAAACAGGAAAAACCAATAGGCCAACCTATTGCAAATGAAGATGTAATATCTCAAAATCAGGACTGCTAGTAAGGCATGCCTGAAAAATTAATTTTTCAAGAATGGATGCTATAGCTCTTGAAATCATCCCTTGGATCCCTTAGATCTGATAATCTAAGACCCAAGTCCAAGAGGAGATCAGAAACAAATCAAACTAGGTGGGTTAAACAGATCTCCCAAACCCAGTATGGCTTGAAAGCTGCCCAAAAAAGGGACTGCAGCAACACAAAAGAACACTGCCTAGAAAATAACACAGTTTTAGATAGAAGTAGCAAGAGGCCAATATGAGAGCTTGAAAATAGCTTATACAATGATAAATCATATTTACAATGTAGCCCAATCAATGTACAAGAGAAAGATGGAAACTTTTATGGATAAAAACCCTCTAAAAGAGGTGCTACAACAATATAATTCATTGTAAAGCCTTGATAGTGTTATTTTCATGAGTAAACAGCAGTTTTAGCTTAAAAATTAGATCTAGGACAGATCTATGTACAAAATATTAGATCTATATCAGATCTGTACAGTAGATTGTCTCTATTTTACATACCCCTTGGGGCTTTCAGCAAAACATGAAAGTACAAGAGTAGATCTAAGATCTACCGCAACAGATCTAAAGAATGATTCAGAAATTATGAAGTAGATACATCAATTAATAGATCATATCTGAAACATACATGTATTAGATGGCTAATCCATGGATCTCCACAGTGTAAGGAAGGCTCCTTTACACCAGAGATCTCTCCAAATAGTTTCCGAACACCCTGCAACTCCTCACTTGAAAAATAATGTAGTCGAGGGGAATAAAATACATTGTAGGCTTGATGTAGAGTTTGTCCTGATGCCAAGTTGTATATCTAAAGCTCTAATCAGATAATACACTCTTGCCAATGGGATAGAAGGCTTTCCCACTGAAAAGAGGCACTAGTATGGTCTAGATCTGAATAGATCTGGCCTCCATTTGGTGGTGCTCACAAGGAAAACCAAACCCTCAACAGGATATGAGTTGTAGTTGGAAGAAGAAGCTTGTCCAAATGCCTAATAGTGGACAAGAGATGCAAGACTCTTCCAAGAAGCCTCTCAAGGAAAGAGGTGGGATTCCCGATCAGGAACACCTAGTGCTAAACAACACTATTTTCAGCTAAAAAACTAGAGAATGAGAAGTGTCTAAATAGAAAAATCCTTTCAATACAATATGTTCAACAACCCCTCTCGTGCTGCTCTCCTCTTTCATGTATAGGATGAGACTTTTTGACAAATAATATATCACATCATCTCAAAACCCTAAACCATCTCAAAGGTTGTAGCTCCTTTCACATTTGAAACCTCCAACTAGATATGCATTGTTCATCTAGGTACATTGCATCTGGACAACACTCTAGATTTGGTCCTCTTGACCCAATCAATTATCACAATCCCTTTTCACACATGAGGGAGTTTTATTAAGGCAGCCCAGATTTAGCCTTGTTCACGTGGGAATTGATTTATTTTTCTGTTTAAGGAGTTTAATTTGTCCTCCTTTACAAATTTATTCTTGTAACAAGAAAATGAAAACAAAATTGAATATTCCTATTAGCTTGGGCTAATTAGGAATATTACAGTCCTCCCCTCCAAAACGTTGCTTGTCCTCAAGAAACTGATAAGGTGAGTGTTGGAACTCATCTCCTCCTCCATTGGTGTCACAAACAAAGGATAAGCTTCTCTCATAAGCTAGGTGATCACCAAACCATCCATCCATGACTTGTCCCAACAATGTCCTCATGAGATGCAAACAACTCCTCCCATAAGGAAACAATGAATCACATGAAACAACCATGGTTTTCCCAATTCCCCCCGTGAAATATAAGATAGAAAGTAAAGGGAGTGTAGTCATCCCATAGGGCACATGCATGCCTTCCCTCCTTCCTCCATTCATCCCTATGAAAAGGAAAATTACATCATCAATATATGGGATCAAAACAATGTACAAACAAACAAAAATGTGTGTACATGGAGGTGGATCATAGTCCCACATGTGGAACCAGTGCAGAGCATCCCCTGCCTGCATCAAACCAAGATGTGGTAAGTGGTTTTCCCACCACTTACTTGCTTCCCAAGTCATCTCACTATTGCAGAAAATGTGAGATATATTTGGTGCCTTTGGAAAGCACCCATCATGAAAATAAATCTCCCTTTGCACGTCAAGGGAGTGGCCAAATTCAGAATTTTTAGTAGCCCAACAATTGCCATGATATTTAAATGATACATTGCTCCTTTTAGGAGTCATGGCCTGCATACAAATGGTAAAATAACTTGTACAATCAGAAAAATAAGCTTGCTTTACATGAACAAATTCTTTACCATGAAATTTACTCATACACATGGAGTTGTGCATGGACATTTCTCCTCTTTCAAAAGAAGGGAGAGATGGCTGAAATGACTCTTGCATAGAATCCTTTGGCTGCCCCAACTCCACATAGCTCATGCACTCTTGAAAGTGTTGATGTAGTTCCTCTCTCAAGCCTTCCCAATCAAATTTCCTCATGATTAGAGCGTAGATCTTCATTGACTGCATATGGCTAAAAAAGAGCTCTTTGTGTGCTCCTTGTAGTATCTTCTGCTTGAGCTTGGAAGATCTGGACAAGAAGACTCTACCATGATGATATATGACCCCTCCTTGGACTAAGTAGCCTGCCTCTTGTAACATGTCATCAAGTACAATACATGTGTGAAGATATTTGGAATACTCTACAAGTAGTTGATATTTCCAATATAGATCTACACTACTCAACCATGACAGTGCTGATGATACATCCACAGGAATGTATGTCATATTGCTGATCTTCTCCTTGGCATTCTCCATGCCACAGGAGTGTGTTGGAAGGCTGCTCCTCCCATTCTTCGCCTCCCACAATGCAGATCTAGATAGGAGAGTGGGTGGTGATGATAAGGGAATAATTTCTCCCTTCTCCTTGAGCTTACCCAAGCATCCCAACGCTATAGCCTTGTCTTCCAATGCTCCAATCCTTCTTGGACTCATGAGTGGAGCATCAATATGTGGGAAACCTTTCACCAAATCTAAATCAGGTGGTCTCCCAGGTGGTTTTCCAGGTGGGACAATGATGCCTCATGGTTCATTCTCCCATGCTTATTAGATGGGATCAACATTCCCTTGCTTCCACAGTGCAAGTCCACCCCTAATTTTTGTGTGGAAGTCTTATGAAACTTGGAGACCCCTCTTAGTGGTGTAAGAGTGCCTATGATTGGAGAATTTTCCCCATCTTCTGATAATGGATCAGCTAGGTGATCCCTCCTTTGTTCTATCTTGTTGTATTTTAGCAAAGAAACATGTTTCTCATGTTCTCCATATGGAAGATCCTTAGGAAATCCTTGCAAAGGTGCAAGAACCCCTCTAGTGGAAGCCATTTCTTCATCTCCATCTGCAATTGAAAATAGATCTCCTCCTGCTATCACAGCGCTGGAGGATCTTGTCTGCTCTTCCTCTCCCTTCTCCTCATTATTGGAGAATGCTTCATCATCATGAGATCCTTTTTCTTCATATATTAGTGAGGAAGGAACCCTCATGTCTTCTCTTTGAGAGAAGAGATCTTGTTGTAGTGAGGCTTTTGTCTCTGGAAAATTGTACAACAAATCTTCAACCCCCTCAACAATGTTTAGGACTGGAGTTGGCTCCATGGAATCTTCCAACTTATGCAAAGATGTAGATTTCTTGGGCTTGATTTTCTCTTCCCAAGAAGTCTCATAATGTCTCTCATCAAATCTTGTTACTAGTCTCCTAGTGAACCTTGCATAAGAAGAGATGTTTATCCCCTTTAAGGAAGAGGACTCAAATAGCCACCAAGAATAAGATTTCCCTTGAAGATGCACCGCTGCTACTCTCAAGGCTCATTCTTCTAACACTTGATGCATCCGAAATTATGTGTCAATATTCCTTACCCAATACTTGGCTAAGTCTTTAGGTGTTCCATCAAAAGTAGGTAGAGAGAATCTACCCAGAGTGTGCTGAAGGCACCCTCTTCTTCCACCGTAGGTGATGGATCTTTCTTCTTTGAGTTGACAGAACTCTCAAAAACTGAGATTCTCTTTGAATCTCTCTAATAGAGACTCATATTCTTGGAGATAATCACCAAGAGATTCCTCCTTTGGTGTTCCTCCCTTTCCTTCTTTCTTTGACAAGAAAGTAGGCATGTTCCAACGTTGCAGATTAGGTTGTGTGACTGAATTCTCACACACATGGTAGGAAGTACTGGGGCTTTCTTTATGTAATATTCCTCCTGAGGGATCTACATGTCTTTCCCTCTTCATCCCCCAGATTTCTTCCTTCATTTCATGTATAACTTGAGAAAGAGTTTTTGAGAACTCTTCTCTCTGCAAACTTCCAGATAAAGGGTTTGGACACTTTACTTTTGTGTCTTCGGTGTAAACACACTTCTTCATCAGTATTTTCCTTCCATGAAAATAAATATTGGCTCTTCAGTGGGCCAAGCACATACTGTGCCAATAAAGATGCTCCGATACCACTGTAATATCCCAAAATCAGGACTGCTAGCAAGGCATGCCTGAAAAACGCATTTTTCATGGATGCTATAGCTCTTGAAATTAGCCCTTTGATCCCTTAGATCTGATAATATAATACCAAATTCCAAGAGGAGAATAGAAAAAAATCAAACTAGGTGGGTTAAATAGATCTCCCAAACCTAGTATGGCTTGAAAACTACCCAAAGAAGGGACTACAGCAATACAGAAGGACACTGCCCAGAAAATAACGCAGTTTTAGATAGCAGTAGCAAGAGGCAAATATGACAGCTCAAAAATAGCTTATACAATGATAAATCAGATTTACAATGTAGCCCAATCAATTTACAAGAGAAAGATGGAAACTTTTATGGACAAAAACCCTCTAAAAGAGGTGCTGCAACAATATAATTCACTGTAAAGCCTTGACAGCATTATTTTCATGAGTAAACAATAGTTGTAGGTTACAACTCAGATATAGGACAGATATTTGTACAAAATATTAGATCTATATCAGATCTGTACACTATATTGTCTCTATTTTACATACCCATTGGGGTTTTCAGCAAAACATGAAAGTACAATAGTAGATCTGAGATCTACCGCAGCAGATCTGTAGAATGATTCAGAAATTATGAAGTAGATACATCGATGAATAGATCAGATATGAAACATACATGGATTAGATGGATAATCCATGGATCTCCATAGTGTAAGGAAGTATCCTTTACACCAGATATCTCTCCTCCAAATAGTTGCCAAAGACCCTGCAACTCCTCACTTGCAAAATAACGTAGTCCAGTGGAATAAACTATGATGTAGGCTTAATGTAGAGTTTGGCCTAATGCCAAGTTGTAAATCTGAAGCTCCAATCAGCTAATACACTCTTGCCAATGGGATAGAAGGCTTTCCCATTGAAAAGAGGCATTAGTATGGTCTAGATCTGAATAAATCTAGCCTCCACTTGCTGCTGCTCACAAGCACAACCAAACCCTCAACATGATCTGAGTTCTAGTTGGAAGAAAAAGCTTGGAAAAATTCGTGATAGTGGACAAGAGATGTGAGACTCTTCCAAGAGGCCTCTCAAGGAAAGAGGTGGGATTCCCGATTAGGAAGAGCCAGTGCTAAACAACACTATTCTCAGCTAAACAGCCAGAGAATGAGAAGTTTCTAAACAGAAAAATCCTTTCAATACAATATGTTCAAGAACCCCTCTCATGCTTCTCTCCTCTTTCATTTATAGGACGAAAGCCTTGAAAAACCCTAAACCATCTCAATTTTTTTATCTTCTTTCACATTTGAAACCTCCAACTAGATCTGCGTTGTTCATCTAGGTACATTGCATTTGGACAACACTGTAGATTTGGTCCTATTGACCCAATCAATTGTCACAATCCCTTTTCACACATGAGGGATTTTTATTAAGGCAACCCAGATTTAGCCTTGTTCGCATGGGAATTGATTTATTTTGTTTTTTAAGGAGTTTAATTTGTCCTCCTTTGCAATTTTATTCTTGTAATAAGAAAATGAAAACAAAAATGAATATTCCTATTAGCTTGGGCTAATTAGGAATATTAGAGAAGAAGGGACCTCAAGAAGGCTGGAATGACTTTGTTTTCCAAGTGATATGATGAAGTCATATTGATTTTGAGTTTTTAGCACATTTACAATTTTCATTTTGGAAAATTTTGGAAAAAACTCCTCACTCAGCAGTTTCGTAGTGCAAATAGTGTAAAAAGGGCAAAAAGCACTACGAAACTGTTGTAGCAGCTTTTCTTGCCCTTTTTCATCACATTTTGGGGGGTAAAAATATGAATAAGGGTTTGAAATTTCTATGGAGGATATATCTAAAGGTAATGAAGATTATTTTGAAGGAAATAAGTCAAGATTTTGAATAAAAAAGGATTAAAGGGCAGCGCTATGAAAAGAGCTACGAAACTATCTTGTTTTCATAGCGCAGTCTATTTTCAGCTCATTTGAACAGTTTTATGATGGTTATGGACAACTAGAGGCTAGTGAGGAGTTTTGGCATGTGTTACTTCAACTTCAAAAAACAAAGGACCACGAAATGAAGAGTACATGATGGTCAGAATGATCAATGAATGCAAAAGACCATAAGCCTAAAAAACAAGGTTTGGTTTCCTGCTTATGTGGAGGTTAGCAAAGTGGTCACGAAGAGCTCAAGCCCATCATCCAAATTCGAACATGTGATGATACACTTTTCAGTGATGTAATTTCAAATAGATAAGTTTGTTAGGATAAGATTGTTAAATATAGTAATGAAGAGTTTGAGTCCTAGTTGAAATAGGACTGTCAAGTAGGATAGGTGTCTGTTTGTCATAAATTTGATGTTTTATGGTTATGAAATGTGTAAAGAGTTATGAATTATAAGTATATAGAAAAATATGAGTTATTCTCATGTTTTAATGGTCTATTAAAGACCAAGAGGTCGAATTAGCAAAGGGTTGGAGACTTTTCGGCAGAACTGATGCATATTGTAAAAAACATTGTTTCAGCTAATGCAGAGAGCTTCTACTTGACCAAATTGAGATTCGGAAGGGTTTTTTAGTGTTTTCCTATTATAGAATGGTTTCTTATATATCTTATTTGTAGTGGTGTTCATATATATTACTCAGAATGCATCTTTAAATTCTCTAACTTACTTTATAAATTGAGTGACTATGTTTTTACATTTTTCAAGTGTGTGTCTCATGCCTAAAAACCCTGATATGCCTCAACTTCCATGTCAATTAGATTCACTGATTTTCTGAGATTGCTTTGACTCCATAAGCCCAATGTATACATGCTAATGTTAGTTTCAACCTACAGGTTGGAAATTTTTATCTAAGTAGACCACCTTGTAAAGCTTCGGATTGACTTATATATACAGTAACATACAACTTTTCTTCACCTGAGATTCTTAGTGTATTTTCAATGAGTTTTATTCCCTATCTTTGAAATGTTTCTCTTCCATAGCCTTGATGTCTCATTACTGATAATTCATGTGTTACATGCTCTGACTTCCTTTGAACTTCAAGTTATTGGTATTTTTGTGAATGTGTTACTCTTTCATTGAAGTATATACAAGCCTCATCTTTCACAAGGAAATCCTTTGTTATTGAGAGCCCTATCACTGACTCCATAGCCCAATGGTAGGAAGAATTCATCTTCTCAACCTGAACCAAAAAACAAATAATAGAGTTAGCCATCTATCTATATCCCATATCATTAACCTTTGAGAGAGCCCTCTCAGGCTGAGGAGGCTAAGCCTCAGTCATAAGATTGGTTTGAAATAGTTACACTGATTTTTTCTAATCAACAGCCAATTAGGTACGATTTTGGTGATAACACCTTCCACAGGAGTTAAGTTTTACTTTTCAATGCCTAATAAAATGTTTGTGCCATTTAGTTTCCATTTTGAACTGAATCTTTCTGAGAAAAAACTGGAAATTCCAGTCAATTTTCCGCAATATATTTCCCTTTTCACATTAAAATACAGGTAACACTGCCCCTTGGGCAAGACAGAGCATTACCCTAGGCATTAACGCTCCCTTTGCATGGCTCAAGTGCGTTATAACTATGCCTAACTATTTGTAGGGTGCGTTACCTTGGAAAAAATGGGTCTTTTCTAGGTCATTTTCTTCCTTTCATGTTACCTTCTCCTCTGAGCTGATGAGGAGGTCATTTGTCATGTAAAAAAAACCCCTTCGTGATAGACTGTCAAATAGTTACCCAATTATGCGACTCAAAAAATGATCTAGTAGACCAAGTAGCTTGTAATAAAATAATCTAGCCAATTGTCTAGGATTTTTCCTATTAGTCATTAGTAATTTTTATTATCTGAAGATGACTAAATATTAGTCCTAGAGTTCTAAAAACAAAATTCATGAATATTGTGAGTTTTAGAAATCTCACTGCCTTCATTATACTTAATTTTTTTTTTTTGCTATTTTAATACTCTGTCATTCCCTATTTAAATTATCACTCCTAAAGGGCCCCTTGTGAAATTATGCCACTCATCTAGTTTTTTTTTCCCACCTATCACCCCAACCCTCTGTTTTGCCTTTACCCCACTACTTCACCTTCATCTAGGGTTACCACTCAGCCTATCCTTTCCCGTGTTCATCGGGTTCCTCAAAACTTGATGGTCTCACCAATACCCCTATAAGCTCATTAGATCAGTCAATTAAATCAGTTTCTATAGGTTCAAATACACTAATTCGTAAAAAGCTCTATTTTTACACTATCAAGATCCCAAGCCTAATTTCAATCCAACGACCAAGTTAAAACCCTACCACTAGACCATTAGGTTCTTCCTAAGTTGTAAGGTCATCATTAGTACTTTAAGCTCTATTATTTTTATACTAAGACCTATTTCTAATGAAAAATAAGAGAAACACATGATTGCCAAAGAAAGAGCAGGAGGTCTCCAAAGAAATTTATTTTTCCAATTTCAAGTCTTGCAAAAGGTAAGTGTGCTTGACATTTCTGCAGGAATTTCAAGAGGTAAATCAGCAGGGGAAATTTATAGGGTAACTGATGAGTTCTAAAAGAAAACAGAGAACACTGTTTTTAAAGGGGAGATCAATTTTTTTAAGCTTGATTAGATCAATAGTGTGCCAAACATAATCCCAATGCAGCAAGATTCATAAAGGAGGGTCAAGCTCTCATCTATGCCATCTACATTTAGTGGTAAAGGATGGAAGAACATGGCATAAGCTCCAAGGTGAATATAATTTTTTTTGAAGGTACTACCACTGTGTAAAATTCTAAAGCTGTCAAAGTTCAGCATGCCCTAAGGTCAAAGGGAAAAGTAAGTTTGTTTACCTGCCAAAGTAAAAATGTTCAAAGACATAAGCCAACAAAATAAGGTTAGCGTTGTCACTCAAACAAAATATACAGAATAGGGAGGTTAATATTATCAATGGACAAGTGTTAAAGCATAAACTCAGACACCTGCAAAATAAAAGGGTTAAAGGAAATATCAGTGAAAAGTTAAAAGGTTTAACAAACATTAGCAAAGTGGGTTTTCTTGTTTTAATTTATTCTCCTTAGCTACAAAGGCCCTTCTCCACCCTTCAATTACTCATTTCGTTGGTATAGGTCATTAAAAGTGGCCAGAGAAGGAATTTTGAAGTTCTGGCAAAGTTGGGCAAAGTTTCCCCTGTGCTACGCACCTGGAACCCCTTGCTATGATCCTGGAGATTTTCTATCATGTAAACTCCACTAAGCACTATGCGCCTATGACCGAGTGCTACATGTTCAATGTCATGCAAACCTGGCAGCCCATGCCCAGAAACAAGGTGCAACCTCACCAAACTACTTCCATCACTGCACGAAGAGACCCGACAGGCTCGGGCACTATGCGTTTGGCACTGCACCGGAGCTCGTTCAGAAGGCCCAACGCTACGCACTCAATGCTACATGAAGAGACCTGACAGGCTCATTCTCCCTATTGCCTGAATCTTTCCTCTGCTGCACAGGATTTCGTTCAGGCTTTCCCAGCCAAGTGACCCAACCAAATCGTCGTGCAGCCCTGCTGACAGTGCATTCAATGGTGAATGTGCTGCACGTTTAGTCATTCAATCGTACCCGTGTGCTGCACGTTCGGTCCTCGGTTGACCCGATAGCTCGTACAGAGACCTAACTATCCCGTGTGCTACGCATTTGTTTAGGAGGGCCTATGCATCGATTCAAGGACGGAATTTTCTCAACAACTCCTAAAAAATCACTTCCAAGGTTTTCCTAGCACTTTATAAGGGTAAGTACAAGAAACATCACTTCATTTTCAAATTTCTTATAATTGAATTAGAGGAATAAACCCTATAAATTTCCATCAATTTCATAAAGCAAAATTAGGGTTTTTTCCTTCAAGCCAACAATAAATATACAAAATGTCAAGGGAAGCTAATAGTGACAGTGGTGAGGGAGGCGAAGGGCCTAGAAGAGAACAGTGCAAGGGTGGAAGAGTAAATAAGTTTGAGCCACTGAACACTAAGGAATTGATGGCCTCTCCTATAACAGTTGCATATTTCTAGGAGGTGGGTTGTTTTGAATTATGTGAAAGGGTACAACAGGTCCAAAGTCACCCTGAGTTGACCAGGATTTTCATCCTTAACCTCCATGACCATCAGGTACATCTACAAGGGGTAAACTTTGAGCTATCCACCAATACCATTTCTATGTCCACCGGGATACCTGGTATGGGAGAAAAGTGGTTCAAGCAGGAAAATTTTGACCTGAGCCATTATCAACCTTTCTTGAAACCTAGATACCAAGTTCACTGCAAATCCATTTTTCCATTTTCACATTTACTGGAGAGATATGCGCCCTTGATGAGAGTCATCATGAAATATTTTACATGTGAGGGTATTTTTTCTAGGCTCTATTCATACCATGTAAGACTTCTCATGCACTTCACTAGGGCCAAGCTATTACATTTGCGCTATTATCTTTATAGAAGTATTGATAAGATGTCTTATATTGTGCAGAAGAGACCTCCTTCACAACAAATTCAAAGTCTTTTTCACCATTCTCTTATCAATATGATTATGTTACATCAATTAGAGCAACAGGGTATTCCATGGGAGGTGTTCATCGCCCATCAAGTTTTCACAAACCCATAGCCTTATCATCAATCAAATTTACCCTCATCATTTCATCCACCTCCCTCCACTCCTTCATCAGCCCCCACTGACTGTGACTCATCATCTACATGAATCCTCTCCTCAATAAAACCTCCCTTCCTTACCTTCTCCTAAAGCATCAGATCAAGAAGAGAATTATGAAGAAGAGGCATACAATGAAGAGGAGGAAGAGGGTAGTGATGAAGAGAACAGTGACAAAGAGGTCAACAATGAAGAAGAGGCAGGGGATGATGATAAAGAGGCAGATAATGAGGAAGAGGAAATTGATGATGATGAAGAGTCATATGATGAGGAAGAGGAAATTGATGATGATGAAGAGGAAGATGATGAGGAAGATGAAAATGATGATGATGAAGATACAGAGGGAGAAAATGATCAAGAAGAAGGCAGTGAACAAACTAGTGATATGAAGGACAGTACAGAGGCAGATAAGGAAGAGGAAAATGATGAAAGAGAAGACAACACAGAGGGAAGTGATAAAGAAGACAGTTCAGAGATCAACATTGAAAGAGAGGATAGTAAAGAGGTAGAGGACAATGAAGACGAAAATGCACAAAATAGTAAAGAGGAAAACAATAATAAAAAAACTGATAAAGACACCTCTAGCAGTGACAACACAAAAAATGGTAAAGGCCATGATGATGTTGGAAACAAAAAGGACAGTGATGAAGAAGAAACCATGATAACTAATAGCCCTAATGATGATGAAAACAGTGACATTATGAACCAAAAAATCAGTGAAGAAGTTGATGACAGTGGTGAAGATCAGAACAGTAATGTTAGCATGGAAGAAAATGAAAGTGAGTCTTAATAAGTTAGTCAAGAACATAGTGCAGAAGACATCAATGTAGAGATAAGTGAGGAAAATAAAGGTAGTCTTGATATCAGCCATGATGAGGGCATTCAAGTAGACAAATTTGAACTTTTCCCACTCACATATCAAAGAGGAAAGAGGCATGTGTGTGTTGCCTCTAAAATTCAAGGGACCATGCCATCCTCCTCAACTAAGAAGCTTGAAAAAGGAAAACAAAAGATCAAAGAAGAAGAAGGAGAAGATCAGCATGAGGTTGAGAGAACATTTGAAATCATTCATATTGACAGGGACGAGGAAAATTAAGCAAGGATCACAAACTTGCTCCTCCATAACACAAATGCACAAATTAAGGACCTCAAAGCAAATCTAGATAGGGCCAAGACTGTGAATAATTCCCTTGAGATGGAGAACATCCAGCTAGGGGCACAAAATCCCATTTATAGAAAGCTAGAGCATTTAGAGCCTGAAAAGAAGCTCAAAGGGCACAAGTAAAATTAGAGGAATTCATGGGCACCTATGAACAAAGTGAAGATGAGGAAGGAAAAAATAGAAGAAGACCAAGGACAATGGGTTTAAAGAAGGCCTTGGAAAGACAAAGAGATCAAGAATCCACTGTAATATCCCAAAAGGGAGAATGCAGTAATAGTAAAACACAATATGACAACTGTAGCAAAGTAAACAATAAATCTATATACACATCAGAATGCACAGAAATATCTGAGCCATTTTATTATATTCGAGGTGCAAAAATAAAGTACAACAGTGCTCAAAATATGAGACACTCAAGCCACAAGAGTAGCCTAGAATGACCCTGCAATGATACCCCAAAAGGGACTGCGTAACTGCTGCTCTGATGGAAGGTAAACTGCGCTATCCCTACTGAAACTATAGGGACTACAACTACCTATAAGATAGAAAGTCATATCTAGGAAGAATGGGAGCTCCAATGATGCTAAAATTGTAGATCTTGGCTCAATGATGGATTCCCAAGATAACCCAGAAGGGATTTCTCAGATCTATAAGTCTAAGAAAACCACCCTCTTAGGGCTTCACATATATGTTCCTGGGAATGCAGTTCTAAAGCTAGATCTAATGATATGATGGCTGCAATGATGTACAATTAGATCGATGAAAGAAGGGATGATCCCTTCACTAGATCCTTGGGTTAAAAGCTCAAGATCTATCTCATCCTATCTCCTCCACTGAAAATAACTGTTGAATGAACAACAGCTTCATAAAACAGCACTGTTAGAGAGGGAGGCTCAATATCATATTGCTAGATATGTCAAATCAACTCTTGGATGATGGAAAAAATAGATACAATGTGAGGAGGTTATCCCTCATAGGATTTCCAACTGAAATACTGGAAACTTCCTTCCTCCAATAGATCTACAAGACTGAATTGTGCAATCCTTGAAGGGACTGCTACTGCATGGAGGTCAAACCCAATGGCCTAAATGCCAGATGCAAATTTTCTACTCCTGAAAGGCTGGATCTGAAGAAAAAGGTGGTAGGATGAATCCTCCATTGGTTTCCTAGCTGAATGCTAAATACAACCTCCTAAATATGGCACCAATGCCTGATAAGGAATGAAGAATAGTCCTATTTCCAGAGGTACTCAAAGAAAGAGGTGGGATTCTCGCTCAGGAACACCCTATGCTAAACAACACTCCAAACTCTGCTAAACAGCCCAAGTTTGCATAGAAATGTCCTAAGACAAATCTAGATCTAAACAGATCAAGAAATAAATAATCCGAATCATGCCTTCCATTGTGCCTTCACCTTCATCATATGCATGAGCCTTCCATAGCCTAGGCCCACTCCAAATATTCATTGTACATGTAGAAAAATTCTCCATGTTTGACTACATTATTGATCCATGTCCTCCATCATGTTCGTATGGGATGATCACTCTTTCCATCATGCATGCATTAAATGTACCACTTCCTCCACTATCTTATCATAAGTGGTTCATGATCTTCTTTGAATGCACTATGATCTCAGTTGACCTTATCAAAGATCCTCAATATTTTATATTAGAGATCCATAATCTTATTTGACTGTTTCATCCTCCATAGTTTATCTCATAAATGAGACATGATCTCCATAAATAGAGCTGCTCCACTACTCCATGTTCTAGATATAGATATAAAATATCCACATACACACATTAAAAGTGGATTTAATTCATCTTTGAGGTTTGTGGGTCCCTCCACCCTTTTATTTATTTAATTTATTAAGAAAATCAAGAACTCTAATATTCCAAATATGATGTGGAAATTTTGGGAATATTACAGTCTCCCCCGGCAAAATGTTGCTTGTCCTCAAGCAACTCCAAAAGTAGATGCAAATCCATCTATTCCCCTCCAAATGGGATCCACATAAGGAAGGATTTGTCCATTTGCTGCAATGTGTTATGCTCCAACTGTATGGTTAGATGTCCTCTTCCAGCATGAAGTACAAGTGAAAACCATATGAGTTCCAAATTCATCATTAATACATGAGATACATAAAATAAAGTGGCTCTTTCCACAAAGAAAAGCTCCATATCACAATATATCTCTTCATCCCATGCTTTATGAATTTGATTAAGCATTGACATGCTCCCATCCTTAGCCTTGTTGGCCTTGTTGGATCCAAGCATCATTCCAACATCATGCAAAAGAAGAAAAGGAGATATATGGGTAGACAAAGATGTCAAACCATATTCTCCTAATAGTAACCACCGGGGCAAGGCCCTTTTTTTCCATCTTCCATATCCTCCATGTAAGACAGACAATCCAAACTCCCCCAAAAGAAACCAAAGCAACAAGAGATCTTGTTTCTTTCTCTCCTCCTCATGTGCATCATGGAGCAAAAACATACTAATTGACATGTGGAATGTCACATCAACCCAATACAAATAAACACCATCAATGCACATCATGAGAGCATCATGCCAAGCTTTACCCAATGCAAAACACATAGACATAGGAGGTGTCATGTGGTGGCCAAAATATCTCCAGGGAAACCAAAATGAACATGCCTTATTTTTATGCATTTTATCATTGAACACAAGGCATGAATGAAAAAAATATGAGCTATTGGGTTTGTAACCATACTCACCCAAGAGCAGCCAGTGCAACCATGCCTCCTTATTCATTTCAAAAGTGTTTTTCAAGGCATGGATCAAAGAAATAGGAGCCTTTGGGCAGTGAACAAAATCTCACAAGGGCAACCAACGTAACCAATCTTGTTGGCCCATGTCATAAATCTACAAGTGGTCATGCAACCCCTTGCTTATCATCCTCATCCACTCATCCCAATGTGAATGGTGAATGATGTTCTGCATAATCATGGTATCCTCCCCTTGTAGAATACCATCCTCCCCAAACTGATGAAGAACTTTGCACTTCATGAAATTTTGAATTACACCTCCAATGAGATATCTTAATGATATTCTCTTTTCACCAAAGGCCCTCCAAAACCAATGAAGTTTTGGATCTGCTACAGGTAGAAGTCTCTCTTTCAGCTGTGAAATGCTCATTAAGAAAGGGTCATCTAGAAAGGAGAAAAGGTTCCTCATATCAATGTGTCTACCATTTTTCATCTTTACCTCCATTTCTTCATGAGTGAATCTACCTTCTGAATGCTCCAAGAATGATGGGGCCTCTTCATTTTCACAACTAATAAGTGACAGCACCGTAGATCTGCATTGTAATACATGTGTTGTCTCAAAGCAAGGCACAATAATGATCTCATAAATATTTATTGCACATAGGATCATGCTTATCCTATATTTTTGAAATTATACACTTCAACTCAAAGGGTCGAATTTAGCTCAACAATGATGAACTGAGATAATTTTTAATCTCCTCCTTGATTAGATCAAGGGTCCTCTAGACTATGATATGTTGCTCCTTGAAATCAGCATTGTGTTCTAACCCTTGGTTATGCATTGGCCCTGATGGCATGCCCTCATAAGTTTCAATAAGATTTACTGAAACAATATGTGATGAAAGTTTATGCATACGTTGGATCAACTGATGTGTGGGAATCTCTTGCCATAACACAATAGTTCCTCCAACCACGACAATCGTGTCTCCAACTGCTAGTAAGAGTGATGCGTGCTCTTCTCCAAGTGTACCAGCGTTGGAATCTTCCTCCTCTCCCTCATGCATCTCCTAAATCATGCATGTGACTCTAGATGTTAAAAGCTCAAGACTATCTTGCAAAGTTGCAAGTGTCTCTTCTCTAGATGTGAGTATTTTTGCAGCTGGTGGTGAATTTAGTGACTTCTTATCCATAGTGACAAGATTGACATCCTCCTTTATTCCCTTAGGGAATGTCACTTTGTGACACATCTCTGGTTTTCTCACATCAAATTCCTTCGTCAAATTGTGAAATAAATCTGAATATTTAGTCACGTTTGCATGCTACATGTGACCAAACCACCAATCATTGGCTTCACCTAAAAGATGAAGTGTTGCAACTTGAACAACCTCTCCTTGAGCTACAGGATGTAGCTTGAAAAATGCATATAAATCTCTCCTCCAAGCCTTAACAGTGCTTGACAAAGATCAATCAAATGTAGGCAAACATAATCTATTATGCCTCTTTCTTCTATTGCTATTATAGGATCCTCTTTCTTCTTTGATTTTGAAGAATTGTTGTAGAGTTAGCGTCTCCTTGAGCGCTCTAGAATGTGCTTTATACTATTCAAGATATAGGCTGAGAGTCTCATGAGTGTCAGGTTCATTGCTTTCTTCATTTCTACACCTTTCACCTTCTCCAAAGAAAGTGGGCATAGTGGATCTATGAGGAGATCTAGGATTTTCCAATTTTCTTCTTTGCTGATAGGAAGTGCTTGAACCTTCCTCATCACATCTTCTTCTTGGATCTTATTTCTGTCGTTCCTTCTTTATTATATTGACCTCCTTGGAGAGATATTCATTGGATCTAAAGAAAGGAGTGGAAGAATTATCATCCTCCATAATAGATCTCATCTATCTGCTTCTTCTTTTGATGTAAAATATGAAGTGTCCACAAGCTGAGCCAAAGATCATGCTCTAATACCACTGTAATATCCCAAAAGGGAGAATGCAGTAATACTAAAACACAATATGAGAACTGCAGCAAAGTAAAAAATAAATCTATATACACATCATAATGCAGATAAATAGCTGAGTCATTTTACTATATTGGAGGTGCAAAAATCAAGTACAACAGTGCTCAAAATATGAGACACTCGAGCCACAAGAGTAACCTAGAATGACCTTGCAAATATACCCCAAAAGGGACTGCATAATTGCTACTCTACTGGAATTTAAACTGTGATGTCCCTCTTGCAACTGTAGGGACTGCAATTGCCTGTAAGATAGAAAGTCATATCTAGGAAGAATGGGAGCTCCGATGATGCTGGAATTTTAGATCTGGGCTCAATGATGGATTCCCAAGATAACCCAGAAGGGATTTCTCAGATCCGTAAGTCTAAGAAAACCACCCTCTTAGGGCTTCACAAATATGCTGCTGGGAATGACAATCTGAAGCTAGATCTGATGATATGATGGCCGCAATTATGTAAAATCAGATCTATGCAAGAAGGTCCGATCCATTCACTAGATCCTTGGGCTAAAAGCTCAAGATAAAGCTCCTCCAATCTCCTCCACTGAAAATAGCTATTGAATGAACAACAACTTCAAAAAACTGTGCTGTCAGAGAGGGAGGCTCAATAGCCTGCTGCTAGATATGTCAAATCAGCTCCTAGATGATTGACACAATAGATTCAATTTGTAGGAGGTTATCCCTCATAGGATTTCCAAATGAAATACTAGAAACTTTCTTCCTCCAATAGATCTACAAGATTGAACTGCGCAATCCTTAAAGGGACTGCTGCTACATGGAGGTAAAACCTAATGGCCTAAATTCCAGATGTAGATTTGTTGCTCCTTGATGGCTGGATCTAAAGAAAAAGGTGGTAGGATGAATCCTCCACTCGTTTCCTAGATGAATTCTAAAAGCAACCTATAGAAGATGGTGCCAATGCCTGATAAGGAATGAAGAACAATCCTCTTTCCAGAGATACTCAAAGAAAGAGGTGGGATTCCCACTCGGGAACACCCTGTGCTAAATAGCACTGCAAACTCTGCTAAACAACCCAAGCTTGAATAGAAATGTTGTAATATTCCCAATTATCCCAAGCTAATGGGAATATACAATTTTGTTTCATTTTCCTGTTGCATGAATAAATTTGTAAATGAGGACAATAAAAAATCCTAAGACAGTGAATAAATCAATGCCACATGTGAACAAAGATAGATCTGGGCTATCTTAATAAAACACCCATATGTGTGAAAGGGATTGAGACATTTGACTGGGTCAACCATGACCAGATCAACAGCATTGTCTAGAGGGGATGAACTTCATTGATGCACATCACAGTCTTCGTTGGAGGTGGCACATGTGAAAGAAGCTAAATCATTGAGATGGTTTAAGGTTTTGCAAGATTTCTATCTTATAAAATGAAGAGGAGGATAGCAGGAGAAGGGGGTTCATTTGATTATATTTCTGAATATATTTTCTATTTAGACATATATCATTCTCTTGTTGTTTAGTTGAGAATAGTTTTGTTTAGCACTGGGTGTTCCTAATCAGGAATCCCACCTCTTTCCTTGAGAGGCCTCTTGGAAGAGTCTTGCATGTCTTGTCCACTATCAGGTATTTTTCCAAGCTTCATCTTCCAACTACAACACAAATCCTGTTGAGGTTTTGGTTGTCCTTGTAAGCTACAATAAGTGGAGGATAGATCTACTCAGATCTAGGCCATTCTAGTGTCTCTTTTCAGTGGGAAAGCCTTCTCTCCCATTGGAAAGAGTGTATTGGATCAATGCCACTTCAGATCCACATCTTGGCATTAGGCCAAACCGATCTTGAACATTACATCACAGTCTATCTTCTATATCTGCGTTTCTCTGTAGGTGTTTTCGTAAGGGCTTTTGGCATAACTTTGGAGGAGTGATCTCTAGTGTTGGGAATCTGCCCTTCACTGTGGTGATCCATGGATTTCAGATCTAATCCATGTTATATTAAGATCTAATTTGGATACTCCTGTATTTACTTCAGAATTTCTGAAGATTTATGTATATCTGCAGGTTTAGATCTCAGATCTACTCCATGTGCTTCATGTATTGTTGAAAACCCCAAGGGGTATGTAAAGTAGAGACTCTATAGTGTATGGATCTATCATATATCTAACTGTTCATGCATTATTTTTCTCTAGATCTAATTTTTAATCTACAACTATTGCAGCATAATAAAAATAACGTTGTCAAGCCTTTTGCAGTGAATATATGTGATTGCAGCACCTCTTTTTGAGGGATTTCTTCTATTCACTCTTCTATTTCCTGTTATACATTGTATGGGCCTCATTGTAAATATAATTTACTGACGTAAATTTTATTTTTGTGCCTCTATATTGGCCTCCTACTCTTACTTTGTTGAACTACATTATTTTTGAAGCAGTATTGTTTAATATTGATGTTGTTCCCATATTGGGGATATTACAAATGTCCTAAGACAAATCTAGATATAAACAGATCAAGAAATGAATAATCCAAATCATGACTTCCATTGTGCCTTCACCTTCATTATATGCATGAGCCTACCATATCCTATGCCCACTCCAAATTTGTGTTGTACATGTGGACAAAGTCTCCATGTTTGATTGCTTTGTTGATCCATGTCCTCCATCATGTTCATATGGGGTGATCACCCTCTCCATCATGCATGCATTAAATGCACCACTTCCTCCACTATCTTATCATAAGTGCTTCATGATATTATTTGAATGCATTATGATCTCAGTTGACCTTATCAAATACCCTCATGATTTTATATTTGAGATCCATGATCTTATTTGACTGCTTCATCCTCCATAGTTTATCTCATAAATGAGACATGATCTCCATAAATAGAGTTGCTCCACTACTCCATGTTCTAGATCTAGATCTAAAATATCCACATACACACATCAAAAGTGGATTTTATTCATCTTTGAGGTTTGTGGGTCCCTCTACCCGTTTATTTACTTAATTTATTAATAAAATCAAGGACTCTAATATTCCAAATATGATGTGGAAATTTTGGGAATATTACATCCGCCTTGGTAGAGCAGCTCCCTCTAAGTGATTTTCCTGCCATGGATATGGAATACGATCGATATCCATGCCTAGAAAGAGAAAACACACACTTGGAGGAAAAATTGGAGAAGGAAAATAGAGACCTTGACCTCCAAAGGAAGATGACCAAACACTATGCACTCAGAAAACAAATTGCAAGGCCTAAGATCAAAAGATCCCTTGCCAAGGTTCAAACCCTCAAGGAGGAAAAAGGTCAAAGAAAGCTCAACCTTATTGCTGATGCTTCCATGCAAGCATCCCAAACATAACAAGGAAGGCAAATGTGAATTTTGGGAACCTTTAGGAATTTTGGATTTTTGTTGATTTGGAGGGCCAATGGGGTAGCACCCATGGTGATAAGCTTTTTCTTAGGACATCTTAAGGAGGAAACGATTACATTTTTTGAATTATTAGCTCAATTACAACATTATCACCAAATTTCAGGTCAATTGGAGTTGTTTTGGTCCTCCAAAAGGGTCAACAACACCCTAATTTTCACCTTTCTGCCTAGTTTTCAGGACATGTGTTGTGCCTTTACCATCCTTGGGATTTTTTTATTTTTTAATAGGTTACATGGGTCCAATAAGAAATCCAATGTTATTTTTCAAAATTAGACTCAACATTCTTTCTAACAAGCCATCACGAAGCCCATTCTGACATCGGGAAGGCCTTCAAAAATTTGCTGCAAGTTGACCCAGTTTTCTTGCTCCTATGCTACGCCCTTGGCATGGAAATTCATCCTAAAACTCATTGTTGTACCCTGATAGAGGAAAAGTCAAAAATGTATGCTTGGAAAGTTTTGGGAGTCTTGGTAGAGCCCAAATTTCAATTTCTTTGCCAAAAATGCCCGAAAAGATATTTTGTATTAGATATTTTGTGCCTTGGGCCTTGCAAGGTCTCAAGGGAAAAAGTGACATTTATGATTAAGTAATAGGCTTCTAGAGACTTAATTAGTTTTTATTCCCCAATTCATGATAAATAGAGCATGGAGGCTTCATTTTATATGTTGGACATTTGCTAAGCATGCTATGATATAGACTTGGATTTTATTGGTGAAACTGGTTGTTGGTGCATTGCGATGGTTTTGGATTTTTCTTATATGGATCAAGCTCACTCTTAGGATTCATTAATATTGTTCAAATGGTGATGTATTATATATTTATGTTTGTTTTCTTCAACTTTTCATTGTTTTTATGGTTCATCTAGTCATAGAACATAAATAGAGAATGGGATTTATCTTCTTGATACCATACTTCTGCCTGCTTTCTTGACTTCTATGTTTTCTTCCTCAAAGTTTGCTAAAGAAATTCTTAAATGCTTCTTTAGTCTTGTTAGAGTCGGTTTTTACAGCCCTTCGTCAGAGATCATTTCTCTTATTTCATTTCATTGTTTAGGTGTCTCATTCCGCTCATTCATCTGCATTCTGTTAGGGGCATGCCATTGACTAACAGAAGGGTTTGGTCTTCTTATTTTCCCTCATATTTGTACCTACTGGGTTGGTCAAAACTCCTCAAAATTTATCAAAGTTCATTTCATGTCATTCACAGTCATAAATGATTATTTTGGTCAAAAAGAGTCTTTTGGTTTCTGAGTCTAGGGTTTAGTCTTTTGACATGTTCAATAAATGCCCGCAGGCCATGAGGATGGTTTTCAATAAGCTCTCAGTTCGAAATTTCATCATCAAACATATTCGAGGACATTTCTTGTTCAAAACTCTGTTTTGAATAAGAAATTGTCGAATTCATTTTTTGTAATAAGATGTATTTTTCCGCCATGAAAACTTCAAAGCAGACTCTGGTTCCCCTTTGCCAAACATCAATGCCAACATCCCTGTAAGAAATCAACCAATTTCATCAGTCCAAACTTAGAAAATCAGTGAAAAAGCAAAAGATAGAAGTTGAATTAAATGAAAAGTGCCAAAGGTCAAAGAACATTACAAAATGGGTTTTTGGAGAAGAAAAAATGAAAACCATCTCTATATAAGATTTTTCTCAAAGTCATATATCCATTTTCATCAAGTTTCATTCAGAAAATCTCATTGGGAAGTTGAATTTCAAAGTTGGAGAGAAAACTGTGTTTTAGAGAGGTCGTGACTGTGTGTAAAGATTGCGCGCGGTGCATAGGAAAGAGGCGCGGTGCACCAAATCGACATGGCGCATTGGGCCGAGGTTGACAGTGTATTTTTCCAAGGGCGCGGAGCACCCAAAGGTCGCAGCGCATTGGGTCTGCGCATGGCGCACAGAGCCCCAAAGGCCGAAAAATTATCCTCCTTCACCAAAACTCATTTGAAATCGACTCATTTGCCTCCAAGTAAGTTTGTCAAAGCCTCCTTAATGATTTTTGGCTATGGTACTGTGGTTTAGAAGTGAAGAAATAAAGAGTTTAATTGGTGAAAAACAAAATGTGTAAATTTTGAAAATTGTGTTGGTGCTAAACTCTTGCCATTTGTCACCCTTTTCTTTGTATTCCATCACTGCTATCACTGCCATATTATCATATCACAGTCCCTTCCCCATATTCACTATCCCCATATCCTTTTTACCCTTTGTTCCCATGTTTTAAATTCCCAAACCCTATTGTTTCCCACCACTTCATATCATTGATAAATCCTGATTACCAAAGATTCGAGGACAATTTCCTTGACATTGCATTTATACCTATCACTATCAAACTACAAGTCCCATCACTATCACCCATTCCCATATCATTTGTATAGGTGCCTAATATCAAAGTTTTCCAAAGCAGTGAGAAAATGTTTGTCCATTCCAAAGTCGATTGACAGTCCATTGTATTCACTTTGACACTTCCTTGCAGCCTCTCATTTCATGTGGTACATTTGTCATTAAAACAAATACACCAATTGCTCATTTTCTAACCAACGAAGCATATATTTGTCAAACACCTTGTCTTCAGCACCATGTCAGAGACAGATTCACCATATGAACAGGGATATGAGCAGGATAGTGATTCTACAGCAGAACTAAATGTGCCAAGGAGATCTCATAAAAGTGGCAGGCATGTCAGGGAGGAGCCCACTTCTTTGACCCAATTGCAGGCTTGCCCGCTTGCAATGGATTGTTTTCAGCGTCAGTCATGTTTCCAGTATTGTGAGACGATTGCCCGAACTCAGCATCATCATGAGTTAGCTCACCTATTTGTCCTACATTTGCATAATGGTCATGTAAATCTTGCCGGAGTGAACTTCACTTTGACACCAGAGATTATTTTTGAGGCGACTGGGATACCGAACATTGGTGAGGATTGGAATAAGAGACAACAGCTAGATAGAGCATATTATGAGCCTTACATAAGACCTGGATATTTGAGACAGTTGAGCAGGGTTTTTCCATTCCGGTTTCTGAAGGAAGAGTATACGCCATTGATGAAATTGATCATTAGATACTTCAGTTGTGAAGGTCGCCTTTCACGCTTGTATGCATATCACATCCGGCTTTTGATGCATTTCATGAGAGTGTGGATGATGAGCATTCCATATTTCATGTACCGTAACATTGAGCGGATGACGGTCCTTGTACAGAAGAAGACTCGGGAGCAGCAGCATAACAATATCTATCATTATGCTCTCATCAAAATCATTGTAGTGCATCAGCTTGGATTACAGGGCATCTTGTGGGATGAGTTCATTTCTCGTGATTTCTTTGCAGCGCCCCAGCCTCCTCCCGAGATTGTTCATGATGAGGCAGAACCTTCACATTAGTTTGATATTCTTGAGACTGAGCCTATCAGTGCTCCAGTGTGTGTGACATATCAGAGAGGCCACAGAGCCTTATTTGCAGCAGCACGACGAGTACTATCTCCACCAGGGGTGGAAGGGGTCTTGTTATCTTCATCAGCAGTGAGTACTATCTCCACATGGCATGGAAGGGGTCTCGCCTTCTACATCAGCACAGGTATAGGTTCAAGACAGAGGCAAGAGGCCTATGCACGATGAGGGCCCCTCGGGAGGTGAAGATACTGATTTTGTTTTGATCGATGTTGATGCGAGCTCTCCTAGCTCGAAGCTGAAAGAGATCATCCAAGAACAAAAGGCTAAGATTGAAACTTTGACCGTGAAGTTGCAGAGAGCTCAGTGGGTTATACATTATTTGGAGCAGCGGAATAAACAACTGGAGGATCAACACACACTTATAGAGTTGCAACAAATCCGTGAAGACCGTGCACTGGCCCGGAAGAGACCAGGTGACATGACACCGGTTGAGCGAGAGAATTTCCTCACACACGTCAACATTCATCTGGAGAATCTCTTGGAAAAGGCAAAAAGATACAAAGACATGCTCAGACACATGAAGACTCACTATTGGGCCTGCACACACGTTTGCAGAGCAAAAATGAAGATCCTGAAGGCAAGGTTGAGAAAGGCACTGAAACGTCGAAAGAGGCCAGATCCACTCCGAATCTTGGCCGAAGCTTCCTTGGTTGAGCATGAGACATGATGGGAGACCTTCCCTCCAAATTTCAGTAAATTTGGAGAAGATTTTGTCATTTTTGAAAATTTTGGTTGCAAAACAGGTTTTTCCGCTCGACGCGTTGCGCCACCCGACGCGCGCTTATGATTGGGACATTTTTTGGAGGAAAAATTGATATTTTTGGATTTCTCGTGGTAAGTTATGCATGCTCAGGAATGGCTGAAGCATTTCATGAAATTCTGGGTGGTCTTAAGGGCCAAAAACATAATGAAAATCACCTTTTGCACCAGCAGGAAGTACTCTTGGGAGATTGATGTTTTGGAGGGGCAAATGAGCTTCAAATTAAAAAATTCCACTTGGTTTGGATAGCATACATCCAGGGCTTTCCAAAGAGCTATCATGAGCTCAATTTGGACTTTGGGAAGTGCTTAAAAACCAGGTCCAAAGTAGCACGGCGCATAGAGATTTTGAGCGCGGCGCATAGAGGAATTTAGCCTATTTTTCACCTTCCAGCTTAGAAATTCGGCAAGTTTTGACTAGTTTTAATTTTTCATGAGAGGATTGATCTATTTTGATGTAATTTGGTAACCATGATGTGATTTTGGCATGTATTTACTTGTTCTAGATTATTCATTCACTAAAAAGTGAAAATCAAGTGAATGGATCAGTTTCCTAGCATATAGAGGTAAGTTGTTTGGCTGCCTAGATTTTAGCTCCATGTTTAGAATTGGCTCAAACTGCTCCTAGAAGAATGAGCTCGACCCCTAGAGGCATGGGAAGGGGTTAGGATAGTCTATATATTGTATTTTCTGAGACATTTTCAGGGTTGGATACTTGGGAAAAGTTTGGCACCTCATTGTATATCCATTTTCAGTTTTTGGCAAAGGAAAGACCAAAGTTTTGCAGCACTTGTTGGGATCCTTGTGGCTTATGAGTTTTGATGATGTTCTTCTCATGTTATTGTAAGTTTCATTAATTTTATATGTATGCCATTTCCCTTCTCTATGCTTCTAAATTAAGCAAATGAGTATTTGAGGTAGAACTCATTGATTTGCTGGTGCTCTGCCTTAAGCTTTTGTTTAGTTGTTTATGTTCTTCGTCAGTTTGAAGAGGATCCTTGCACACTCTTGCCATCTTCATCTCCTCAGCAGTATTTTCCATCCATTCACTCGATCTAAGACATAAAAGCTGCTGCCTACCCTGCCCCAACTAGAACTCTGCAAGATTTGGCCTCATCCCCAAGCCCAAAAATTGTTTTTCCCTTTTTCCAACAAAAACCCCAAAAAATCAAAATCAAACCCTCCTATCTATTTATCTAGCTTAAGATCAGTTATTTTTTCAGTCATCTCAAGCCCCTTTGAATATTTTCATTGAGATTGACCTGGAGAGAGCCCTCTCCTGTCCTCGTAGGGCTAGCTACGAGGCTGAGCGTGGTTTGGTGTTGTCCTTCTTCTGCCTATTTCAGCCTAAGGTGGATTTGGGAACTAACAAGTCTTACTGATATGTTATGTTATAATGCTATGTGTTTCCAGGTGAGTTTTAGAAACTCCTTCACTGCTCTCTTAGCTTACTATTGAAGCCTTGAAAATCTCTGCTTCAAACATTGGGGAAAACCACCCGGTCGGGACCTTAGGACAGCTCCTTTTCTGTTTGGTATGGTGGTTCCGACTGGATTTAAAGGACCAGTTTCCTTATAACTAAATGGATTGGTTTGGATGGGTGAAAATGGGACTAAATTAACTGAAATAAAACTATCTAATTTAAACTAAATACTGATAAATAAATTCTAACACTAACCCGGGTAATTATATGTGAATACAACTTAAGATTGTTCCAATTTAACAATAACCATGAAAATGTTTTATTATTTAAATTGAAATGTGCAGAAACAAATAAAGATAACTCTGTTTAAGAAATTAAACAGAGTTGTATTAGCATATTGCATTCATCATTGTATACCATCTATATATACTTATGAAAGATAACGTTTCAATTATACTCAGAAATGATATATAAAAAGAAGCGTTGTGAAGACAAATATATATAAATGATAGCAAATTTTAAAGAGAATATCATAAGACAAAATAAATCAGCAGTGAATAGGTAGAAATACCTTATTCATCTTGAAGATTTTCAAATGAAATGTGATACTCTAATCCAGTAACTCTGATGCAAAATCAAATTCCAAGGTATAGAAATGCAACACTTCAAAGATAATTCCACATAAAAATCACCAGATGTGATCCTTTTTAAAAATATATAAGACAATGGAGTACATAAATGCAATCTCCAAGTCAAAAAATATTAAGATCCAGGACCCTTCTCTAAATGCATGAGAAGGGTTTAAATACTACTTAACTAAATCTAAAAATAGTCTATTACAAAAATTGAGGATTCGGTTCAATGACCATCCTTTTCCTACACTAAAATACAGTAAAATTAAAACTAAATATAACTATATAGGAACTTGATCTTTAAACTTGCAGGCATCTAGCATAGTTTTGAGAAGATGTGGTTGACCGACTTCAGCATTCAACTGTCCTGAAAAAATAGAGTCGACAAGTGTAGGTGCAATCTTCTCTGTAGCATTGATGATACAATTAAGCGCACTGTGCTGACTGTGTGGATTCACCAAGTACACCCAGTATGAGTCCCAATTTAATTTTGTCATCCCTTGGATAGATTTTGCTCTTTCTTCTGCCTTTTGCCTCCATTCTGTTTGCAGTTGATGTGCCTGTGGGAGATATCCTGGAACAGTTTCTGAAATTAAATTTTCTTTGTGTAAATTATCATTTACACAATTCGTAAGAGTGTTTGCCGCTGTAGCCGCCTCCTCTGCTGCCTTTTCTGCCCTTCTGATTTGTGCATCCCAATTATTGAACAGTATTTCTTTATGGTTTTCATTAAAAATGGGTGCACCAGATTTTCTGCCTTCTTCTGTCTTTTGCCATGCCAGATAATCATTGATCTTTTCATTAATCAAATCATAATCATTTCGTAAATCTACGACATGATTTGTGATTTTATCGCTCTCTTGGCACAAAGAATTCCATTGCAAGATTTTTTGGCAGAAAACTTCCTCTTGTTGCAGTAGTCTATTGTTCAAAGAGATAGTTTCTGAAATGAATTCTGGAAGCTTAGGATCATATTTATGCTGATCTTGGATAATCTGTATTTGTTTGTCTTTATCAGCCAAGATTTTTTGATGTCCTATTTGCATTTCTTGAAGTTGTTGTTGTAACTCTTCAAGTTTCAATTGTGCTTCCTTATTGGCCTGTACATGTTGCAATTGTTGTTGCAGAGCTTTTACCTGTTCTTCTTTTTCATTCAACAAAAGTTGTATCTCAAATGCTTTATCAATTGTTGCAGAAGCATAAGCTCCTGTTATTTGAGATAACTTAGTGAGATTATGAGTAGGCTCTGTGGCAGGATCTTTCCACAAAACATCTACTTGTTCTGCTTCAGTAGCAATTGCACTTTCTATTTTTCTCTTTTTTCTCTGTCTCTTCACTATTGCTTTGTATTTTGGGCTGTAGAATACATCCAGAGGAGGAATGTCCTCTACATTAAGTACAATTTCAGAGGAGGGTGTGATTGGTATGTGCTCTGTCACTGTGACTGTGCTGCTTGTTCCTGTGTTCAAAACTTTGGTTGTCTGGACAGGGGTCTGTACATTCTGTCCTTCTACATTAATCAATTGGTTGAAGGTTTCCCATTCTTTGTCTAATTCAATAATGATTGGTTGTTGTTGTACATTGGTTGGAGGAGGATCTGTCTGTTGAGAAGTCAAAATTTGTTGTTGAGTAGTTTCTTTTGATTGCACAGAATCTTTCATGGATTCTTCCATTGTATCTTCCTTTTCATTAGACTTATTGGAATGTTCAGAAGTCTCTCTGTCAGATTTTGATTTTGATTTATCTGTACTTGAACTTCCGTTAAGACTAACACTAGGAGTTTGCTCCCTTGCGGGCTCTAAGCGTAGATTTTCCAAAGGAATAGGAGTTAGTCTTCTTTCTCTGTAAAGTTTGAATTCCTGGAATTCTTCCGGAGATAACTGCATTTGAGCTGAATTCAAAACTTCTTTGAATGAATTTCTTGCTTGGAACATATCATCAAAAGGATCATGTTCCCCGGAAAATTCCCTTACTCTGATTGCATTGGTAAAATTCTTAACAATATCATTTGGGTCGAATAACCTTCTCGAAAATTTGAACAACTGTAGGCATGTAATGTTTCCTATCTCTTGGAATGCATGACCAATATCGAACAGTGAAAATTTTCCACATTTTATGGGAAATTGTGGCCAAATGCCTTTTTTCTTCTCTTTTAAATATTTTGTTATACCTCCTTGGCCACAGGTCTGATAAGCAATTTCCCGAGCTACAAGTCTATCTGGAACATATAGGGGTAAAACATGGGGGGAAGCATAACTTCCAAAAACCCTAATATAAGTGAACAATTCTTCTCCAAACCATCTCGCGATGGGGAGAATGTCAACCTCTGTTTCTGGGGATAACCTTGGGGCATCCTTATTATGCAATGTTCTGTACAATGGCAGCATTATTCCATGACAAATTTGGTAAAAATGGGGGACAAACTTAGATTCCCATAGTTCTTTATGGTACACATGAATAGGCAAAGGATCATGGATAGTCCATTGCCAACCCATCACAGGGAATTCAGAGACATAACAGATAGCGTCCATGACATAAGAAGATAAATAAAAAGGCGGATAAACCCGCTGAGAAACATTTCGTTTGGACCGGTAGTGAAAAATAGCAGTGGTCAAATTATCAAATAGGATTTTGGCCCAGTCTACAATTGTAGAATTAATGGCCGCATTCAACAAAGGGAGCCATTCAGGTAAGATCATATTTATGTCAGGCTTTCCAAAAAGCCTGCATAACATGGCAGCAGTGAAACAGAAAGGAGATGAAAGTGAACCCGTGCTGTACATACCTTGTTTGTTTTTCTTCAATGGTTCACTTCTTTTGGTCCACTCCTTTGTGCATTCTGACAAATTTGCATGTTCTCTGGAAAAATCTTCCATGAATTGTTTATTGTAAGTTGCCTGAGGTTCCGACAACTTATACATTAGTCTCAAATCTTCTGTGGTGAATGACCCGATTAGCTCTTGAGCTGAAGTTTTGAATTGTCTGTCTGAAATATCGGTGCTATCCAGTACCCATTTCACCATGTCCGTATATGGGAGAATCCTTGGCGTTGCCAATGTAGAGCTATAAAAAGGGTCTCTTTCACCTCTAATTACCTCACATTAATATGTCCATCCGGGAGCGTTTTGTTATTACAAAGAGTGACTCAATCCGAGGCTATCATTTGTCAGAGAAGGTACACAAATTCTATTAAAAAGCCACTAAAATAATGATCAAAAGCATACCTTTTTAGTACTCAGTAAGCTATCCTATGCGAGAAATGAACAAGCCAGTTCTTTGAGGGTTGCTTCAGACGTATTACTAGAACCTGCTGTAGCCGTAACTTTTAATACCATAGGATTTTCTTCCTCTAGCAAATTATACATTCCTTCCCAAGTGGATATACCGGCATCCTTATTGCAAGCGGTGTCTGCATATAGTGAATCCATTTCTTTGTTTTCAGAATTCGAGCTCTTCTCCTTCCTACCCATAATGTTCTGTGAAAGCTTTGTATAGACGTTTGCTCCTTCGTGCCTGCGTTTTACGAGTTAAATGAGAGTAATGGCATGAGAAAGGTGATGAGACTGTTTTAAATGCAAAGGCGGATGAAATATATTATTTTAACGTGAAATGAATTTCAATCAAAACAAAATCTCATTTACCATTAATTGCCAATCCAATCATTTAATCCAATCATTAAAGCGCATAACAGATATTGATATATGGGAAGATTGCCTTTGAACAACGCGCCTACATGAATCTGCGACATTGCGATCTGCGATTTGCTGCGCAATATCGCAATATCGCAATGTCGCAATATCGCAATATTGCAAAATGAAACCATCGCAGTTATGTAAAATAGCGCAAAAGTGCAAATTGCGCAATAGCGCAAAAATGCACATCGCAAATCTCGCAAAAGCGCAAAATTGTAAATAGCGCAAAAAGATATTTGTTTAACATTTCTATTTTCTGTGCTATGCGATCTGCGACCAATATGTTTATTGTATAGGCTTTTTGGGATCGCATTATCGCAAAATCGCAAAATTGCATTTTCAGTTTTATAAAAGATATATACCATTTTGCGATGGATGCGCTATTTTGTTTAAAGAACAATTTTATTGTAATCTATCATAAACTTAAGTGTTTCTTAAGGTTCTTTCTAAGGGATTTTTCTAAGTTTATGATAGAAATTTTTATTTGAAAAGGAAAACAAATCCTAATTGATTTTTTGGATTTTTTAACTAAGGGTCCCCATTTATTTAGTATTATTACTAATATTAAATAAAAGGGGGGTTGTTGCTGGTCACAACAATTAGCGATTCACTGAAAGAAACAGTTATCTTTGAAAAAATAAAATGAACACTATATATTTAGTAAGTAAATATTTTTAAAGATAATGAAAACTACCTTAGGATAATTCAAATAAAATGTAACTATGAAAAAGAAATAAAAAATCATTCACAATTTCTTTCTAATTCCTTGAGAATAAAAACATTTTTGGGTTATCTCAAGCTTTGATTGGTGTTAATAATGAAGTAAGTGGATTTCTCCAAGTTTTGGTTTTATAATATACTCTATTGCCATAGGTATTGCCTCTGCTGCTAGCAAACGTTCATAGTCTCGACAAGGTTACCTTTAAACCATTAACCATTCATTGTCCCATCCAACTAAAATTATGACTTTTTAAAAGATAAATTCATAAGACTTATTATCTCATGTTTTTGTCTTTTACTTATTTTTTATTTTAAGAGCCATTGTTCTGGTTTAGTAGCCAGTTAATAACAATGCCATTCACTAGTTATAATTAAACTGAACAAGTTGGCTCGTGATGAGACCCCTTGTCTTATATTTATAAGCCATTACCCTGTTTTGGTATGCAGTATTGGTAATGTCAGTTTTATTACTTCTTATGAACATGGTAAGTCGGCTCATAATGAGACCTCTTATCTTTTAAATTTTCATATAATTTCTTAGAATTACATTCTAAAAAATCACAACTTAAATGAATGGGGTGAAATAGTTTTATCCTTAAGAATCAATGGATGACAATTTTCAGAGTTTTTTGAGTTCCAAAACTTTGAAAAATCTTTACTTTGATAGATAACCTTTCTTTGCTTAATAAACTTATGATGATTTACATTCTTCTCAAGTTTTCAAAAGATCATGCAAATGATTGAAATAATCTTTCAAAGTTTAACATCTTATTTTAAACTATTCAAAAATTGTGATCATTACTTTAAAAATTCTTATTTACACAAAATAAATATTTATAATATTATTCCAAAGAAATTTTCTTAAATAGTAAACAATCAATTAGAGACTCATTAACAACTTTTATTTGCAAGAAAAACAATCAAAACTTCTACAGAAAGGAATATGTACAGTTTAAGAAGGGGTTACCTTCTTATGAAAAGAATTTCTTCAAGATAAGCCCATTTACAGGAAGAGATTCTCTCTTACCTGTTAGATCTTGGAGTATGAATGTATTTGAGCCTATCTTCTCAACGATCTGAAATGATCCAAGCGACATTTTCTGAAACTTGGTATGTTTACCTTTTTCTTCGTGTGCTTTATCCCATTTCAGAACAAGATCACCAATTGACAAAATTTTTGAGCCGGTAGAACTTGCATCAAAAGAAGATTTTACAAGCTGTTGATGTTTTTCATGAATAATTTTTGCTTTATCTCTATCTTCTTCTAGTTTAAGTATTTGATCATATCTCAATTGAATGGATGAAGAAGGGTTTTCCTCAATAAATTGCACGAGGGCTAATGATGGAAGAGTTAAATTTGATGGTATCACAACTTCTTTTCCATAAACTAAATTGAAAGGTGAAGTCCCTATTGAAGCTTTTTCAGTGATACGATCAGCCCATAATGCAAAGATTAAAGATTTGTGCCAATTCTTTTGATTTTGATCAACGGTCCTTTTAATGATTTTGATAAGGTTTTTGTTAGTGGATTCATCCAAACCATTACCTTGTGGATAATAATTTGTTGAATATTTTAATTTAAAACCTCTTTTGACTGCAAATTCTATTAAAATATTTCCAGAAAAGTAAGATGCATTATCAAAGACTAGAGCGTTAGGTACACCAAACCTGGTTATGATGAATTGATCTATGAAATCAATAATTGCATCAGAATTGGCTACCTTCAACGGGATTGCTTCTACCCATTTTGTAAAGTAATCAGTTGCAGTAAGGATGTACTTGTGTTGTTTGGAAGAATGAGGTATTATCTCACCAATAATGTCAAGCCCCCATTGTTCGAATGGTTGCTCAATAGTCACTAGTTGCAAAGGAAAAGCTGGTTTCCTTTGTCTTCCACTTGCAGTTTGACAAATTCTGCATTTCCTTACATAATCATGCGTATCTTTAAAAAGGGTAGGCCAGTAATAACCAACACGAATTATTTTGTGAGCTGTGGTATCACCTCCAAAATGACCTCCTGCTGGTCCATCGTGCAACTCCTGCAAAACCTTTTCAGCTTCAGTCTTTTCAAGACATCTTAATAAAATTGAATCATAATTTTTTCTAAATAACACATTATCAATGATCTCATATTTAATAGCCTTTAGCATTAAAGTGTGTTTACTCTTATAGGTGAGATTAGAAGTAGCATACCCATTTTTCAAGTAATAGATGAGATCAGCATACTGAGATTCAGACTCTGTAACACTTATCTGACTTACTTGAATATCTTGATTTGAATCTTGATTTTCTGGTATGTTATGAGCTCCTGCCCATAATATGCAAAAGCCTTGTCCTCTAACAATCTTAGCTGGTTTAATATCAATATCATATTCTTGCAAGGTTGTTACCCAGTTAGCTCTCTTTTCTCCTACTTCTTTTTGAATTAATAATTGCCTCACTGCAGAGAATGGGACAATGATTTTTGTATGTGTTTTCAGGAGAAAAGGTCTGAAATGTTTGATTGATTTAAACACAACAAAGGCTTGTTTTTCAACATCAGAATAATTAAGCTCAGCTCCTTGCAGATTTGAGCTAAAGAAAGAAATTGGTGCTTCGATTTCTTGATCATTGAGTTGTGTTAAAACGGCTGCATAGGATGTTTCAGTGGCCAGAGTATACAAAGTAAAATATTTAGAAAAATCTGGGGTATTCAATGCTGGTGCATTAATGATCGCTTGTTTGATTGCCTCAAAAGCTTCTTTCTCTTTATGCGCCCATTTGAATATTGAATTCTTCTTGATCATATTTTTCATAGGTAAAACAATTAAAGAAAAATCAGGAATGAATCTTTTAACAAAATTGATCTGTCCAAGAAATGATTGCATGGATTTTTTGTTATGAGGTAAAGAAATATCAGAAATTTCTTTCACTCTATATGGATCAATATATATACCATATTTTGACACAAAAAATCCCAAGAGTTTTCCTTCATCCAAAGCAAAGAAAGATTTATTTGGATTTAAGGAAATACCAAACCTTCTACATCTTTCAAATATTTGCATTAGGTCATGTAGATGATTGGTTCTCTTTTTTGAAAATACTGTTATGTCATCAAGATAGAAAACAACCGATTTATTGATCAGACCTTTAAATTCTATCTCCATGGCTCTTTGGAAAGTTGCTCCTGCATTTATTAGACCAAAAGGCATTTTCTGATAAGCATAAGTTCCCCATTTTGTTCTGAAATTTGTTTTCAATCTGTCATCTGGATGAACTAAAACTTGATTATAGCCCGAAAATCCATCGAGAAAAGACATAAGTTCAGAACCAACTACCTTTTGAAGTATCTGTTCCATGGTTGGCAATGGGAAATTGTCTTTTAAACATGCCTTGTTTAAATTTATGAAATCAATACAGATTCTTATATCACCATTCTTCTTCCTGACAGGTACCATATTGGAAACCCAATTGGAGTGTCTGACTGGAAAAATGATTTTGGATTTTAAAAGTTTATTAAGTTCTGATTTGATTTGACTTTCGAGATTTGGATGAATCTTTCTCAACTTCTGTTGAACAGGTTTAATATCAGGAAGCATTGGAATTGTGTGTTGAATAACCGAAGTATCATACATTTTTAAATCATCATAATTCCAAGCAAAAACATTTTTATACTTGTTCAGAAGTTTAATGAACACATTCCTTTCCTCTGGTGTTAAATTGAGTCCTAATTTAACGTTTTGAGGTTTAGATTCAGAACCAAGATTTACTAATTCAAACTTCAAAGTGGATCTTTGAAGTTTAGCATTAGTGACTTTCTTGAATCTGTCTTTAATGTCATATAAATCCTCTAATTTAACAACAAATTTCGGAATGGGATTTTCATTACCTTTTGAGGCAATTTGAAAATCATGATCATCTTCGTCAATAATTTTCTCATCATATGATTTCTCTGAAGTCATGAAATTTAAAATATGTCGATCATGATAGAATACTCTCCAATTTGTAACATTATCTGGGACAGATGGACGAAAAATAAATTCTACAGAAAACCTATCAGGACTGCAATCTTCAGCAGGTAGGAGTTTAGATGCAACATTAGCTAACAAGTCAGCTGATGTATTCTGATTCCTAGGAATAGGAGAAATATTGAATGCTAAAAAATGAGTGGTGAGATCTTGTACTAGGGTTTGGTAGTGTTTAAGATGTCCTGAAAGGCAATGAATAGTATTCCTAACTTGTTTTATGACAATTTCGGAATCACCAAATACTTTCAAGTATTTAACATCTAACCCTATAGCTTTATAAAGTCCTTGAACCAAGGCTTCATATTCTGCGGTATTGTTAGTACACTCAAATTCTAACCTACATGACGGCATAGTTTTCTCACCATCTGGATCAATTAAGATGCATCCAGCTCCAGCTCCATCACTAGACTTTGATCCATCAAAATATAACGACCAAAATAAAGACTTATCTATTGGCTTATCTACAATTACATCAGAAATATTTACAATTTTGGAAGGATCAGATTGTGAAAAATTTTCTATTTGAGAAACAAAAGTATTTACAGAAAAAGGTGATTGAGGTTCTTCGAAGTTTCTCAAAAATGATTCAGCAGAATAACCTCCAAAAATATTATTGTTGAATGCCACAGGCTCATTAGGTTGTTCGAATTCAGTGATAGTGTGCGTCATATTTTTTTCTCGTTCAATTTTGATTTGATTTGGTTTCCCTTTGTAGGGAAGCCACATATGTGAATAATCAGTTGAGATATAACCATTAAGTTTTGCAGACCAGTCCCTGCTTAAGATTAATCCATAGAATTCAGGAATATCAGTAATCAAAATATCAATTCTTTGGACAATCCTAGGATCAGAACCTAATCTGATAGTAACTGAATTGATTTCTCCTACAACTTGAACTTTAGAGCAATCCAATTGAACGATATGAACTGCTAATTTCTGTGGTTCGATATTCAATTTGGCACAAACGGAAGTAGGCATTATATTGGAGGAGGCTCTAGAATCAATCAAACAATTGTGCAGATTTTTATTGTACATCTCATAAGTCAAAAGAAAAGGAGGAGTTTGAGAATTTGACTTTTCTCCAATGAGCACTGTATCAGTAGCATCTACCTTATCTGGTGGCTTACTAGCTCCTCTAGCTGCTTTTGCAACTACACCACTTGGTAAAGGAGCAATTGGTGTAGCGTTTAATTCTTTCAATAGCAACTTTTGCTGGTGTTTTAGTTTGCTGAGTTCATGTAAGGAAATGTTGGCTTTGATCTTTTTCATGTCTTCAACAATGTTATACTCCATAGGATCTGACACCACTAAAGTCTTTGTTGTTGATGTGGGAGGATTAGAAGAAGATGGCTGATTTTGAGTAGGTAATGGAGAAGTTTTCTTTACAGGGGATTTGTCTTTGGTAATTGGAGTTGTAATTTTCTTTTTAGGAACTGTTTGTACTGGTTCTGATATAGATTTACTCCTAGTACTTACAGGCATAGCTTCTTCACTATCAGAATTAGGGAGAATAAAATCCCACATTCCATTCAATTCAGCTATTTCTTCATTTTCATCTTCCTCATCTAATACTAGAGATGTATCTTCTTCTTCTTCTTCTTCTTCTGATTCTGCATTAGAAATTGCATTAGGAGGTTTAGATTCAATTTGGTTTCTTCTGAAATTTCGGAATGGTTTCTTGGTAGAAGTTTCAACTACTTGTTTTTTAATTTCAACCATTTCATTTGACATGGTTTTAAGAACTTTCTATAAACCTTCCATGCCGTATGGATCTTTGGCCTTTTTCTTTGAATCATCTTTGAAGCTGAATTTCTTTGATTTCCTTTCCTCAATAGCATTTTTCTTTTCTAAAGAAATAATTCATTTTTCCACTGCAATAGCCTCTTTCATATTCTCAGCTAATGTAGGTTTTGCAGCTCTATCTACAAAAATTGCTATGTTTGAGGGTAAGGCGGTTATGTACCATTCAATTCTGACTTGTTCACTAGGCTGTGAATCTGTGTGGATTTTGTTCAAGATTTTGTTGAATCTAGCGTTGAATTCTTTAATGGGTTCCTTGGGTTCTATCTTCAAATTTGAGAGGTCATTGAGTAAAGTTGCTATTGATCGGTCATCTCCAAATTTGGTTAAAAAGTGATCTGCAAAAATGGCCCAACTTGTTATGGATCCTGATGGTAATGAAAAGTACCATGATCCTGCTACTCCTTGAAGAGTATAAGGGAATAGTCTAACTACAACATCTTCATGTGTGACTCCATTCAAATTTATAGCCAACATAAAGTTATTGATATGTTCTTCAGCTTGAATGTTAAGATCTGGGCTAAATTTTGGAAGCCATTTTCCAGGATTGTCTGGTAAATCATGTAAAGGTGCAGCCATGTTGACTGCCCCTGGAGTAGCCCATCATCTCGCCATTATTGGAAAAACTATTGGAGGAGTAGTATAAACTGGTGGTGTTTGAATAGAAGTTGTTGGAATAGATGATGTTGAGATTGATGATGATTGAGCAGATGATGATTGAGGAGATGATGTGGAAACAACTGTACTTTGTTGAGTTGGGATTTCGGAAACAGGTAATTGAATATTAGATGTTGAACTTATATCACTTACTAATTCCGATTGAGTTTTTCTTGTCTTGACTCTACTAGGTAAAGGGAATTCTTTCGGAGAAATACCAAGTTTTTCACTTTGAAGCCTAGTAAGAGGTTTGGAAGAAACAAATTTTGAAGTTACACTACCTTCAGATATTTCAGACTCTTCTAAAGATAATGAGAATCCTTTCAATTTATGAATTAAATCTTGAACTTCAGGAGACTCGGGATTTTGATTGTCTGAATGTTTTGAGATTTTGGTAGTGGGTGTATGAATATTCTTCGCAATTTCTTCTATAGGATTTTGTATTTCAGAAGAAATTGAAGAAGTTGATGAGGGTGTTTTGCTCTCAGAATGGCTTGTGGATAAAGATTTACTTGCCATTCATAGCTCATGCCCTCCTTCTAGCGCCAAAAATGTTGAAGCCTAGAAAATCTCTGCTTCAAACATTGGGGAAAACCACCCGATCGGGACCTTAGGACAACTCCTTTTCCATTTGGTATGGTGGCTCCGACTGGATTTAAAGGACCAGTTTCCTTATAACTAAATGGGTTGGTTTGGATGGGTGAAAATGGGACTAAATTAACTGAAATAAAACTATCTAATTTAAACTAAATATTGATAAAGAAATTCTAACACTAACCCGGGTAATTATATGTGAATACAACTTAAGATTGTTCCAATTTAACAATAACCATGAAAATGTATTATTATTTAAATTGAAATGTGCAGAAACAAATAAAGATAACTCTGTTCAAGAAATTAAACAGAGTTGTATTAGCATATTGCATTCATCATTGTATACCATCTATATATACTTATGAAAGATAACGTTTCAATTATACTCATAAATGATATATAAAAAGAAGCGTTGTGAAAACAAATATATATAAATGATAGCAATTTTAAAGCGAATATCATAAGACAAAAGAAATCAACAGTGAACAGATAGAAATACCTTGTTCATCTTGAAGACTTTCAAATGCAATGTGATACTCTAATCCAGTAACTCTGATGCAAAATCAAATTCCAAGGTACATAAATGCAACACTTCAAAGATAATTCCGCATGAAAATCACCAGATGTGATCCTTTTTAAAAATATATAAGACAATGGAGTACAGAAATGCAATCTCCAAGTCAAAAAATATTAAGATCCAGGACCCTTCTCTAAATGCATGAGAAGGGTTTAAATACTACTAAACTAAATCTAAAAATAGTCTTATTACAAAAATTAAGGATTCGGTTCAATGACCGTCCTTTTCCTAGGCTAAAATACAGTAAAATTAAAACTAAATCTAACTATCTATGAACTTGATCTTTAAACTTGCAGGCATCTAGCATAGTTTTGAGAAGATGCGGTTGGCCGACTTCAGAATTCAACTGTCCTGAAAAGACAGAGTCGGAAAGTGTAGGCGCAATCTTCTCTGTAGCATTGATGATACAATTAAGCGCACTGTGCTGACTGTGTGGCTTCACCAAGTACGCCCAGTATGAGTCCCAATTTAATCTTGTCAGCCCTTGAATTGATTTTTCTCTTTCTTCTGCCTTTTGCCTCCATTATGTTTGCAGTTGATGTGCCTGTGGGAGATATCCTGGAACAATTTCTGAAATCAAATTAGCTTTGTGTAAATTATCATTTACACAATCAGTAAGAGTGTTTGTCGATGTAGCCGCCTCCTCTGCTGCCTTTTCTGCCCTTCTGATTTGTGCATCCCAGTTATTGAACAGTATTTCTTTATGGTTTTCATTAACAATGGGTGCACCAGCTTTTCTGCCTTCTTCTGTCTTTTTCCATGCCAGATAATCATTGATCTTTTCATTAATCAAATCATAATCATTTCATAAATCTACGACATGATTTGTGATTTTATCACTCTCTTGGCACAAAGAATTCCATTGCAAGATTTTTTGGCAGAAAACTTCCTCTTGTTGCAGTAGTTGATTGTTTAAAGAGATAGTTTCTGAAATGAATTCTGGAAGCTTAGGATCATCTTTATGCTGATCTTGGATAATCTGTAGTTGTTTGTCTTTATCAGCCAATATTTTTTGATGTCCTATTTACATTTCTTGAAGTTGTTGTTGTATCTCTTCAAGTTTCAACTGTGCTTCATTATTGGCCTGTACCTGTTGCAATTGCTGTTGTAGAACTTTTATCTGTTCTTCTTTTTCATTCAACAAAAGTTGTATCTCAAATGCTTTGTCAATTTTTGCAGAAGCATAAGCCCCTGTCATTTGAGATAACTTAGTAAGATTCTCAGAAGGCTCTGTGGAAGGATCCTTCTACAATACATCTAGTTGTTCTACTTCAGTAGAAATTGAACTTTCTAACTTTCTCTTTTTCCTCTGTCTCTTAACTACTGCTTTGTATTTTGGGCTGTAGAATACATCTAGAGGAGGAATGTCCTCCACATTAAGTAAAATTTCAGAGGAGGGTGTGATTGATATGTGCTTTGTCACTGTGACTGTGCTTCTTGTTCCTGTGTTCAAAACTTTGGTTGTCTGGACAGGGTTCTGTACATTCTGTCCTTCTACATTAATCAATTGGTTGAAGGTTTCCCATTCTTTGTCTAATTCAATAATGACTAGCTGTTGCTATACATTGGTTGGAGGAGGATCTGTCTGTTGAGAAGTCAAAATTTTCTGTTGAGTAGTTTCTTTTGATTGCGCAGAATCTTTCATGGATTATTCCATTGTATCTTCCTTTTCATTAGACTTATTGGAATGTTCAGAAGTCTCTCTGTCAGATTTTGATTTAGATTTATCTGTACTTGAACTGCTGTTAAGACTAACACTAGGAGTTTGCTCCCTTGCGGGCTCTAAGCGTAGATTTTCCAAAGGAATAGGAGTTAGTCTTCTTTCTCTGTAAAGTTTGAATTCCTGGAATTCTTCCGGTGATAACTGCATTTGAGCTGAATTCAAAACTTCTTTGAATGAATTTCTTGCTTGGAACATATCATCAAAAGGATCATGTTCCCCGGAAAATTCCCTTACTCTGATTGCATTGGTAAAATTCTTAACAATATCATTTGGGTCGAATAACCTTCTCGAAAATTTGAACAACTGTAGGCATGTAATGTTGCCTATCTCTTGGAATGCATGACCAGTATCGAACAGTGAAAATGTTCCACATTTTATGGGAAATTGTGGCCAAATGCCTTTTTTCTTCTCTTTTAAATCTTTTGTTATACCTCCTTGGCCACAGGTCTGATAAGCAATTTCCCGAGCTACAAGTCTATCTGGAACATATAGGGGTAAAACATGGGGGGAAGCATAACTTCCAAAAACCCTAATATAAGTGAACAATTCTTCTCCAAACCTTCTCGCGACGGGGAGAATGTCAACCTCTATTTCTGGGGATAACCTTGGGGCATCCTTATTATGCAATGTTCTGTACAATGGCAGCATTATTCCATGACAAATTTGGTAAAAATGGGGGACAAACTTAGATTCCCATAGTTCTTTATGGTACACATGAATAGGCAAAGGATCGTGGATAGTCCATTGCCAACCCATCACAGGGAATTTAGAGACATAACAGATAGCATCCATGACATAAGCAGATAAATAAAAAGGCGGATAAACCCGCTGAGAAACATTTTGTTTGGACCGGTAGTGAAAAATAGCAGTGGTCAAATTATCAGATAGGATTTTGGCCCAGTCTACAATTGTAGAATTAATGGCCGCATTCAACAAAGGGAGCCATTCAGGTAAGATCATATTTATGTCAGGCTTTCCAAAAAGCCTGCATAACATGGCAGCAATGAAACAATAAGGAGAGGTAAGTGAACCCGTGCTGTACATACCTTGTTTGTTTTTCTTCAATGGTTCACTTCTTTTGGTCCACTCCTTTGTGCATTCTGACAAATTTGCATGTTATCTGGCAAAATCTTCCATGAATTGTTTATTGTAAGTCGCCTGAGGTTCCGGCAACTTATACATTAGTCTCAAATCTTCCGTGGTGAATGACCCGATTAGCTCTTGAGCTGGAGTTCTGAATTTTCTGTCTGAAATATCGGTGCTATCCAGCACCCATTTCACCATGTCCGTATATGGGGGAATCCTTGGCCTTGCCGCTATCCTATGCAAAAATGAACAAGCCAGTTCTTTGAGGGTTGCTTCAGACGTATTACTAGAACCTACTGTAGCCGTAACTTTTAATACCACAGGATTTTCTTCCTCCAGCAAATTATACATTCCTTCCCAAGTGGATATACCGGCATCCTTATTGCAAGCGGTGTCTGCATATAGTGAAGCCATTTCTTTGTTTTCAGAATTCGAGCTCTTCTCCTTCTTACCCATAATGTTCTGTGAAAGCTTTGTATAGACGTTTTCTCCTTCGTGCCTACGTTTTACGAGTTAAATGAGAGTAATGGCATGAGAAAGGTGATGAGACTGTTTTAAATGCAAAGGCGGATGAAATATATTATTTTAACGTAAAATGACTTTCAATCAAAACAAAATCTCATTTACCATTAATTGTCAATCCAATCATTTAATCTAATCATTAAAGCGCATAACAGATATTGATATATGGGAAGATTGCCTTTGAACAACGCGCCTACATGAATCTGCGACATTGCGATCTGCGATTTGCTGCGCAATATAGCAATATCGCAATGTCACAATATCGTAATATTGCAAAATGAAACCATCGCAGTTATGTAAAATAGCGCAAAAGCGCAAATTGCGCAATATCGCAAAAGCGCATATCGCAAATCTCGCAAAAGCGCAAAATTGTAAATAGCGCAAAAGGTATTCATTTAACATTTTTTTTTCTGCGCTATGCGATTTGCGACCAATATATTTATTGTATAGGCTTTTTGAGATCACATTATCGCAAAATCGCAGAATCACATTTTCAATTTTACAAAAGATATATACCATTTTGCAATGGATGCGCTATTTTTTTTAAAGAAAAAATTTATTGTAATCTATCATAAACTTAAGTGTTTCTTAATGTTCTTTCTAAGGGATTTCTCTAAGTTTATGATAGAAAATTTTATTTGAAAAGGAAAACAAATCCTAATTGATTTTTTGGATTTTTTAACTAAGGGTCCCCATTTATTTAGTATTATTACTAATATTAAATAAAAGGGGGGTTGTTGCTGGTCACAACACTTACTTAACTGTTGTTTTTAAGACTTGGTTAGCCTAGTTGATATTGAGGAATCCTTCATTTCTCTTCAAGTTCTATTATGCTATCATCTTAGAAGATTTCTCTTATTTATTGGTTTGTTAAAGGATACTTTATTGCCCATTTAACTCACTATGTTCACAATTCCATGTTACTTCACTCTCCCCTAACCTAATTAGATCCATTTGATCTTTCCAACTTGCCCTTTGAGCTATACTTGATTCATTTTTACACTTTTCAAAGACTTTTTCAGACCCGATAGCCCAATGGATTGATATTCCCCACTCTATTAACCTACTTAACTACTTCCCCAACCAATCAAAACAAAAAAAAAACCCTAAAACTTAAAAGCTAGCCTAAAATCAAACCTAAAGAGAAAACAAGTTCATATCCTTTGCAAAATATAGAGAAAGCCCTCTCTGAGTCCAGGAAGGCTAGGTCCTAGGAAACCAAAGACTGGTCTGATGTTACCCTTGTCCATTTGTTCTCACCAGTCTAAAAAATTATGGGGACTTAACATAATAGCGATCACGGTGGGACCTTTTGAGTCAATAACCATATAAGTATTCCTTAGGACTTCAAAAACCTTTGTTACACAACATCTATTGATTTATCACCAACTCATAGCCTAACAAAATTGGTGATCAAGATGAGAAGCTTTCTAAGTTAGTGAAAATACAAGCACTCCTTAGAACTTCAGAAACCCTTATCAAATCATAGAGAACTCAAATTGTTAGCCATATAGTGGAATCTAATTGCCTCACCATCCTAGAAAAATGACGACTCAAATGGAGGACACTCATAGAACCCTTAGGGCTACATAAAGGAAACTCAGAAAACCCCAAAAACATCCCTAGATTGGTTTTTGTCAGTTATTGGTGGTGGAACATACATTCATATCCTCAAAGAAACTAAAAACATCCACCTGGTGACTCCACTAGCCTCTAGTAGGACTATTACGTCACTAGTTCTCATTAGACTTCCCTAGGATTGTGTCAAATCAGCCCCAAGAATTTTAGAGGCCTACTCACACACTATGTGAGTTTAGCAAACACTAAGAGAGGTTAGCCTTCTGAAAAAAGTCCTAAAATTTTAGCCTCTCTACATTTTGAGTTTGAAATATCGCTTCAAAAAGAATCGGTATGAGATCTCATCCGGACCCAAACCCTCCTACTATATTTGATGACCTAGAAAATATTTTGTGGAAAACTTCTAAAACTGAAATTTCAACTATTGTCAGGGCCATTCATAGAGCAAGTTCTATCCCTGAAAATCTTACATCTTTGCAAGATCCCCAGTTTGACTTATACCATACAAAAAACATTTTCAGAACCAAGTCACAAAGTGGGATTGACCAAACTTACCTTGAGCCCATAGATTTGTAGCAGAGTTCTAGTAGAGAAGCCTCTCCTTCCACTCCTCCTAACTTTCAACTTCTCCATCACTTCAACTCTTTTCATCCCATGTCTACTCAGAATCAGTTTATTGGTCCAAGTACTTCCACCACACTCATTCATACCACCACTGTGCAAACCACTCCATTTCATCTTCCACCCCCTCTCACAAACCCTCCCTTTGTAAATCCTCCTTGGATTCCATTAGCTCCCATCATGGCAGCATGGTATGCCCCCTTAGTACTACCATAACCACTGGTACCTTTACCAAATAACTACCAATCCAGAATTGCGCACTTCACCAGAGTTGACTCTACATCATGTAGATAGAATACATGATGCTTTTTATTACATGAAATTAGAAGAGGAAACCATGAAGATTAGGATGTTTGCCCAAAGCTAGGAGGAGAAGCTAAAAAATGGTTCAAAATTTTAACTCATAACAGCATACATGATCTCCCTTCCCTTTACCAAACATTCATAAACAAATGGGAGATTAAGAAAAATCCTCTCCAAATTCTCTCAGAATATAACAACCTTAAGATAAATGTTGGGGAAATAATCTAAGACTATTGCAATAGATTCAATATTGTGTACAATGCCCTCCTACCTCACATTAAACCCCCACAAGGCCTAGCACTAGTGAAATTTCCAGAAGGCTTTGATCCAGACATGACCTACCAACTATGAGAGAGGTATCCCCAAACTTTAGAAGACATGAAAAGGGGAGCTGTGAGTGCAGAGGCAAACCTGATTGAAAAGAGGGCTAGGATGAGGTCAGAAAAGAGAGTCACATAAAAAGATGAAACTATGGCCTCAACCTCTTCATCTAATGCCAAAATTAACAGCCTAGTTATAACATTGGAGAGAATGATGGAGAGGATAAACTTGAATGAAAGAGCACCTCCTAGGGAAAATCAGCCAAATCCCCAAAACAGAAAAAGGAATCCATACTTTAGAAAAGACCCACCCCAAACCAGACAAAGAGACAATGACCAAAAAATTAGGCCTCCTTTCCAAGACAATTATGTGGATGTGGAGGAAAGAGAAACATAACAACCACAAGAAAAGATTGTAAACTTTATAGGCTCTGACAATGAGGGTGATGGTTTTCTCATAGAAGAAGAACAGGGGTTCTTTTCCTCAAATCAAAATGATAGAAAAAACTATAAGGAGTCTGAAGAGTATAAGTTGGATTTTGAGAATGCCATAATGGAGGTCCATAGACAATATAATCTTAGGAGTAAGAAGAATCAAGATGCCTCCAAAACAAACAAACACGAAACTGTTGTTAAAAATACCCCTGTAAATATAATGAAAAAGATAGCAGAGAACAAAATCACCATGGCAGATAAAACTAATCAAAACAAAGATAAAACTAGCCCACAAAATGGTGATCCAAGCAGCCCTATTACCTCCACTAGTGGCCCTTAAAAATCTGCTCAAAATGACAGTCTTAATAAAACTATGCAAACCAAAAATGTTGAAAGAACTATGTACGACAAAACAGATGTAAATATGCCAAAAACACTAGTACCTTTCAGTTTTGAGGGAGATATTGCCAAGATTAAAATAAGCATGCACCTTGTTGAACTAGTAACTTAGGATGTATATAGGAATCAAGTCTTGAAAGCTTTGGATATAGGAAATGATACCGACTCCTTGAACTTAACTGATGACAAACTAGAGCTGTTATTTGGACCTGAAGTAGAGGGAAAATATCAAGAAGGAGATGTCCCTCCATTATATGTCAGATTAAACATTCATGACAAAATCTTGCATAATGCTATGCTAGACTTCGGAGCCTCACACAATCTCATGCCTAAGGTAGTAATGGATAGATTGGGCTTAGAAATAACCAAACCTTACAAGGACTTATACTCGTTCGATTCAATTAGAGTCAAGTGTTTGGGTCTAATCAAGGATTTATGTGTCAATCTGGCACAAATACCTGCTAAGAGTCTAATCATGGACATAGATGTTGCTGACATTCCCCCGAAGTATGACATTATTTTATCCAGATCATGGGGGGGAAACTTCGAGGGAATCTCCAAATGGACATGTCTTATGCTACCATCCCGGTTTTTAACCAAAAAAGGAGGTTGTACTGGGAATCAAACATGAAATATATGGTTAGCAGGCAAGATAGGCCAAACAACACCCCTCTTTATTCCATTCATTCAGATCTTGACTCATTAATCTTGTATAATGATGATAACATTGATGAACAAGTAAATAAAACTGAGAAAGATATAGTCTTACCACAACATTCAAACCAAACATTGAATGAGGTACTTGATAGCCAAAACTCTAGCAGCCCCGAACAATAGAATAATGGCCAAGTTGAGCTTGAAATGCTTTGGAACATGAGATTTGATGGCTCTTGTGGCAAATATGGTTCAGGAGTTGGTGTCTGGATTCATAACACCAATGAAGGCCACTCCTACAAACTGAACTTTCAATGCACTAACAATATTTCCGAGTATGAGGCCCTTCTCCTTGGTTTACATTTGCTAAGAGACATAGGAGCCAAGAAAATTTATATTCAAGGAGACCTTGAACTGATCATTAAACAAATCAAGGGAGAATATTCTGCCAAGAATCCTAGACTAAGAGAATTCCAGAATGTTGCCTTGGATATCTTGAAAGCTTTTGAGAAGTATGAACTTATCTCCATCCCTAGAGCTCAAAACAACTTGCCCAATTAACTTGCCTTCGCTTCCAGTACATGCCAAATGCCTCATGCTAATGAAAAATACACTGTGAAAGTCAAGTGCAGACAACCAATCCTGGATAACATAGACCACTGGAAAGTATTTGAAAATGATAAACAGATTGAAATTTTCTTGTAGCCTAAAACCAAGTTTGAAATTTTAAAATCAGACCTAATCCATCAAGAAGCTTGCTTCGACAAAGAATAAACCCTCAAAATAGAGCTGCCTTGTAAAACTGACATAAATCTACTAGAATATCCTCTTAAAGCAGAATCGTTGGTAGATTTAGATCAAAAATACCTTGAAGAGCTGAAATGCAAAGATAACTCATTACCAAGGGGTATTGCCCCTTTAGAAGAGTTTTTTGACTTTAATGATGTAGCAAGAAAGCCAAAAATGGAAACCACCGAAACTGATGTGGAAGAATGTAACATAGGAAGCATAAAAGAACCCAAAATGATCAAGTTGTCCAAAACTCTCCCTCCTCACATAAAACATAAATATATAGAGTTTTTGAAAGAGTTTAAAGATATTTTTGCATGGGGGTATGAGGACTTGAAGTCTTATGACACAAACATTATCCAACATAAAATTCCTCTCAAGGAAAATAAAAAACGATTCAAACAAAAATTGAGAAGAATAAACCCCGTTCTAGTACCTCTAGTTGAAAAGGAAATAAAGAATATGTATGATGTTGGTATCATACTTCCACTTTGGTACTCAGAATGGGTTTCCAACTTCATGTTAGTTAGGAAGAAAACTGGGGAGATTAGGCTGTGCATAGACTTTAGAAACTTGAACAAAGCCTCCATAAAGGAAAACTACCCTTTACCCAAAATGGATCACATAATGCAAAGGATGGTAGGTTCTAAGAGAATATCATTGCTTGATAGATTTTCGGGTTACAATCAGGTATTGGTACTGCCAAGTGATCAGCATAAAACCGATTTAACAACACCTTGGGGCACATTCATGTATGTAAAAATTCCATTTGGGTTGATGAATGCGGGGTATACTTCTCAAAGGGCCATGGATATATATTTTTCTGAAGACATAGGCTACTTCATAGTAATTTACCTTGATGACATCATTGTTTATTCTAAAACTAATGAAGAGCACTTAGTTCATTTGCGGAAGGTCTTTGAGAAGTGTAGGAAGTATGCTTATCTCTAAATCCTAAGAAAACATTGTTTGTTCATCAAGAAGGAAAACACTTAGGCCACATCATTTCCAAAGAAGGGATCAAGATAGACCCCAAAAGGATTCAAGGTATACTACAAATCAGCGATCCTAGAAATATTAAAGAGTTGCAATATTTCATTGGAAAGATAAAATTCCTAAGAAGATTCATTCCTAACCTCACTGAACTCCTAAGAAATATCACAAACATGTTGAAAATAGAAGTAGGAGTCAAGTGGACCACAAAAGCCAAACAATCCTTTGAACTGGTGAAACAAGCCCTTACCAAAACATCGGTTCTAATCAGCCCCAACTTTACCAAGGATTTCTTCATATTCTCCTTTGCATTCGAAAACATTGTTGTTGTTGTATTTCTTAAAAAGAACATAATGGGACAAGAACAACCCATAGCCTTCTTTAGCAAAGCATTGATAGATGCTCCTCTAAAATATAACATCATGCAGAAACAAGCCTTTGCCTTGATCAAAGCACTGAAGGACTTCAGAGTTTACATTTTGTGCTCCCATGTTATTGCTTTTGTTCCACACACAGTTGTTAAAGATATTTTAAATCAAGACCCCAATGGTAAAAGGGGTAAATGGATTGCTATTATCTTAGAATATGATCTAGAAATCAGACCCACTAAACTAGTTAAAGGACAAGGACTAGCAAAACTCATGGTTGAATCAAAATTTCAAGCACTAGACATGAACATGGTTGATGCATTAGAATAACAGGAAGAGTGCACTGCTCGACACATTGAAGAAGTATTCCTGAATTCATCTTGGTATGTGTTAGGGTCCCGTGATTTGGCTGATTGGCAAGCCAAGTGACAGTGTAACATCAAACCAACCTTGGAGCCCAAGGACCTAGCCTTCCTAGACTCAGAGAGGGCTCTCTCTATTTGTGCAAGTGATGTATAGTTGTTTTTCTTCTTATCTTTTTTATTTTAAGCTAGTTGTTAAGTATGGTTTTTGTTTTTTTTTTAGTTTTTTTAGGGAGGAACTGATCAAAGACTAAATAGATAAAAATATTGTTAGATCAACTAGGCTATGGGGTTGAAAAGGTCGAGAAAGCCTCAGATGGTGATACAAGGTATATTAAAGGGCTGATTTGATCAAGGTAAAATGGATCTTTAGGTGAAATGAAATGGGATAGACACTAGGTTTTGTGAAGGACAAAGAATTTTAAACATAAATAGTTCTACAGCAGAAATATATGTGGTAGGGCTAACCATTAATCATGATAAATGTAACTTCAAACTAATAGATAAATAAAATAAACATTCAAGCGATACATAGAGATATATGACTCTCTAACTTTAGGAAAATCGCTATCAGACTTTGGGGAAAAACAATTAAGAAAAACAAATAACTCCAGCTACTAAGAGGGAACTCCTAGACATAGTATTTTGAGCTATCAGGCACTTTGAACTAAGATTGTAGAGTTTTAGGCAAAGGGAAAGATCGATACAAGACTTCTTTGGTTCAACTAGGACAATCAACATTCAAAGAAAGGTTTCAGAGATGGAGTTTTGACTAGCCATGAGTAAGCAGGGCATACCGTGAATCATACTTAGCATGCATAACAACCATAAATGAAACTGAAAACAAGTTCTTAGGGTATCAAAGAGCATTTAAGAATTCATTTGACATAACTAAGAAAGAAGACAAACATAGAAGTTGTAATCAATTAGGAAATCTGAGGTGCCTCCATGGGCATGTCTCAAATATACTCTCTACTTTCTTACAGCAAGTAAAAAACATGAAATATGTATGAAAACTAAGGAAACATAACAGAGAGGGACACTATACCATTTTACCAAGTCAAAGAATCCAACAACAGTCCTCTTTCATCATACAAAAAATTCAAGAAACTATCCAATGCATAATACAAAGTATTTCTTCCAAGCTTGTATAACCATATATTGCTCTATATCATCAAGTTCAGCCTTGTTTACAATGAAATCTCTTGGAATATATACGCCATATTGAAGGAGAACCTCCTAGTTCAACTAGCAAGCTCATTGGCCCATCAAAAATATCTGATTTTGTCCTTGAGGCTTTGCAAAGTCCAAGGCACAAAATATCTATAACAATATCCTAAAAATGCTAAAAAAGGAAATTAAATTGACTTTCCCTACTCACAATGGAAAAAAAAGGCTAAACGCACATTTGGAAAAGCCACTTCAGAAAACTGCATTTTTTACAAAAATACTTTAGAAATATAGCAGCAGAAAATTCCGTGTCTTGTGGGCAACTTTTGGAGGACTTCCCAATGTCAGAACAAGGCCTGCAATGGCTCGTTGGAAAGCCATGGATTTCTAGTTTCTGGAAATACATTTTTTCCCCAAACTAGTCAATATAAGCCTGTGAAAATCTGACCTGTGTGGAAAAACCCAGAAATTAGCCTTTGCCGATATGCGAGCCAGAGTGTTGAAAAAGTGACTGTTTTTCACCACTTTGGGGGACCAAAACCTCTTTAAATGATCTAAAATATGTTGAGTAGATTCCCCTAAAATTAATGCATACAATGATACCACTTTCAACCTTTGAGGATGCTTCAAACTAAAATGGTGATTCCCATGATTTTCTGCAAGAAGCCCAAAAATTCCAAAAAACAAAAACTTGTCGAATTATACCCAATTTTGGCAAGCATGACCCTCATGGGTTTTCAAAAGCATGATGAGAAGCGAAGGCCAAAATTTCAAGCCTTCATATGCCTTCCTTCACCTTTTGTACCAGGCGCCTTTTTCGGGCCACTTTGAGCTTTTCTTGTGTAACCTTCAATTTTCTTCGGGCAAATTGATTTAGCTTCTTATAGTGCCCGGTCATTTTCTTTTGAAGGCTTAAGTCTCTGTTAGCTCTTTCCAACTTATTCTTGAAGTGTTTATTCACCCTTTTAAGCCATGCTTCTCAATTGTTTTCTATTTCTTGGGTGAATAAAGTAGTAAGAGGAAAAGATCGGAAAAGGGCAGCCTCTTCCTCTTTCTGTTTCTCCAAAGCTCTTTTGAGTCCCATAGTCCTTGGCCTCTTCCTCCTTGGTTGATATTATTCTTCAGTGTCATTTAATTCACCCATAAGTTCTTCCAACTTAATTTGTGCTTTGGAGACTTCCTTTTGGTATTTGATAGCCCATGTCTCATAAACTGCCATGTGGACATTCATTTGCTTGTTTTGTGTCTGCAAAAAATGTATGAGGTCCTTAGACCTCTGTAGATCAGTTCTTAGATCATGAATTTTTTCTTCTCTATTTCACAAGAGGGACTCAAGGATTCTAGCCTCATTGTCACTGTCATCACTATTTATCTGAATTATATCAAAATCCCTTTCTTCCTCATTGTTTCTTTCCTCTATCTCTTTTCCCTTGCTTTGGGTAGCCTTCTTGGTTCTCCTCTTCTTTGGTAATTAAACAATGGATTGCTTGGGCAACTTGCCTTTGCTTCACAGTTCTCTAGTAACATTTGGAGTTACAATTTGAGCCACTTTCTTTCTTGATGTTCGGGGCTTTGTTACCTTTGGAGAAGAAAGCATGGCCCCTTGCCTAGGAGAGGCAGCTAGCACATGCTCTATTTGGTCTTTGCCTTTACATCTCCCCTCTTCATCTTTGTCACTATTTTCCTTCTTCTGAAGGCTTCCTTGTTCACTTTTGTCCCTATTTTCTTCAGGACTGTTAGGCTCTGTATCCTCAATGTTTTGTGCTTCATCATCATCATGCTCACTGCTATGTGGGCTGCCAATATTTTCCTCTTTATGACTGTTGTGTTCCTCATCAACTTGTTCCATATCTTCATCATTTCCTTCTTCATGCTCACTGTTGTGCTTGGATTCTTCATTTTGTCCTTCCTCATCACTTGTTTGCCCTCTTTCACTGTGTTCTTCTTGATCATTGTTTTTCTCTTTCTCACTGTGTTCTTCTTGATCACTGTTTTTCTCTTTCTCACTTTGCTCCTCTTCACTGTGTTCCTTTTCACTTTCAATTATAGGATATTTTTGCTTCTTAGGAGTGGGTTTACTAGAAGAAGGAGAAACATGATGAGTGGATGGCGATGGAGGTGCATGGGATGAAGAAGCAGTGGCGAAATCAAGATGTGAAATGAAAGAGCCCCAAGAAACTCCCTTTTTTCTCAAGTTGATGGAGGATGATGATATTGATAAGGGAATGATGGAAAAGACAAGATTGTTGCCAAGAGGAAGGCTTCTTTTGAACAGTAGAAGCCATATTATCGGTGCTTCTATAGAGGAAAAAGGTTAGGTTTAGCAACTGGGTTCTTGTGAAGTGCATGAGTAGTATGATATGATAAGCATAAACCTGGGAAAACCTCCCTTCGCATGTGAAATAATTCATGATGATTTTCATGAGAGGGGCATAGCTGGTCAACAAATAGGAAAAAGGAAAAATAGATGGGCTTGCATCTCAATGTTCTGGTTTCAAGAAGGGTTTGTATTGATCTGAATCTAGGTAACTTTGCTTAAAACATTTTTCTCCGACATATGGAATTTTGGTAGCTATGGAGATAGATCTAGGAGAGAACTTGAAGTCTAAACCTGATAGATGAACATGCTTCCCTTGCAGCCTTGAAGCAAACAAATGTGTCAGGGGAAGATAACTTTTCACCTCCTGAACCTTTTGAAAAAATTCCAAACATCCTACTTCATGAAAGTTAAAGAGCATTGAAGGAGAGGCATTCACTTCCTCAGTTGAAAAAGGTTCATACCTTTTGTGAGGACCACTTCTGTTGTCTGGTTTAGGAGGCATTTTGCTTCTTAGATCCTTGGCTGATTCACCAAGGTAAACTGCCTCAAATGTTTACTAAGATAAATCTTCAATCAACACACCCTTTACTCTTTGAGAAAAACCAAGTCTGTCCTTAGTTAGCCCACAAGTTTGTTCAAATGAAACCAAATTTTTCTGACCCTGCCAATATGAATCCCTCTCCCTTATTTCATTTCTTACTATGGTTGTTTGAACAAATAAAGAGGTCCCTTTGAAAAAAATGTCTCCTTTGGTAGCACTATTTTAATGGACTGGTCTGAAACATAGACTGTACCCTTTAGAAAACATTGTTTCTGTTTTTTGAATAAGAGTGCCTCTCTGTGGATGATTATTATTTTTCTAAAACATAAAAGCACCCCCCCCTTGTTACTGAATAATGAACCTTCTAACAGACTTTCTCTATCCTTGAATGATCACTGTTTTTCTTCTGTGTTTGGCAAACAAGTGTATCTGAATGAAAACAAATTCACCTTTTCAATACTGTGTGAGAGAAATGAGGTTTTTTGACAAGGTTTGTTAGTGGATTTGGAGGTAGGTCTCTTTTGATGTTGACACAGAGTTTCTTCCCATTCAAGACACTATTTTTTAATCCTTTGTAACATCCAGCAAGGAGAACTCTTTGAAGAAGACAAAAGACCCTATCCTCTAATCACTGTTTCCTCTTTTTGATTTAGCAAACAAAGTGTTCTTTGGAACCATTGATCTTCTGGGAAAAATTTGAAGCAAGAGGTGTTTATGAAAAACATTGTTAAAAATACTCCTTCAAGCTAGTTGCTAGACCTTCTACCAACTCTGTTTGGTGTTTGTGGAGATTGCACACATTCTTTGCTATTTTAAAGCACAAACAGACTTTCTAAATTGGCAAATTTAACCCCCTTCGCTTTAACCATTGTTCATCTATGAAATCACAACAAAAACCCTTCTCGAACTCCAAATCTAACCAAGAAGTGAGGGAATACCTTAAAAATAAGTTTGTGGACCCTGTTGATCGTTGGTGCAGTGTTCAAGGAAGCTCGTTCAAAGCATATGGATGAGCGGGCGTTTAACGCTGAACGCGCCACATAGAATAGGTGTCGGGTCGGCCTCGGGCACCCAGTGACCGCCAACACAGGCATGCCGCGTGAAGCTATAGGCGCACCATGCCTCAGTGTATTTTCTATGGATGGGCACCCACAGGCGCACCACGCATGTGTACAGGCCCGCCGCACAGAGTCTCGAGCCTGAAAACTTCAAAATTTTCCCGAAAAAGATTTCTTTCTTTGGTGAGGGGAGCTAATGAACGTTTGTTTCGAGTCTTGAACTTGGTGAGGGCTTTTTAAAAGACCTCTTCCTCATTTTTAAAAATGAAAAAGCTCTAATGCCTTTGCAGCCCTTTAGAGGGGTTTTATGCCTTTTTGTTTATTTACCAAGGATAAAATCTCAACAAACCTTGATGTGGTCTCAAAATCATAATGCAAACCATTTTGTTTATGAAGTGAGGGGAGGTTTTATTCTCTGACTAAAACATTTAAAAATGTAATTTCTCGTGCCCTTTAAACTCTATCTCCCACCTTTTGATGGTACATTTTGACTGTATATGAAATTCCCTAGCCCATGTTTCACCCCTATTATAGTTTGAAGAAGGCCTTTATCACAGAGGAAACATAGACGTTTTAACACTTAGAATGCCATCCTTTTTCTTGATGTGAAATAGGTTTTTCAACCGATGAACCCTTATTGTTTTATCATTGTTTTTCAGACTATCTTTCAAAAAAATATATTGCTCAAAAACCATATGAAAAACTATTGATGCATATTTTTTCATCTCTTGGAAGGAGGTGACTCACAATTTCTGGAATCACTTTGACACCTTAACCCTATGCTTTTTGAATGGAGGAGGTTACACTGTGCCTTTTAACCATCTAATATTCAATGAAGGAGGTCCTATTATGTTCCCAACCATCTGCTCTTTTTTGGAGGAGGTTCTTACTGTGCTCTTAACCATCTGCTTTTAATGAAGGAGGTTAGCACTGTAGATATGACATTTCATCTTTTTCAAAACTGTCATCTTTATGCAAATCATATGTCTGCTTGGTATCATATCAAATGGGCAAGAAGGTGAAATTTGGCATTTTACTTTATGAGACATGGTCTGAGATATATATCCTTTGTAAAACATCCCTGTGAACCTTAGACTTGAAACCTTGTGTTTTGAATATGGAGAGTATTTTCTTGCTAGACATATTTGACTAACCTCCCTTGATTGTATTTGCAGAGGCATGTTGGATTTGATTTTTGGAGGAGATTTTGAAACACTGCTGAGCAACATAACATCAAATTTTTTCCTTTATATGACTTCGAGGCTACTCTCTATTCTTTAGGCAGATTTGTCTTTCAAACCATACCCATCGGTAGCCCTTTGCTTATTGTATTTCATTTGTTTTACTAAGGGCAAGCTATTTTAGCATGAAGGACCCTTTTGACCTTGTTCTTTTGCTCTTTTCGACATTGATCATTGTTGCAATCACACCCCTGCAGAGATGTAACCAACATATGGATTTGAACCCTGAAGAGCTTCCTTGGGGTCTTATGGAGATTTTGTTTGACCTTAAGCATGTTCTGTTAGACAGTGAACATGCTTCTCTTCTTCTATTTTGGATCTTTGTAGAATTTCTTCCGGACTGAGGCAAAAATACCTCTTAAGTGGCACGACCTATCGATGGATGAAGATTTTTTTTTGCAGATTAAGCGCTAATTCAGGGCTGGCTGGTACTGAACAGAGGCTTTTGGCTCAGGATGTTTTCGCTAAGGAAGGGATTCCATAAAGCACCACTATCTAACATGGGGGCGATCTTGAAATATTTTGAGTGTTTCCTTGGGTATGATTAGATGTTTAAATGAAAGATAACCAGGGATAAGTTTGCAGACATTTTGTCAATAGTTCGATAATGAATGGTTTTAGGAAATGGGGTAAATGATAGCAGATAAATTTTAGCTATGGCAACTATGGACATGGTTATTTTGCTGAAACCAGATAGGACTTGACAAATGTGTTTTTTGTCATCATAGGGTGACCAGAAGGGGAAGGAGGAAAAAAATTGTTTTGGGGTGTTTTGTGGATGACCGATTTGATAGTTTGGAGATCAGCTTCTAGAAAACTTAGCTTAAGAAACTAGTCATCATCAACAGGTGAAAAATACTGATAACTAACAGTGGCTCCATTTGGGGAGGGCAGCTCCTTTTTAGGAGCTGTCCATAATTTCAGATCTCTAGCATTTGAAGACCAGTGCCTTATCCATTGGCGCAAATTTCTTTCTTTCTTGATGATATTTCTGAAAATTGATAGCATGATTAGCATCAAAGTCATTTCTACACCTACCCAGCTACATTCCCTAACATTTTTTCTTCTTTTGGGTGCATTTAGACTAGCAACCCTTTGGCATAATATTTTGAAAAATGACTATCTAATTCTACACTTATATCCGCTCGGAGTTTAGATTAAACTATGAACTCCTTTGTTTCTCTACCTATGCTAGATCGACTGTCAATATTAAGTTGTTTGACAGGATTTGGTTCACTAACTAAAACATGAAATTGAAAAATGACCAAATCAGGATTCGACAGTCTGATTTGTCATGTACTTGTGGCATAAAAGACAAGTTGCACACAAATATTATTTGCATGAAAATAAAATTTAGAAAACTCAGGGCTAGGATACACAATTTGTTTTTCATCCCTTTTTTCCTCTTTAGTTATGTTTTGAGCATTTGGAACCAGTATCTTTTCCTAATCTATCTTCTTTGACAAGTCAATTTTACACAATTTGACTATCCTTTCTTTCACAAACTTATCAGCAATAAATTTAAAACATGTTCAGTTATGATTAGGCTAGATAACTGAACCAGACATCTTTGAGCACTAGTAGTGGCATTTAAACTTGTGTGCTTTCAGAATGACTATTTTTTGAACATGGGGCTTTTTTGTTGTTTTCCAAACTGCCCTCTTTTTCTACTTTTCTATTATTTTTGAATTTTCTGTTTTTTGATTTATTTCTTCAAACAATGATATATACAATGATTTGAAAAATCTAGAACTCGAATTCCTGAAAATGGTGAAACTTGAGCATCTTATCTTCATAAGGATCTCCTAACGCTCTTGGTCCACTTAGCTCTTGAAAAGAAAAGTTTGGAAATTTTCTCTTGTAAGCATAACATAAGGATTCATGCATGAATCTCTAAACAACCTATTGGTGTCCCATTTTTTGATAGTTTCAAAAATCAAAATACAAGGCAACATCAAAACCAATCTTTATATTTCCAGGATCTAGTCCTCCTCTTCTCAGAGAGGGATCTCTCAAATGTTTGTTTGCAAAGATTTATCTTGTGTGCTTTGAGTATTGGTTTTAGACTAGTTATTAAGTGTAGGTGTTTGTTTGTTTGGTTGGATTAATACAGCAGAACATGAAAGGTAGAGGAAAAATATATAGAATAGAGAAACATCTAGTTCATTGGGCAATGGAGTCAAGAAGAGGCCATAACATACTCATCAATGGATATGGAATATCAAAGGGCAAATCTAACTTGGCCACAGGATCCTTTGGTTTTTGGAATGATATGGACATCAATGATTTGGAAAAAGAAGTTTAATTCTCAAACAAAGGGAATTTGAAAACACAATTTGAATAATAAAGAGCTTTTTGATAGACATGGATAACCATAAATTCTACAAATCACACCTTTATGCAAACAATGATTTCCAAACAAATTTTAAAATGAAATCTAAGATTCGGGGAACACCGTATTTCCTCAAAGATTTTATTTCAAATGACTTAGAAAACATAAAATATTAACTGATAACTGCAGTCATAGAAGAGGGAACACCTAACACATCTATGATTACAACTATAATTACCTTTGAGACAACTGTTTAAGTAAGGACAAAGGGAAAGATCAGAACAAACCTCCTTGGCTCACTGTAAATAGAAAAATACAAAGGGAGACTTCAATAACAGTTTTAAAGTGGTAGCAGACAAGCAGGGAGAACCATAAATCATGCTGAAACCAACTATTCGAACTATTAAGGAAATAAATAAGCATGAATACTAAAGAGAGAGATTAAAGACTTTAAAATACTTCAGTAGAAGAAAACATAAAACAGTGAAGGATGAATAGGTCTAAGGTTCTTCCAAGAGTCATTTCTTAGCCTAAAAATTTCGACCTACTGTAGTAAGAATTTATGGAACATAATTAAAACAGGAGAAAACATTGAACAATTTAGAATACTTCACCAACAGCCAAGCTCATGGATCCAATGATAGAGCCTTCTCAGGAACAAGCATGCAACAATATCATCAAGGATTCCAAGACTTCAATTTGTTTTTCAACTTCAACAGACTATGTATTATTTCAAAAAGTTTCAATATTACAGCTAGTGATCAACCAACCCCTCACTCATCTTCTTTAGAAGTATATATAGAAGAATGAGGAGGTGAGATCTAATAAAAGATCTCAAAAACTAATTAATATAAACTTAAATGGCTACTTGGCCTTTGGGGGCTCAATGAAGCAACTCACATTGGTGTCCTCTGTATAAAATCATTTACATTAACTATTAGGTTTACTGGAAATAATTTTTTGACTTCAAGGCTTCTCATCATCCTTGAAATAACTTCTGCTGACAGCTACAATAAGTTCCTTTGGTTGAAATAACTGTTCAGCTGTATTGATGCTAAATATCTCCTGGTCTGGTAATAACTTCGACCTTCTTTGATTACTTTGAGGCTGTAGGTGGCTCTGCGGCGGCTGGAAGTTTTAATTAGCCCCTGAGGTGACAGTGGAGGTCTCTTTTCTGATAAAACAATCACGATTTTTCTTTTTAAACTGTAGTTTAGGCTTTTGATAATCCATTTTTAGCCGTAATCCCCATAAATCTGTCTTCAATTTTTTGTCCTGATAAATTTTATCTTCGGCACTGATACTTCTCTGACTGTGCTTGATTCATGGTGTTTTTGCAGATGTTCAGGTTTGCGCAGGGGTGATATGGCATCAATGCCTCATGAATCACCAATGAAACGTGAATTTTAAACTCTGCAAATGATTTTATTTGGTGAATAGAAGGAAGGAGGATCGTTACCTTCTGCCTTCGAAATTTCTTTACTCATGGTGGAAAAACCATAAAAACCCTGCAAAATACAAAAAATATTATAAAATCCTGCATATATAGGTCTGCTGCTTCAGAAAGTACGTGGAAAGAGCAGGGCCATTGGATGGAATTATCCAACAGTCGGGATTGATCAGGGGAAATCAAAGGGAAGGCGGAAGAATAATTTAAATCAGAGCCATCCATCGCGCATAGATTGACGGCTAGGAGCGGAGGTGAAGCGACGGTCATGGACCGTTAGATGAGATCGGCCCGAGCGATCAATGACAAAGAACAGGCGTTAAAAAATTTAGAAAATCTGACTGGACATCAAGATTTTAATTAAACCATGCTGAATAAAATTCCTGGGTCCGGATTTGCTGACTGGATGAGGAACCATGGAGACCCGCCCAATAGAAAACTACAGCGTGGATGCTGGTGTGGCGTTGGGACCACCGGCACTGCTGCGGGTGAGGGGACTGGGTAATGGAATGTGGGTCGTAGATCTGCAGATTAGATTGATGGCAGAGATCTTTTTAAACGCTGCGTCGTAGCCTGGTTATCGTGTGGGCATCTTCGTTGAGCGATCGCCATCCAATGAGCGGCTCCAGATCGGACGGTGGTCGCCAATATCGCGCAGGGTCCACGTCCGAACTTTAACGCGCGATGGATGACAGTTTTGTGAACAGTGCACAAGACACATGTCGGCCAGCCTATGGAATCGCTGCGAAATGGAAAAACCTCCACACGCTCGGAAGTGGTGCAATGAAATCCGCCCGGTTTTGCAATGGTGAGTGGATGGTGGGGACCACCGGGTTAATAGGTCGTGCGCCGTCCGATCTTCAAGTCGGATCGACGGTGCGGAGCGAATGAAATTTTGCACTGGCGGAAAAGTTGTTAATATAATAAAAATAAAAAATTCATATAAGAGAAGGTTTAAAATATTAACTTACAATGCGGCTTGGCACCCGACTGCGAGGCCAGGGGTTATATGGAAAATGATATGACCGGGGGCTTATGGAGGTAGGGCTAATCGGCGTCGGAGGACGGGATAACCGTTTGGAAGACTAGCGCTTGGTCCTGGCACCTAGGCGTATGGAGGGGAAGGGTTTAAAGACTTAGCCCGAGGGGGCTTAAGTCTATAATACATAAAAAACATGATTTTAATGGATTTTCAATGATTTTCAAAGGTTTTGAAGGTTTCGATAATTCAAAGAAGGAGTCTTTAAACCTTATCAAAGGGGTTTTGACGAATGGGGAAGGGGAAAGGCATGAAAATGAAGGATTTCATGGGAGAAGGAAAGGAAAAGATGAGGTTAGTTTTGGAATAAGGGGAAAGGGGAAAAATGGTGCTTGCAGCAGTTTTTCTTCATGTAATGACAGCAGAAATTCTGAGTTGAAAACGGGAAAAGTAGTGACGATTATCCAAAGGATAGGATATTATCAAAATACTTTAAGCATCAGCAATTTTTAGCAATGAAATTGTTTCTTGAAGGCTATCCAACATCATTTAGCCACCACCTGATATGATAAATTTATGGGTGGCTAACAGTGGCTCCACTTGGGGATGGTGCCTTTTTTGAAGGCATCAAGAATTTCAGACTTGCATTCTCTGGGAGGTTGATCAGTTGCCTCATCCATTGGGTTGCCTTCCTTTCTGTGGATGATCTTCTTTTGCTCTGAAACATATTAGCATTCATGGATCAATAATGGAAATTCATCAATACAACCTGTCTACCTACCCAATCCTACTGATCTAAAATTTTTTCTTCTTTAGAGTGCACTTGGATTGGAAAACTCTTTCACAACATTTTATTCTTTTGAAAGTAGGAAAACTAATCTACTTCTACTCCTTATTTCTCCATGGACTCGGATCAAACAGTTGATTCCATATGATTTTCTACCTAATCTACTGTCTGTTGGGATTTAAACTGTCCAACAGACTTTATTCTCTAAATTCTACAACAAAAATTTAAAAAGCATTCAAGTCAAGATTAAGCTGTTTGACTTGATGCTAATCTATGGCATAAGAACAACTGCACATAGACATTATTTTGCACAAAATTAAAACAAAAATGAAGGCTTAAGATCTAATTTTTCAAAGCACTTCCTTCCTCTTTTTACAGCTCTGTTTTTTGAATTTGTTTGAGCTTTTTTTTGCTTATCCCCTGGTTCAGATTTTGAGCTAATTAGAACCAGATTTACCTCTTGTTTGACTCAGGATTTGAAATAGATTTGAGTCACTCTCTTTGCTTGGAATTTTTAGGTTTGGATTTTGAGCATATTTGAACCTTTGATTTCTATCCTAAACTATCTACTGATAAGCCAAGATTAAATAGTTTGGCAAATCGAATTCACTATCCTGTCAGCAAAAAATTTAAAGCTAATTAGTCAAGATTAAACTGTTTAGCTAACTAGAAGTGTGATTTTTAGGAGTGGCATTTGAGCTTGCACACTTTCAGATTTGTTTCTCTTTTTTGGTATGGGGCTATACCTTTCTTGTTTTCACAATCTGCCCTCTTTTCTTTCTTTTCTTTGTTTTTGTATTTTTGATTTTCATAACCTTGAATGCAATGTTAAGACTATGATATTTACAATGGTAAAATAAAATTCTTTAAAACTTATGATTCTTGGCAGAAGTAATGCTTGAGCATTATGCCATTGACAGACCTCCATACAGATCTTCTCCATTCAATTCCTTCAGGAAAAATGCATTGTGACCCCTCTCAGCATGAATAATATATGGACCTTTCCACAAGTTCTCTAACTTACCATGTTTTCCCTTCTCTTCTCTCCTTGAATCCCATTTAAGAACAACATTTCCAACTTGGAAATTTTTTTCCTTAGTCCTCTTATCATACAGATTCTTCATATTTTCTTGGACCAACTGTGTTCTCTCATAAACTTCTTCTCTGGTCTGGTGTAAATGGATTGTTTGGTTGATTCTTCTCTGCATATCATTCTCTTCAATCTGCACTTCTTGAAGGAGTTTCATGACTGGAACTCCTAATGAGGTGGGAAAAACTGCATCCATGCCATAAACTAACTGATAGGGGGACATATTTATTGATTTATTTGTAGTTAACCTATCAGCCCACAAGGCATGAACCAGCTTACTGTGCCATGATTTTTTATTCTGTTCCAATAGTTTCTTAGTGATATTGATGAAGCTCTTGTTGGAAGATTCAGATAATCCATTTCCTTGGGGATAGTAAGCAGTGGAATGGCCCAAGGTTATGTGGTATTTGTAACAAAAATCAACCATCTTCTTAGATTTAAAAGCAACAACATTGTCTGTTATGATTTTTCTGGGACAACCAAATCTGGATAGGATATTTGTTTCAAGGAACTTGATAATGACAGATTCATTAGCCTTTCTGGAGGGTATAGCTTCTATCCATTTGGTAAAGAAGTCAGTGGCTGTGAGGATCCATTTATGTTGAGCTGAGGAGGATCGGTGAATTTCCCCAATGAAGTCTAAACCCCATTGTTGAAAAGGTTCCTCAACTCTGATAGGATGTAAGGGTAAGGGAATGAGTTTTCTTTTACCATAAAAAAATTGACACTTATGGCAAGACATGACCAAATTTTGAGTGTCTGGGAAAAGGGTAGGCCAATGGTAACCAGATCTAAGAATTTTGTTCACTGTGGCCTTCCAGTAGAGGTGTCCTCCACATTCTCCATCATGCAACTCATGCATGATTTTTCCTGCATCATCTTCAAGTAAACATTTAAGAAAAATTCCAACAACATTTTTCCAATATAATACCCCATCTAAAATGCAAAAAATCAAAGCTTTTTGTTTCAAAAATATAGCTTTAGTTTTGGATAAAGAAGGAGGGGCATTTAAATATAAAAGCACATAAATAATGCCAGCATACCAAGGAGAATTCAGAAATGTTTCTTCAATAAAAGGAGTAGTAGATTCTTCTATTTCTTTCAACACATCTACCATATTAATGTCTAGTGCTTGGAAGTTAGACTCAGCCATAAGTTTTTCTAATCCCTACCCTTTAACTAGTTTGGTAGGCCTGATTTCTAAGTCATATTCAAGAATATTTGCAATACATTTTCCCCTTTTACCATCAGGGTCTTGACTTAGAATGTCCTTGACAACAGTATGTGGAACAAAAGCAATTATGTGAGAGTGTAAAATATAGACCCTAAAGTCTTTTAATGCTTTCACCAATGCTAAGGCTTGCTTCTCCATGGTGTTATATTTGAGAGGAGCATCTCTTAAGGCCCTACTAAAAAAGGATATTGGTTGTTCTTTCCTTGAATCATTCTTTTGAAGTAATACTGCAGCTATTGTATGTTCAGATGCAAAAGAAAAGATATAAAAGTCTTTGGTGAAATCTGGACTCATCAGGACTGGTGTTTGAGTAAGAGCTTGTTTGACCAGTTTGAATGATTGTTTAGCTGGTAAAGTCCATTTTACACCTACATATTTCTTAATCATGCTTGTAATTTTTTTTAATAGCTCAGCAAGGTTGGGATGAACCTCCTCAGAAAATTAATCTTTCCAATGAAAGATTGCAACTCTTTGAGGCTTCTTGGATGGCTGATTTGTAATATGCCATGTATCCTTGTAGGGTCTATTTTGATTCCCTCTTCTGAAATTATATGGCCAAGAAGTTTACCTTCTTGGAGACCAAAGAGTGTTTGCTTGGGATTCAATGACAAGCCAAATTTCCTACACTTCTCAAAAATGTTTCTTAGGTGAATCAAATGTTCTTCATCAGTTTTTGAGAAAGTAGTTATGTCATCAAGGTAAATGATTATGAAATAGCAAATATCTTTAGAAAGGGCTATGTCCATGTCCCTTTGGAAGGTGGCCCTTGCATTCATTAATCTGAAAGTCATTTTGACATACATAAAGGTGCCCCAAGGTGTGGTAAAAGCAGTTTTGATTTGGTCACTTGGGAGCACTAACACCTGGTTGTAACCCGAGAACCCATCTAAGAGGGATATCCTTCTTGACCCAAATACCCTTTGAAGTTTATGGTCCATCTTGGGCAAGGGATAGTTTTCCTTTAAAGAGGCTCTATTTAAATTTCTGAAGTCAATACAGAGCCTGATTTCCCCTGTTTTCTTTCTAACAGAAACTAAGTTTGATACCCACTCTGAAAATCTCATGGGTACTATGATTCCAGCATCATGCATTTTTTCAATCTCTGCCTTAACTAGAGGTAGTAAGAGAGGATTTATTCTCCTTATCTTTTGTTTGAAAGGCTTTTGATTTTCTTTCAAAGGAATTTTATGCTGGATGATGCTGGTATCATATGATTTTAGGTCTTTGTATCCCCAAGAAAAAACATCTTTAAACTCTTTAAACAACTCTATGTACTGTAGTTTTATGTGGTCTGGGAGAGTGCTGGACAGATTGATCATATTGGGTTCTGCTAGACTGCCTATGTTATGCTCTTCTGTATCTTTTTCCACAGGCTCTATTCTCGGTTCTTTGGCTACATCATTAAAATAAAAAATGTGTTCTAAAGGTGCTAGACCTCTTGGAAATTTATCATTTTTTCATTGTAAAACTTCCAAGTCTTCTTGGTCTGTGTTTTCAGTTATCTCTGCTTCAAAAGTATTTTCATAATGATTTATATCAGCAGTATATGTCATTTCAGCTTCTGGGATTTGTTCAATATACAAGCAATTTTCTTTATGGCTGGTTTCTGATATTGGTATGCTGAAATCATTTTCTGATTTCAAGAAATCATCTATGTGTTTGTTAGAATCAAACACTTTCCAGTGATCTTAATTATCAGGCACAGTAGGCCTGTGTTTTAACTTCACACCAAGTTGTTCATTTATTTAAGGTATTTGGAAATTGCTAGCATTGAAAGTGAGTTCATTTGCTAGGTGATTTAGTGCTCTAGAGATGAAAATGAGTTCATATTTTTCAAAGTTTTTCAATAGATCAAGGGCAGCATTTCGAGATTCCCTAAGCCTTGGATTTCTAGCTGAGTATTATCCTTTGATTTGTTTTATGATAAGTTCAGAATCTCTTAGGATGGATATCTTTTGGGCTTCTAACTGCTTAAGCAATTGTAAGCCTAGAAGAAGTGCTTCATATTCAGCAATATTGTTAGTGCATGGGAAATCCAATTTGTATGAAAAACTCTGTTTTGTATTTTGAATCCACACACCTACTCCTACACTTGTTTTATTACAAGATCCATCAAATTTTATTTTCCAAAGTATGTCATCCTTGTTTTCATTCTCTCGTTGTTGTTGATTTTCAATGTTTTGCATTTGATTAAGGGGAATATTGGATTGTTCTGGTGAACTAATTGGGTCCATGTTTTCCTTATCTTGTTGAGTAATTTCATCTTTTTTACATAAGATAAAGGAATCTAAACTTGATTGAATAGAATAGATTGGAGAGTTGTTTGGTTTGTCTATGTTGCTCACCATGTACTTCATGTGAGATTCCCTATATAGTCTTCTGTTTTGATTAAAAACGGGAATGGTGGCATAAGACATGTCCGTTTGAAGGCTTCCCTGAATTTTGGCTCCCCAAGATCTCGATAACAGCATGTCATACTTAGGGGGGATGTTAGCTAAAACTATGTCCATGACTAAACTCTTAGCAGGGATTTGGGATAAGTTTACACACAAATCTTTGATTAAACCCAAAAATTTGACTCTGCTTGAGTCAAAGGAATACAAGTCTTTGTATGGTTTAGTAATTTCTAAGCCTAAGCTTTCCATCACTACCTTGGGCATTAGATTGTGTGAAGCTCCTGAGTCTAACATAGCATTGTGTAAAATTTTCTCATGTACGTTCAAGCTAAAATAGAAGGGAGGGACAACCCCTTCTTGGTATTTTCCTTCAACTTCTAGACCAAACAACAACTCAAGTTTGTCATCTATCAAGTTTAAGGTGTCAGTATCACTTCCTAAGTTTAAAGCTTTAAAAACTTGGTTTCTGTACACTTCTTGGGTTACTAGTTCAGCTAGGGGAATGGTAATTTTTATCTTAGCAATCTCTCCCTCAAGACTGAAAGTAACAATAGACTTGTTCATATTTACATATGTCTTTTCACTTGAATTCCTTTCGGAAATTTTAATTTGATGAACCTTATTTGGACTAGTAATTGGGACAGTTTTATTAGGACCACTAGCTGAAGTGCCAGGGGTACTCTGTTCAACATCTTGTTGGACACCTTTTTCTTTGTTTATGTCTGGTTTCTTGGTCAAAATGTTGGTCTTTTCTGCTATCTTTTTGGGTTGAGTTTCTGTGTTTTTCTTGACAACAATGTTAGTGTTTTTTTCCTTGAAATTATCTATGTTCCCCTTGCTCCTAAGATCATACTGTTTGTGTACCTCCATGATTGCATTTTCGAACCCCAATTTATAGTCATCAGAATATCCATAAGTGTTTGTACCTTAATCAGAAAAGAAACCTTGTTCTTCTTCAGTGAGGAAAACATCATCCTCGCTGTCTGATCCAATCAAGTTTACATGAGATTATCCCAACCTTTCCATCTCTCTATCTTCCTCATATTGGTCTACATAGTTCTGTTGGAAGGGAGCTCTAATTTGTTGGTCGTTATCTCTTTGCCCACCTGGATTTTTTTCTCTCATAAAATTTTGATTTCTGTTTCTATTTTGGGAGTTGTTCTGACTGTCTCTTGGCTGTGTTCTCTCAAGTCTGCTCATCCTCTTCATCATCTCTTCCAACATCTTTTCTGTTTTTGAGCTGGATGTGGAGGGTGTAGTGTCATCTTTATAAGTTACCCTCTTCTCTTATCTCAACCTATTTCTTTTCTCAATTATGTTTGATTCTACGCTCACAGCTCCTTTCTGCATGTCTTCTAATGTTAAGTAATCCTTCTCCCTTAACTGATACATCATGTCCACATCAAGGCCTTCAGGATATCTTACTAAGGCCATGCCTTGAGTAGGCTTCATGTGAGGTGGAAGAGAATTATAAACGCTACTGAACCTAGTGGAGTAGTTAGGAACACTCTCTCCTTGATTTCTCTTGAAGCTGCTATATTCTTCTAGTATTTGGAGAGGATTCTTTTTGAGTTCCCATTTGTTGACGAATGTTTGATGCAAGGCGGGGAGATCATTTATGCTCTTAGGAGGAAAGTTTTTAAACCATTTCTTTATATCTCCTCCTAAAATTTGAGCGAAGATCCTCATTTTCACAGTTTCTTCTTCTATCTCCATGTAATCAAATGCATCTTCCATCCTATCTACATCTTGTTGAGCTGTTGTAGACTCTTTTCCAGTGAAGTGAGGGATTTTGGATTGGTAATCGTTTGGTAGGGGAAGCAGAGGTTGTGGTAACACTAATGGGGCATACCATGTTGCCATGGCTGAAAATAAGGGTGGATTTACAAGAGGTGGATTTACAAAAGTGAAAGTGGGCTGAAATGGAGTGGTTTGAATAGTGGTAGTATGAATCAGAGTGGAAGAAATACTTGGGCCAGCAAACTGATTTTGAGAAAAATTGTTATGGAAAAGACTAAAGTGATGAAGAAGCTGGGAATCAGGAGGAGTGGAAGGTGAGGCTCCTCTACTGAGGCTTTGTTTCAAATCTGCAAAATCAAGGTCAGTTTGGTTTAAGTCACCTTGAGATCTAGTTCTAAAGATGTTCTTTGTATGATGTAAATCAAAGTGTGAATCCTCTAAGACAACAAGGTTTTCAGGGACAGAATTTTCTCTTAGGAGGCTCCTGTTAGCAGCTAATTTTCCAGAGTTAGAAGTCTTCCACAGAATTCTCTCAGGATTTTCAACGATTAAACGAGGATTTGGGTCTGGATGGGATCTAGTGTTGATCCTATGTGAAGCCAGACTGCTTTTCAAAAATGAGAGAGGTTTAGGTTTTTAGGGATTGTTTTTGGGAATTTTACCTCTCACAATGTTTTATCTAGTATGGGACTAGGCTTCTAAACTTCCTCAAGGCTGGTTAATGCAATCCTAAAGAGATTTGGGAACCTTGATGAGTAATAGGCCTACTGGGGCTAGTGGAGTCGCCAGGTGGAAACTTTTAGCTTTTATGGAGGTAAGATATTGGATGGTTCCACCACCATGTTTATTATGAAGCCAAACTGAAATATTTTGGGTTTTTCTGAGTTATTTCGGTCTTACAGGTTAAGAGAGTGTCCTAAATCTGATTTAACACTTAGCTAGGGTGCCAAACATACAGAGTTCACTCTTATGGCTTGGTAACTGAGAACTTCAAGGTTTGATAAGGTTAAATGAGAATCCTAAGGGTTACTTAGTTTTTTACTGATTCAAAAAGTCCTATCATGATTACCGTCATGCTTGGTAGTGCTTGAATAAGGTTACTTATGTTATACTAGACAGTGAGTGTTTAATTTTAAAGATTTTACTCAATGTCCCACCGTGATCGCCATTATGTTGGTGTCCCGTGTTTTTATAGTTTGGCAAATCAAAAGAAAAGGCAACATGTTAGGTCCCTATATTACTAGTATAGTCCCCTATTATTGTTAGTGCAACCCCCTTATTGTTATTATTGTACCCTTGTAACCCCCATTTTGTTATTATTGTGCCCTTAAATTATTATTGTTAGGTCGGCTAGGATTACATTGTGGCCCATAGGATTACATTATGGCCCCATGGACTCCTATATATAGAAAGGAGGTTTTGTAAATTGTATCATCCAAGAATTGTTCATTTATGTAATGTATTGGAGGTTTCCCCCTCGAAGTGGCTTATTTCTAAGGCGTTGATATCTCTTTTCTTCTCTTTTTGGAGCTGGTTACACAACATTTGGTATCAGAGCTTTGGATTCTAGGGTTTCGCTGCTCCAAACAGGTCATCGTGGCATTTTCGCTATAACTTCTTTTATACGAAGTTTCAAAAGCTGAAATTTTTAGGGTGCGAAGCTGAAATCCTGAGGAAGATTTTCTAAAAAGTTCAGAGCTTGGTTTGCAATATTTTCGGAGATATCATCTGTGGAAGTTAGGTCTGTTTTCAAGCTCCTAAACCGGTCATCGTGGCATTTTCGCTATAAATATTTTTCTACGAAGGTTCAGAATCTGAAATTGGTATGGTGTAAAGCTGAAATCCTGAGGAAATTCGTCAAAACATTTCAGAGCTTGGTTCACAATATTGTTGGAGATATTATCTGTGGAAGGTAGTGCTTTTTCAGGCTCCTGAATTTCATCTCAAAGAGGTGATCGTGGGAAAAGTTCAATAACTCTCTCTCTGGGAAGTGGATTTGAGTACCGTAAAAAATGATTGCAAGTAAATAGACTGTAGTTTCTTGGTTATAAATTTTAGAGACAAAGGACAAAACAGTGACACGTGGCAAGTCCTACAAGTTTTCTCTACTGAACCAGTCCAAAATTAGGTCATTGTGGGAGATTGGACACAACTTTGTCTTGGGGAATCCAAATTAGATCAGACCTATGGCATTTGAAAGAAGCTTCAGAGGGCTACTACAGGGCTGAATTTTAGATATTGAAGATTTTCAATTACATAGATAATTCAATTTCAATATCGAGCTCCTCAAAGAAAGTAAAAGGTATCAATATTGGATTCTAAAATGGAGCCTAAAAAGAATTCAACACCCATTAAGCCTTCAGAAGGCTCTACCATGACTCATGAATATGAAGAATTGCAACACGATCTATCAAAATTACAAGAGCAAGTGCAACAAATTTCACTCTCGCAAAGAGCAACAAAAAATGAAATGGAAGTTTTGAAGAAAGGTGTGGAAGTGAAGATGGACGGTTTGAAGAAAGGCGTGGAAGCTAAGATGGATGGCATGGAAGCTAAGATGGATGGCATGGAAGCTGGCATGGAAGCTAATATGGATGATCTAAAATCAAACATCGAAGATTTGACAAAGTTGATACAAGAAATGTTTCCTAATGGTGAAAAGATAGTAGAAGAACCTCATGATGAGAACAAAATAAATGTTAATTATGATTTCATAAACTCTAATGTTGGCGGGAAGAACCACCATATTCCAAAAATGGATATGAGGAAGTTTGATGGAAAGGATCCTGTAACATGGATACTACAGATGGAGCAATATTTTGATCTCCATAATGTGCAAAACACACAAAAGGTACGCATTGCAACTTTGCATTTAGAACAAAATACATTTGTATGGTATCGATGGCTTTGCTCCTATAAAAAAATTGTCACTTGGTCAATTTTTACGGAGGAAATGATAGCACACTATGAGGATACAAAGAGCAACACCTTCTTTAGCCAATTGATAAATCTCAAACAAAAGGGTTTAGTGGGGCAGCACATTGAGGACTTCCAAAAAATTGAATATAAGGGTAGCTGATATTCCAGAGGAACATAGGATTGATCTCTTCATAGGCACTTTAAAGGATAACATCCAACATGAAGTTCGCGTTCTGGAACCTGATTCATTGGAGAAGGCATTCAGGTTGGCAAGAAAAGTTGAATGTAAAGTTATGGCGACAAGGAAGCCTGCCACTCAATTCTATAAAGAAGGAAGTGTTGCTACATCTAGATTTCCACAACCTACAAGGTTGACACCACAACAATTGGAAGAAAAAAGAGCAAAAGGGCTTTGCTACAGTTGTGATAGCAAATACACTAAAGGTCATAAGTGTGCTGAGAAGAAATTATTTTACATAGATTGAGAAGAGGAAGAAGAAAATGAACAAGAAGAGGATATACACCAGGAACCAGCCCCAGAAGAGGAAGAAATGAATCCAACCATATCGTGTAATGCACTGGCAGGAATTACCACTCCTCAAACTCTCAAGATATAAGGACAAATCAAGAAGAAAAAGGTAATAGTGTTGATTGATTCAGGTAGCACCCATAATTTTATTCATTGTAAGGTAGCCAAGGAATTAAATTGTTTCCTATACCAGCACCAGAATGTCAAGTGATGGTTGCAAATGGAGGAACTATAAATTGCTCTGGAAAATGCCATAATATCAAGCTAACCATGGGGGAATATGTGTTGACTAGTCCAATTCTTTCCATTCCTATGGGAGGTGTTGATGTTGTACTAGGAGTACAATGGTTACAATCTTTGGGGACGGTAGCTTTTAATTTTCAAGAAATTTTCTTAAATTTTTTTTCAGAAGGAAATGAAGTCGAATTATGGGGTATTGAAGGGAAGTCGGGAAGGATAATGAGCTCTAATGTCATGACAAAGCTTCTAAAGAAAGAACAACGAGGCATAATTGCACAATTATGCTCACTAGAAGTTCCGACATCAAAATCATCTATTTCTGCAGATCTCCAACAAGTCTTGGACAATCATTCCAAGGTGTTTGAAACTCCCAAAGGACTCCCACCTATTCGTGATCATGATCATGCTATTCATTTGATTCGAGGAAGTGTTCCTCCAAACATCAGGCCTTATAGATATCCTTACTTCCAAAAGAGCGAAATTGAACGTATGATTGCAGAAATGTTAGAGGCGGGTATAATTCAACCTAGTCAAAGTTCTTTCTCTGCTCCTATAGTATTGGTACACAAGAAGGATGGATCATGGTGAATGTGTCCAGATTATAGGGAGCTTAATAAGCTCACCATTAAAGATAAATTTCCCATTCCTATGATTCATGAATTATTGGATGAATTACATGGAGCAATTTATTTTACCAAGTTGGATCTTCGTTCAGGATATCATCAAATTAGAATGAAGACTGAAGATATTCCAAAAACAACATTTTGAACTCATGAGGGTCATTGTGAATTTTTGGTCATGCCTTTTGGCCTTACCAATGCACCTTCTACATTTCAAGGGTTGATGAATTCCATTTTCAAACCCTTCCTTAGAAAATTTGTGCTAGTATTTTTTGATGATATACTAATCTGTAGCAGGTCTTGGAAGGATCATGTTGAACATGTTGACAGGGTGCTCAAACTATTGCAGGAGAAACAATTATATGCAAAAACATCCAAATGTTTCTTTGGAGTACAAGAGGTGGAATATCTGGGTCATATTGTATCTCACGGGGGTGTTAAAGTAGACCCTAACAAAATTAAAGCCATTAAGGAATGGAAAGTCCCCACAACCATAAAGCAGTTGCGAGGATTTCTCGGGTTAACAGGGTATTATCGCAAGTTTGTTAAGAATTATGGGAGAATAGTAGCACCTATAACAACATTATTGAAGAAAGATGCATTTTCATGGACTCCTGAAGCAACTAAGGCCTTTGAACATCTTAAAGAGGCAATGTGCCTAGCACCGGTCTTAGCTATGCTAGACTTCACAAAAACCTTTATTGTGGAATGTGATGCCTCAGGAAATGGAATTGGTGCAGTTTTAATGCAGGAAGGAAGACCCATTTCTTATGAAAGTCATCCAATCGAAGGAAAGTATTTACAGAAACCTATTTATGAGAAGGAAATGTTAGCAATACTGCATGCACTAAAGAAATGGCGAACTTACCTAATTGGAAGACACTTCAAGGTAAAAACTGATCATGATAGTCTTAAACACTTTTTGGAACAAAGACTATCTTCAGAAGAGCAGCAAAAATGGGTCACAAAGATGTTGGGTTATGACTTTGAAATAATCTACAAAAAGGAAAGCTTAATATTGTTGCAGATGCACTCTCAAGAAAGAATGAAGAGGTGGAAGCATTGCTTTGTGCCATTTCTATTATCCAACCAGATTGGATAACCGAAGCAAGAGATGAATGGAAGAAGGACAAAGATGTATGGACACTCATTCAAAAGTTGCAGCAAGATCCTAGTACATCTGATACATTTAGTTTGAAAAATGATTCCTTATGGTACAAAGATCGCTTATATCTTTGTAAGAATTCCCAACTAAAACAAAAGATTCTTCTGGAATTGCACACTTCTCCTTTAGGAGGACACTCAGGATTTTTAAAAACTTACCACGGGGTGAAGAAAGATTTTTTTGGGATGGCCTTAAATCTGATATTCAAAAGTTTGTGGCGGAATTTTTGGTTTTCCAGCAGAATAAAGTGGAGACAATTAAGACCCCGGGACTTCTACAACCTTTATCCATTCCAAGTCAACGTTGGGAGGAAATTTCAATGGATTTTATCACAGGTTTACCTAAGTCCGAAGGAAAGAGTGTCATCATGGTGGTAGTTGATAGACTTACCAAGTATGCACACTTTTGTGCAGTATCTCATCCATTTAAAGCAAGTACAGTTGCTACTACATTTATGGACAGAATTCAAAAGCTACATGGAAGCCCAAGGGTTATTGTGAGCGACAAAGATCCTATTTTTACTGGAAATTTTTGGACGGAGTTATTTTCTTGTTTGGGTACTCAATTAGCTCATAGCTCATCTTATCATCCTCAATCTGATGGTCAAACTGAGATAGTAAATAAATGTTTGGAAGGATATCTTCGTTGTTTTGTATCGGATAAACAAACACAATGGGTCAAGTGGTTACCTCTCGCTGAATGGTGGTATAACACTTCCTTCCATACTGCAGCAAAAATGACCCCATTTATGGCACTTTATGGATATCATCCACCATCGATCACATCATCTTTAAAGGAAAATTTGAAGGTTCAAGCAGTGGAAGATCACATCGAGCATCAACAAGAAGTTCTCCAACTCTTAAAGGATAACCTGAATTTGGCACAAAATCGAATGAAACAACAGGCAGATCAACATCGCAGCGAGAGAAGTTTTGATGTGGGAGATTGGGTATTTTTACGGCTACAACCATATAAACAAATGTCCCTCAAGCAAGCTAAGAAGGATAATAAATTATCGCCAAAGTACTATGGTCCTTACAAGGTGTTGCAAAATATTGGTACTATGGCATACAAATTGGAGCTTCCTGCTTCTTCACGAGTGCATCCAATTTTCCATGTTTCATGCTTAAAGAAGGTTATAGATGAAAATATTCCAGTTCAAACAATATTTCCAGAACTTGATGAGGAAGGAAAAATCATATTGGAACCTGAAGCGGTCACGGAAACAAGAACTCAACAACTACGGAATCGATCAATTTCAGAGTATCTCATCAAGTGGAAGAACTTACCCACTGAAGATTCTACATGGGAGGATGAGAATTTTATACAAAAGCACCCATAGCTACTCAAGCGTTGAGGACAACACTTCTTTTGAAGGAGAGGGGCATGTTAGGTCCCTATATTACTAGTATAGTCCCTTATTGTTGTTAGTGTAACCCCCTTATTGTTATTATTGTACCCTTGTAACCCCCATTTTGTTATTATTGTGCCCTTAAATTATTATTGTTAGGTCTGCTAGGATTACATTGTGGCCCACTAGGATTACATTATGGCCCCATGGAATCCTATATATAGAAAGGAGGTTTTGTAAATTGTATCATCCAAGAATTGTTCATTTATGTAATGTATTGGAGGTTTCCCTCTCGAAGTGGCTCATTTATAAGGCATTGATATCTCTTTTCTTCTCTTTTTGGAGCTGGTTACACAACACAACATTAGAACCAATCTTTATAGTTCCAGGATCTAGTCCTCCTATTCTCAGAGAGGGATCTCTCAAATGTTTGTTTGCAAAGATTTATCTTGTGTGCTTTGAGTATTGGTTTTAGACTAGTTATTAAGTGCAGGTGTTTGTTTGTTTGGTTGGATTGATACATCAGAACATGAAAGGTCTAGGAAAAATATATAGAATAGAGAAACACATGTTTCATTGGGCAATGGAGTCGAGAAGAGGTCATAACATACTCATCAATGGATATGGGATATCAGAGGGAAAATCTAACTTGGCCACAGGATGCTTTGGTTTTTGGAATGAGATGGACATCAATGATTTGGAAAAAGAAGTTTAATTCTCAAACAAAGGGAATTTGAACAAAAAAGAGCTTTTTGATAGTCAAGGCTAACCATAAATTCTACAAATCACACCTTTAAGAAAACAATGATTTCAAAACAACTTTTAAAACGAAATCTAAGATTCGTGGAACACCCTATTTCCTCAAAGATTTTATTTCAAATGACTTAGAAAACATAAAAGATTCACTGATAACTGCAGTCATAGAAGAGGGAACACCTAACACATCTATGATTACAACTATAAATACATTTGAGACAACTGTTTAAGTAAGTACAAAGGGAAAGATCAGAACAGACCTCCTTGGCTCACTATAAACAGAAAACTACAAAGGGAGACTTCAATAATAATTTTAAAGTGGCAGCAGACAAGCACGGAGAACCATAAATCATGCTGAAACCAACTATTTGAACTATTAATGAAATAAACAAGCATGAAGACTAAAGAGAGAGATTACAGACTCTAAAATAGTTCAGCAGAAGAAAACATAAAACAGTGAAGGATGAACAGGTCTAAGGTGCTTCCAAGAGTCATTTCTTAGCCTAAAAATTTCGACCTACTGTAGTAAGAATTTATGGAACAGAATGAAAGCAGGAGAAAACATTGAACAATTTAGAATACTTCACCAACAGCCAAGCTCATGGATCCAATGATAGAGCCTTCTCAGGAACAAGCATGCAACAATATCATCAAGGCTTCCAAGACTTCAATTTGTTTTTGAACTTCAACAGAATATGTATTATTTCAAAAAGTTTCAATATTACAACTAGTGGTCAACCAACCCCTCACTCATCTTCTTCAGAAGTATATATAGAAGAATGAGGAGGTGAGATCTGATAAAAGAACTCAAAAACTAATTAATACAGACTTAAATGGCTACTTGGCGTTTGGGGGCTCAATGAAGAAACTCACATAGGTGTCCTCTGTATAAAATCATTTAAATTAACTATTAGGTTTGCTGGAAAGAATTTGTTGACTTCAAGGCTTCTCATCATCCTTGAAATAACTTCTGCTGATAGCTACAATAAGTTCCTTTGGTTGAAATAGCTGTTCAACTGTATTGATGCTAAATATCTTCTGGTCTGTTAATAACTTTGACCTTCTTTGATTGCTTTGAGGCTGTACGTGGCTCTGCGGTGGCTGTAAGTTTTAATTAGCCCCTGAGGTGACAGTGGAGGTCTCTTTTCCGATAAAACAGTCATGATTTTTCTTTTTAAATTGTGGTTTAGGCTTATGATAATCCATTTTTAGCTGTAATCCCCATAAATCTGTCTTCAATTTTCTGTCCTGATAAATTTATCTTCGGCGCTGATACTTCTTTGACTGTGCTTAATTCATGGTGTTTTTGCAGATGTGTAGGGCTGCACAGGGGCGATATGGCATCAATGCCTCATGAATCACCAATGAAACGTGAATTTTAAACCCTGCGAATGATTTTCTTTGGTGAATCGAAGGCAGGAGGATCGTTACCTTCTACCTTTGAAATTTCTTCAGTCATGGCAGAAAAACCATAAAAACCCTACAAAATACAAAAAATATTATAAAATCCTGCATATATAGGTCTGCTGCTTCAGAAAGTACATGGAAAGAGCAGGGCCATTGGATGGCATCATCCAACAGTCGGTATTGATTGGGAGAAATCAAAGGGAAGGCAGAAGAATAATTTAAATCAGAGTCGTCGATCGCGCAGAGATCAACGGCCAAGAGCGGAGGTGAAGGGAAGATCGTGGGCTGTTAGATGAGATCGGCTCGAGTGATTAATGGCGAAGAACAGACGTTACAAAATTGAGGAAATGTGACCGGACATCAAGATTTTAATTAAACCATGCTGAATAAAATTCCTGGGTCCGGATTTGCTGACTGGATGAGGAACCATGGAGACCCGCCCAATAGAAAACTGCCGCGTGGATGCTGATGTGGTGTTGGGACCACTGGCACTTCTGCGGGTGAGGGGACTGGGCGATGGAATGTGGGCCATCGATCTGCAGATCAGATCGACGACAGAGATCTTTTTAAACATTGCGTCGCAGCCTGGTTATCGCGTGGGCATATTTGGTGAGTGATCGTCGTCCGATGAGTGGCTCCAAATTGGACGGTGGTCGCCAATATCGCGCTGGGTCCACGTCCGAACTTTAACGCGTGATGGACGGCAGTTTTGTGAACAGTGCACAAGACACTTGTCAGCCAGCGTATGGAATTGCCGTGAAATGGAAAAAACCGCCGCACGCTCGGAAGTGGTGTGATGAAATCCGCCCGGTTTTGCGACGGTGAGTGGATGGTAGGGACCACCGGGTTAATAGGTCGCGCGCTGCCCAATCTTCAGGTCGGATCAACGGTGAGGAGCGATTGAAATTTTGCATTGGTGAAAAAGTTAATAATATAATAAAAATAAAAAATTCATATAACCGAAGGTTTAAAATATTAATTTACAATGCGGCTTGGCGCCCGACTGCGAGGCTAGGGGTTATATGGAAAATGATATGACCAGGGGCTTACGAAGGTAGGGCTAATCGGCGTCGGAGGATGGGATAACCGTTTGCAAGACTAGCACTCGGTCTTGGCACCTGGGCATATGGAGGGGAAGGGTTTAAAGACTTAGCCCAAGGGGGCTTAAGTCTACAATACATAAAAAACACGATTTTCATGGATTTTCAATGATTTTAAAAGGTTTTGAAGGTTTCTATAAGGCAAAGAAGGAGTCTTTAAACCTTATTAAAGGTGTTTTGATGAATGGGGAAGGGGAAAGATATGAAAATGAAGGATTTCATGGGATAAGGAAAGGCAAAGATGATGTTAGTTTTGGAAGAAGGGGAAAGGGGGGAAATGGTGCTTGTAGCAGTTTTTCTTCATGTAATGATAGCAGCAATTCTGAGTTGAAAAGGGGAAAAGCAGTGATGATTATCCAAAGGATAGGATATTATCAAAATAATTTAAGCATCAGAATTTTTTAGCAATGAAATTTTTTCTTGAAGGCTATCCAACATCATTTAGCCACCACCTGATATGACATAATTTATGGGTGGCTAACACAACCCTGTGTCTTCCCGCTGTACTTCTTTATACCTTTGATCTCCACTTTTCCTTTTGATGTACATATTTTTCAAATAATGCAGATATTCTTTGTCATTTTTGAAGTATATGATGACATCATCAAGGTACATCATAATGTAGAAATTTAGAACTAGAAACATGGCTTTTAGGAGCATGTCTTTGGTGTCTAGTGGTTTTGAAATTCTGGGTTTGAAGATGGAACTACTTCTAGCATACTTGAAAAATTATTTGAGCTATTCGCCTTGCAAAGGAATTATTTGGTGATTCTCTGAAACATCACTTTGTTAAGACACATGATTAGAAACACCTATTATTTGTATAGTATCGTCTTCTACAGGAAAGATATGATTTTTGTTCCAAGGGTGTGTATTTGTGTTTCTAAAATCAACACAGATCCTATGTCCAGCTGTCTTGTCCTTGATGATTAATGTTTGGTCAAGATTTTTGTATTTTCTTTTGTCAAAGTTGTTTCTTGAGATGATTGAAGTGTCATAGTGTTTCATACTGTTTTCCCGACATGTGCTAGTATCTTGAACAATCTTGCAAACTCTAGAAGTTCTAATTCTTTGGTGAAGTGACATAATGTGGGTTAGTTCAATCAGTTCAGGTATATTTGGACTGCAGTCATTACATCCCTTCATATCAAGTTTATCAGACATTTTTCCTGGATCTTTAGCAGTTGTGGCTATAGTCAAGGTTTCATTTGAGGAGGTAGAGTTATGAGATGATGAATCATTTAGGTATGGTAAGAACATTAAGCTCCCCTTCCCCTGATCTTCAAAGAGGTTTGTAATATGCAAGTCTTATAATGATTCTGTTCTGAAAAAGGTTCCTGATGTTACTCCTAATGTTTGTCTATGGTTTGAGCAATTTTCTTGATGGCGTATAATGTTTTATTCTTTCTGCTCTATTTTTGTTTCTAGAAAATCAAATTCTCTTTCCTTAAGACATAACTGCTCAGGGTCATGATAATTTTGATTGTCCAACTCATCATAGAGAACCTGGGGTGGCTGATGTGGTGCACCTAAATTTGTTTCAAATTCTCCTAACTGTTCCTCAATGTCTTCATCAATGTGTAAAATGAAGGAATTCAGATCTGAATGAAAGGAGTACATCGGGATGTTATCTGGCCTTTCTTGGCTGCTGACCATATATTTCATGTGTGATTCCTGATAGAGTATTCTAGTTTGGTTAAGCACAGGAGTAGTGGCGTAGGACATATCTAGTTGAATATTTCCCTGAAGCTTTTCCCCCCAAGATCTGGATAAAAGCATTCCGTACTTGGGAGGAATGTCTGCTATCACTATGTCCATGATATGGTGCTTTTCAGGTATTTGGGCCAAACTAAAACAAAGATCTTTGATCAGGCCTAGACACTTGACTTAGCTTGAATCAAATGAATATAAGTCCCTATAAGGTTTTGTTATTTCTAGGCCTAATATTTCCATTAAAAATTCTGGCATGAGATTGTGAGAGACCCCAGAATCTAGCATGGCATTGTGTAGGATTTGGTCATGTATATTTAGACTGATGTAAAAGGGAAGAGTGGTTCCTTCTTGGAATTTCCCTTCTATTTTTGGACCAAACAACACCTCAGGGGTATCATCAGCTAGGTGTAGAGTATCTGCATCATTTCCTATGTTTAGGACCTTTAGCACTTGAGATTTGTAAGAGCTTTGGGTGAGAATTTTAGTGAGAGGCATGGTGATCTTAATTTTGGTGATTTCTCCTTCAAAACTGAAGGGTGTTTGTAGTTTAGGTAGATTTTCTTTAGTTTTTTCAGGCATGATTTTCTCTATATTCTTAATTTGCTGACTTTGATTCAGGATTTTGTTCAACACAGCTGTCTCGGGAATCTTAGTAGAGGTACTAGGACAGTTTGGGCCAAGGCTTGATTGAATAGCTTTATATTTGTTTTGGTTAGTTTTCTTGGCTACGATTTTGATACTATCCACTGCTCTTTTAAGAATGGTATCAGGGGTTTTAGTAACAGCAGTTTCTGAGCTACCTTTCTTAGAGTTGTCTTGGTTTCTATTACTTCTAAGATCATATTGCCTATGAGATTCTATTATGGCATTCTGAAATCTCACCTCAGGATCTTCAGGGTCCTCATAATTGGTTTCATTTTGATTCGGGGAGAAGAAAACTTGTTCTTCTTCTGTGAGGAAAACCTCACCCTCGTTACCAGAACCTATTAAGTTTAAATGAATTTCATAAATTGGTTTTGTATCTCTGTCTTCCTCATCAACATAGTTTTCATTGAAAGGTGGCCTGATTTTTTGGTCATTTTCCGTTGGTTTATTCTTAGGTGGGTCTCTTCTAAAGTTTTGGTTCTGGTTCATGTTTTGAGGGTTTGGCTGGTTGTCCCTAAGAGGTGCTTTTTCACTTATATTTTCCCACATCTTCTCCATGGATCTAACCAGGCGACCTATTCTAGGATCTGAGGAAGAGACTGAAGGGGCGACCTCATCCCAGTATGTGACTTTCTTTTCTGATCTAGTCTTAGCTCTCTTTTCATCTAGGTTGGATTCTCCACTCATAGCCACTTTTTGCATTTCTTCTAAACCTGTGGGGTCCTTGTCTCTTAGTTGATATGTCATATCTAGGTCGAAACCCTCGGGAAAATTTGCTAAGGCTGAGCCAAGTGGAGGTTTGAAGTGAGGAAGGAGGGCTTTATAAACACTGTTGAACCTAGTGTAGTAGTCGCGAAAACTTTCCCCATTATCCCTTTTAAGATTGTTATATTCAGAGAGGATTTGGATGGGATTTTTCCTGATTTCCCACCTATTTATGAAATTTTGGTAGAGGGTTGGGAGATCATGTATATTGTTAGGAGCTAAGCCTTTAAACCATTTCTTGGGTTCTCCGCCCAGGCTTTGGGCAAACATCCTCATTCTTATGGTCTCATCTTCTATTTCCATGTATTCAAAGGCATCACTAATTCTATCTACATGTTGTTCGGTGGTTGTAGCCTCAACCCTAGAGAAGTGTGGGATTTTGGATTGGTAGCCATGTGGAAAAGGTGCCAAAGGCTATGGTAAGACTAAGGGTGCATACCGAGCTGCCATGGTTGGAGCTAATGGTTGATTTACAATATGAGGGCTTGTAGGATGAGATGAGGTGATTTGAACAATGGTGACCTGAATGGGTGTGGTGGAGGTACTCGTACTTGTGAACTAATTCTGAGTAGATTTGGGGTGGTAAGAGCCAAAGTGGTGGAGAAGCTGAAAATCAGAAGGTGTAGTAGTTCAGGCTTCTCTACTAGGACTCTATTGCAAATCTAAGGGCTCAAGATCGTCAAAGTTGATTTTACTTTGTGACTTGCTTCTAAAAAGGGTTTTTGCTAAATTCAAGTCAAACTGGGAATCCTACAAGGATGTAAGATGTTCAGGTACAAAGCTTGCTTTGTGGATGGTCCTATAAGTAGCTAAGTTACCAGTTTCAGAAGTTTGCCACAAAATATTTTATGGGTCATCAACTATGATAGGGGGATTTGAGTCTGGATGAGATCTGGTATTGATTCTTCGTGAAGCCAAATTTCAAAATCAAAGTTTAGAGAGGATGATAGTTGTGATTGTTTTGGATAGATGACCTCTCTAGGGGTTTTGCTAATGTGAAGAACAGTTGAAACAAAAATTGAAGGCTAGTGGAGTCGCCAGGTGGATTTCTTTGGGATCTATGGTCCACCACCAATACTGTCAAAGATGCTTTTGGGAAAAAGTTTTCTATAAAAATTTGATGTGGAGACTTGCAAGAAAGACTTAACACTTAGTTTCAACATTTTTCTAGACTGTTGGGAAAGCTATGGTTCTATTTGCAAGTTTATTCTGTTTTATTTCCTATGTTTAGGTGAAGTTTTCTGAATCACTAAGTTATACTTAGTTTATCACTGATTTCAGAGGCTACACCATTAATTTTGAGTTTTGGGAAAGATGAGTCAACATAATAGTATGGTTTATGACATTTTTGGTTTTTATGGAGTTTTAGGCCTATTGGAGGCTAGTGGAGTCACCAGGTGGATTTTTTGTTGTTTTTATAGAGATGTACTTATGGTCCACCACCAATAACTAGGAAAAACCAATCTAGGATGTTTTGGGATTTTCTAAGTTTTTATGTAGCCCTAAGGTCTATAAGAGTATCCTATAGCTAGGTCATCATTTTGTTAGGATGGTGAGACAACTAGATTCTACTCTTTGATAAAACTTTTAGGTTAAGGGATTCTGAAGTCCTAAGGTATACTTAGATTTTCACTAACTCAGAAGGTCCTACTGTGTTTGCCATTATGTTAGGGTCGCGTGATTTGGCTGATTGCCAAGCCAAGTGACAGGGTAACATCAAACCAACTTTGGAGCCCAAGGACCTCACCTTCCTGGACTTAGAGAGGGCTCTCTCTATTTGTGTAAGTGATGTATAGTTGTTTTTCTTCTTATGTTTTTGATTTTAGGCTAGTTGTTAAGTATGGTTTTTGGTTTTTTTTTAAGTTTTTGAGGGAGGAACTGATCAAAGACTAAATAGATAAAAATATTTTTAGATCAACTAGGCTATGGGGTCAAAAAGGTCGAGAAAGCCTCAGATGGTGATACAAGGTATATTGAAGGGCTGATTTGATCAAGGTAAAATGGATCTTTAGGTGAAATGAAATGGGATGGACACTAGGTTTTGTGAAGGAAAAAGACTTTTAAACATAAATATTTCTACAGCAGACATATATGTGGTAGGGATAACCATTAATCATGATAAATGTAACTTCAAACTGATAGATGCGTAAAATAAACATTCAAGCGATACGTAGAGATATATGACTCTCTAACTTTAGGAAAATCGCTATCAGACTTTGGGAAAAAAAAATTAAGACAAACAAATAACTCAAGCTACTAAGAGGGAACTCCTAGACATAGTATTTTGAGCTATTGGGCACTTTGAACTAATATTGCAGAGTTTTAGGCAAAGGGAAAGATCGATACAAGAGCTATTTGGTTCAACTAGGATAATCAAACATTCAAAGAAAGGTTTCAGAGATGGAGTTTTGACTAGCCATGAGTAAGCATGGCATACCGTGAAACATACTTAGCATGCATAACAACCATAAATGAAATTGAAAACAAGTTCTTAGGGTATCAAAGAGCATTTAAGAACTCATTTGACATAACTAAGAAAGAAGACAAACATATAAACTGTAATGAATCAAGAAATCTGAGGTGCCTCCATGGACATGTCTCAAATATATTCTCTACTATCTTACAACAAGCAAAGAACATGAAATAGGTATGAAAACTAAGGAAACATAACAGAGAGGGACACTATATCATTTTACCAAGTCAAGGAATCCAACAATAGTCCTCTTTCATCATCCAAAACATTCAAGAAAATATCTAATGCATTAGACAAAGTATTTATTCCAAGCTTGTATAACTATATATTTCTCTATATCATCAAGTTCAGCCTCGTTTATAATGAAATCTGTTGGAATATATAAGCCATAGTGAAGGAGAACCTCCTAGTGCAACTAGCAAGCTCATTGGCCCATCAAAAATATCTGATTTTGTTCTTGAGGCTTTGCAAAGCCCAAGGCACGAAATATCTATAAAAATATCCTAAAAATGCTAAAAATGGAAATTAAATTGACTTTCCCAACTGACAATGGCAAAAAAAGGCTAAACACACATTTGGAAAAGCCACTTCAGAAAACTGCATTTTTTACAAAAATACTTCAAAAATATAGCAACAGAAAATTCCCTGTCTTGTGGGAAACTTTTGGAGGACTTCCCGATGTCTAAAGGAGGCTTGTGATGGCTCGTTGGAAGCCCTGGATGTCTAGTTTCTAAAAAAAAAAAATTTCCCCAAACTGATCACTAGAAACCCATGAAAATCTGACTTGTGTGGAAAAACCCTGAAATTAGCCTTTGCTGATATGCGAGGCAGAGTGTTGAAAAAGTGACCAAAACATCTTTAATTTATCTGAAATTTACTGAGTAGATGCCCCTGAAATTAATGCATCCAATGATACCACTTTAAACCTTTGAGGATGCTTCAAAATGAAATGGCGATGCCCATGATTTTCTCCAAAAAGCCCAAAAATGCCAAAAAACAAAAAACTTGTCGAATTATGCCCAATTTTGGTGAGCATGACCCTCATGGGTTTTCAGAGGCATGCTGAGAAGCAGAAGCCAAAATTTCAAGCCTTGATATGCCTTCCTTCACCTTTAGTACCGGGTGCCTCTTTCAGGCCACTTTGAGCTTTTCTTGTGTAACCTTCAATTTTCTTCGGGCAAATTGATTTAGCTTCTTATAGTGCCCGTTCATTTTCCTTTGAAGGCTTAAGTTTCGATTAGCTCTTTCCAACTTATTATCCAAGTGTTTATTCACCCTTTCAAGCCATGCTTCTCTATTGTTTTCTATTTCTAGGGTGGATAAAGTAGTAAGAGGAAAAGATCAGAAAAGGGCAACCTCTTCCTCTTTCCGTTTCTCCAAAGCTCTTTTGAGTCCCATAGTCCTTGGCCTCTTCCTCCTTGGCTGATATTCTTCTTTAGTGTCATTGAATTCACCCATAATTTCTTCCAACTTAATTCGTGCTTTGGAGGCTTCCTTTTGGTACTTGATAGCCTGTGTCTCATAAACTACCATGTGGACATTCATTTGCTTGTTTTGTGTCTGCAGAAAATGTATGAGGTCCTTAGACCTCTCTAGATCAGTTCTTCGATCATGAATTTGTTCTTCTCTATTTCGGAAGAGGGACTCAAGGATTCTAGCCTCATTTTCACTGTCATCACTGTTTATCTAAATTATATCAAAATCCCTTTCTTTCTCATGGCTACTTTCCTCTTTCTCTTTTCCCTTGCTTTGGGTGGCCTTCTTGGTTCTCCTCCTCTTTGGTAATTCAACAATGGATTGCTTGGCCAACTTGCCTTTGCTTCAGAGTGCTCTTGTAACATTTGGAGTTACAATTTGAGCCACTTTCTTTGTTGATGTTCAGGTCTTTTTCACCTTTGGAGAAGAAAGCATGGCCCCTTGCCTAGGAGAGGCAGTTAGCACATGCTCTATTTGGTCTTTGCATTTACTGCTCCCCTCATCATCTTTGTCACTATTTTACTTCTTTTGAAGGCTACCTTGTTCACTTTTGTCCCTAATTTCTTCAGGACTGTTAGGCTCTGTATCCTCAATTTTTTGTGCTTCATCATCATCATGCTCACTACTATGTGGGCTGCCAATATTTTCCGCTTTGTGACTATTGTGTTCCTTATCAAACTGTTCCATATCTTCATCATTTTCTTCTTCATGCTCACTGCTGTGCTTGGATTCTTCATTTTTTCCTTCCTCATCACTTGTTTTCCCTCTTTCACTGTGTTCTTCTTGATCATTTTTTTTCTCTTTCTCACTGTGTTCTTCTTGATCACTGTTTTTCTCTTTCTCACTTTGCTCCTCTTCACTGTGTTCCTTTTCACTTTCAATTATAGGAGATTTTTGCTTCTTAGGAGTGGGTTTACTAGAAGAAGGAAAAGCATGATGAGTGAATGGCGAGGGAGGCGCATGGGATGAAGAAGCAGTGGAGAAATCAGCATGTGAAATGAAAGAGTCCCAAGAAACTCCCTTTTTCTGAAGTTGATGGAGGATGACGATCTTGATAAGGGAATGATGGAAAAGACAAGATTGCTGCTGAGAGGAAGGCTTATTTTGAACAGTAGAAGCCATCTTGTCGATGCTTCTATAGAGGAAAAAGGATAGGTTTAGGAATTGGGTTCTTGTGAAGTGCATGAGGAGCCTGATATGATAAGCATAAAACCGGGAAAACCTCCCTTCGCATGTGAAATACTTCATGATGATTTTCATGAGAGGGGAATAGCTGGTCATCAAATAGGAAAAAGGAAAAATAGATGGGCATGCATCTCGATGTTCTGGTTTCAAGAAGGGTTTGTATTGATCTGAATCTAGGTAGCTTTGCTTAAACCATTTTTCTCTGACATATGAAATTTTGGTAGCTCTGGAGATAGATATAGGAGAGAACTTGAAGTCTAAACCTGCTAGATGAACATGCTTCCCTTGCAGCCTTGAAGTAAAAAAATGTGTCAAGGGAAGATAAATTTTCACCTCCTGAACCTTTTGAAAAAATTCCAAACATCCTACTTCATGAAATTTAAAGAGCACTGAAGGAGAGACATTCACTTTCTCAGTTGAAAAAGGTTCATACCTGTTGGGCAGTGAAAGAGGTATGAAATTATTGTATATTTACTCATTCTTTATCATAAATATACTCCTGTTTTCCTTGAAAATGTAATCTATCATAGGAATTACAATAGAATTGGAAAGGTTTATGATTACTATGAAAATAGGACTAAAAACTACTTTTTGATTGACAAACAGGAATTTGGAGAGGTGAACAGCTGTACCAAAGGCGTGGTTGAGAAAAATCTAACTGCTGCTCCATCAGCATTGAATCATAACCATCCAAAGGCAAGGAGATCTAAACAAATAGCCCAGAAAAGGCAGGGAACATCTCGGCCTCAGTCAGCACAAACAGAATGATGACTAAACACAGAGGTGCGAATCCCTCTGGATCTTTCGATCCTGAGGGATCACTGTTTAAACATATCTTGTTCCTTGATTGGTCCGTCGAAGAATTGATATATAGAACCACGTCCTTTAGTGACGCGGGGGGGGGGTGCATCGTTATTGTTATTGAGAATTGGTCGAAAGACTTTACATTTTCTCTGTTATATTAACTCTCTGTTAGAGAGAAATCCTTCCTGTAAGACTTTATGTTGGTTTAATACAAAGCACGTGTTCTATTTACCTTCTACAATTCTGAATTAGCCCAATAGTATTTCAATGGCGCTAAGGGCCCGACTCTGGTGGAATTACTTCGCTATTTGTATTCTAATCTTTATTTACTACCGTGTGGAGTGCGTTTAACGTTTGAATTGGTTTATTGTTGATCGGATCAAATACAGAGTCACTGTTGTTTCCTTTCATTACAATAAGCATAATTCGCTATTCTATTACTTCGTTGTTATCATAAAAATCTTTACCGACTCATATCTGATTTGAATTACTGTTCCTTTAGTTTATAATCTGTTATAATTGATGATTGCATGGTGAGAAGCTATCGACAAAGTTGAAGCATAGAAATTTAGTGCTTTGAATATGTTAGAATGGTAATTTCTATTTAATTCCTATTGTTGTTCCATTTCTGTTCGTTATAGTTACACGCTGATGTTCCCTTTCAGATTGCGTTTTGTTTAAGTTTCTTTCATTGAATTTTCTTTTGGTTTGATTGTTTTAAGATCTCCAACTGTAGAGGATAGAGGCTTAGCTTCCAAATTCCCAGATTGGTCATCTTGCATCGATTTCTAAGGGAAAGAGTTACTGCTACTGCATCCCTGATCGATGTTCTGCGAAGATTGAAGTAGTTTAATCTTTCCATTCATGTCACTATAATTAGGTTTCTTTTCAAGCATTGGTTACTTTTGCTCTTGTTATTTTATACTACATCTTCATAGCATTGCTCTTAGAAAATTGCAAGCCTCAGACAGAGTACACTCTTGGAATAAAAAGACGCTCCCAGATTGATAATTAATGTGAGGTAATTAGGTGTTCAAAAGATACATTTTTATGACTCGACATTTTGGCATTGTTGCCACACATGTTATTCTCAATTGACGGTCGAGGACGACCTTTCATTCATTCGGGGGGCACAGATGTCTGCATGCAAATCAAAATCCAATATTTCCTCGAACCAAACCCCTGTATTTTAGAAAATAACAAATTTTTGATGAACTGTGCTGTGCTATTCCATTGTGATTACTGTGTGTTGAGAAACTAACAGAGCGCAAAGATGGGAGGACGGCCAATTTGCAGTGAACCTCAAGTGCTGATCATCTCTGATGCTGCATGAGAAATTTTGGAAAGACTGGGATGGACTACATATTTCATGATAATGCAGCAACCCCATGAAGCAGTGGCCATCGAATTCTTATTGAACCTACAAGAGGGATCCTCCATGGTTAGAGGGAGGCAGATAGCTGTATCCGACAAAATAATTGTAGAGGTGTCTGGCATTCCCACGCAAGGAACTATCTGGACTCAGAAGAAGATTAGGATTCAGGAAGCTATAAATTTTTTCAAGATGACGGACAGACGTTAGTCATCAAAGGTAGAGGAGTCCAGCCAGTGTCACTAGGAGAGCCATGGACAGAGTTAGCCAAAATTGTGCAGGCTTACATAACGTGCGACGAGAGGAAGGATGTGGTAAGACCTCGCGACCTTAAGCTACTAGCCATATTAAAACAGAAATGCACCATTGATTTGCCTGCATTTTTAAATTCTTTGTTGCATGATATTGCTCGTAGTATAAGAAAAGCCCAGCATGCAGATATGGTGGTCAGCCACCATTGTTTAATTCGTTTAATAGTGAGTCATAGCCTCACCCAACAACAAACAAGCTGGGAAGAATTAATATTTTCTATTGATGGAGGGTTGGCTCTACCAGCTCTAAAACGAAAAAGGATGGTCGGCTCAATTGCTGAGCCTTTGACTCATAGACAGTTCCGCTGGTTGAAACGAATTAGAAGGATGGTGGAAGAACTTCTAGGCAGCAGCCAACCCCTGGAATTGCAGCGCTCAGAGGAGGAACAGCCTCCACAATTGGAGGGAGTAAGCCCTCGCACTGACGAGGAAGAGAAATTAGAGGAAGTAAGCCCTCAGACTGATGAGGAAGAACAATTGGAAGGAGAAATTCGCTTTTCGGATGAAGAAGAAATAAGCCACCAATCCAGTAGTGAAAAACAACCCAGTGCAGGGGAAGAAGGAATCGAAGGAAATTCTGAAGAAGAAGAAGTTAAGGGAGAAATTCGGTATTCAGACGAAGAGGAAGGAAGTTATCACACCGGTGCAGAAGATGAGGACAATCATAGCAGCAATAAGGATGAAACAGAGTTGCCTAAGAATGTTATCGTAAGTCCTTTACAGGAAGATCAATTGGCCCAGATTTTGGCCAATATGAGTGATTATGCATGGCCGCATATCCCCTTGGACCTCAATATAGATATTAATCAACTTCTAGAATACTCTGCTATTGACAAAGAAACAGCTGGAGAAAAACTGAATGAAACAGCAAACCCTAGCGAAGCTAGGGTTGCTTCTCCATAGGGCTGTGAGTAGGAGAATGAAAAAACTAAAGTTGAAAACCCCTAGGGGACTGCAGAGTTAACTGAGAATATGATTCCAAGAGAATTGAGCCAAGGGCACATAAATGTAGAAGAGGAGCCCCGAGGAGAAGAGCAAGAAGAAAATTTTGCTGAAGACATGGTTGATATGGACCAAAATTTTGTTGAACAAACGAGTGCAGATAGAGGAATGGCTGTTCCATTAAGAAAAAAGAAGAAAACAACTGATATTGAGAAGCTTTGAAAGGAGCGAATAAAGCTTCATAAATTAGTTGAACAGCTCAGGTAGACCATTAGGGTTCTGAAGATGAAATGCATGCCCAAGCAAGCCCCTAAGAGAAGGAGAATTGCTAGCAAAAGAAGCTCAAAAAAGAGAAGAGTAACCACTGGTAGTAACCCCCAAGCTACAAAAGAAACTATACCTGAGCCTAATTATGAGGATGTGGAGTAACAAACAACTGTTCCAACACAAGATGTTCCAGAGGAACCGGTTTTGAGTGAGAATAGGAAATCTATCAGTCAGCACACTTTCAGTGAGCCAACACTGCTCAGACTTCAGGAAGAATTGACACAGGCCCGATTATAAAGGCAGAGATTGGAGGAAGATATTGTTCCAAGAACAAGATATCAGGAATTGCAGCAACAAATGAAAATTATTCATGAAGAAAAAGTTGAAGCTCATAAAAAATGACGAAAAGCAAAGGTAAAGGGTGATAAGGTAATGAACCAACTAAAATTAGCCTACACTCAAATGGACACTCTCTACTCCTTGTATACTGATGTCTTAGCCTGTAGATGCTCAGCCAAAAACTATGTTCTATTTTTATTAGAAAGATATTTACAATTAAAGATCAAGGCAGTTAGGGCAAGGAAATCCATAGAGATAAAAACAATAGATGATTTGATATCATGCTGCAAACTTTATGGGATCAAAGTACAAAGCTTATTATGTGAGTTTCATTTGCATAATCTAATACTTGAAAATGACTGTGAATCAAACCCTAGCCCTTTTATTGGAGATGTTCAGTTTCAGGCATTCATTTCCTTTGCTGTAAACCAATTAAAATGGTTTAAAGCTTATAACTCTTTTCAAAGACAGGAAAATGGATTAGATCATGGGTCAGAAGTGAACCTCAGAACCCACTTCAATTTTTGGGTAGACAGAAATGCGTGATGACAAGGGAAGGCGTTAACTGAACTCTGGGGCCTGTCCATAAATCAGTCATTTTGAATGGAACGGGTTATTTTTCATCCATTAGAAACCAAACCTACATAGCATCCAAAGTCCAGTGGAGAACCTCGAATCACAATGTGCAAAATAGGGAACCATTTAATTATAGAAACTTTGGGCTAGCTGCAGACCGTCTCATTTCGTATAGCCATCTTGTTTTAAAAGAAGGACCATATTGGTTAGGATGTAGATTTCGCAGCCCTATTGTATGGTACCCTGCTACGGAATACAAAGCTATTTATGAACTTCCTGAAGGACAGACAGAACATACTTTTGAGGAATTAGCTGCACACCATGGTTTTAGGCCTTTGGATGACAAACCTTATTCGGCTTATTCTTTGACGGCTTTCCATGTGAACTATAGTTTTCATGAGGGCATGAAAATGATTAAGCAGGGGGGTATGTTGGGCAGTGAAAGAGGTATGAAATTATTGTATATTTACTCATTCTTTATCATAAATATACTCTTGTTTGCCTTGAAAAGGTAATCTATCATAGGAATTACAATAGAATTGGAAAGGTTTATGATTACTATGAAAATATGACTAAAAACTACTTTTTGATTGACAAACAGGAATTCGGAGAGGTGAACAGCTGTACCAAAGGCGTGGTTGAGAACAATCTACCTGCTGCTCCATCAGCATTGAATCATAACCAGCCAAAGGCAAGGAGATCTGAAAGAATAGCCCAGAAAAGGTAGGGAACAGCTCGGCCTCAGTCAGCACAAATGATCTGTTTAAACTTATCTTATTCCTTGATTGGTCCGTCGAAGAATTGATATATAGAACCACGTCCTTTAGTGATGGGGGGGACGGATCGTTATTTTTATTGAGAATTGGTCCAAAGACTTTACATTTTCTTTGTTATATTAACTCTCTGTTTGAGAGAAAACCTTTCTGTAAGACTTTATGTTGGTTTAATACAAAGCACGCGTTCTATTTACCTTCTGCAATTCTGAATTAGCCCAACAGTATTTCACTGGCGCTAAGGGCCCGGGTCTGGTGGAATTACTTCGCTCTTTGTATTATAATATTTATTTACTGTCGTGTGGAGTGTGTTTAATGTTTGAATTGGTTTATTGTTGTTCGGATAAAATACAGAGTCATTGTTGTTTCGTTTCGTTACAATAAGCATAATTCGTTGTTCTATTACTTCGTTGTTATCATAAAAAGCTTTACTGACTCGTATCTGATTTGAATTACTGTTCCTTTAGTTTATAATCTGTTATAATTGATGATTGCGCAGTGAGAAGCTATCGATAGAGTTGAAGCATAGAAATTTAGTGCTTTGAATATGTTATAATTGTAATTGCTGTTCAATTCCCATTGTTGTTCCATTTATGTTCGTTATAGTTACACGTTGTTGTTCCTTTTCAAATTGCGTTTTGTTTAAGTTGCTTTCATTGAATTTGCTTTCGGTTTGATTGTTTTAAGATCTCCAACTGTAGAGGATAGAGGCTTAGCTTACAAATTCCCAGATTGGTCATCTTGCATCAATTTCTAAGGGAAAGAGTTACTACTACTGCATCCTTGATCGATGTTTTGCAAAGATTGAAGTAGTTTAATTTTTCCATTCATGTCACTGTAATTAGGTTTCTTTTCAAGCATTGGTTACTTTGTTTCTTGTTATTTTATACTACATCTTCATAGCATTGCTCTTAGACAATTGCAAGCCTCAGACAGAGTACACTCTTGGAATAAAAAGATGCTCCCGGATTGATAATTAATGTGAGGTAATTAGGTGTTCAAAAGATACCTTTTTATGACTCGACAATACCTTTTGTGAGGACCACATCTGCTATCTGGTTTAGGAGGCATTTTTCTTCTAATATCCTTGGCTAATTCACCAAGGCAAACTGTCTCAAATGGTCACTGAGATAAATCTTCAATCAACACACCCTTTACTCTTTGAGAAAAACCAAGTATGTCCTTAGTTAGCCCACAAGTTTGTTCAAATGAAACCAGCTCTTTCTGACCCTGCCAATATGAATCCCTCTCCCTTATTTCACTGTTTACTGTGGTTGTTTGAAGCAATAAATAGGTCCCTTTGAAAAACAATGTCTCCTTTGGTAACACTATTTTAATGGACTGATCTGAAACATAGACTGTACCCTTTAGAAAACATTGTTTCTACTTTTTGAATAAGAGTGCCTCTCTGTGGATGATTATTATTTTTCTAAAACATAAAAGCACCCCCTCCCTTGTTATTGAATAATTAACCTTCTAACAGACTTTCTCTATCCTTGAATGATCACTTTTTTTCTTTTGTGTTTGGAAAACAAGTGTATCTGAAAGAAAACAAATTCACGTCTTCAATACTGTGTAAGAGAAATGAAGTTTTTTGACAAGGTTTGTTAGTGGATTTGGAGGCAGGTCTCTTTTGATGTTGACACAGAGTTTCTTCCCTTTCAAGACATTGTTTTTAATCCTTTGTAACATGTAGCAAGAAGAACTCTTTAAAGAAGACAAAATACCCTATCCTCTAATCATTGTTTCCTCTTTTTGATTTAGCAGACAAAGTGTTCTTTCGAACCACTAATCTTCTGGGCAAAATTTGAAGAAAAAGGTGTTTATGAAAAACACTATTAAAAATACTCCTTCAAGCTAGTTGCTAGACCTTCTACCAACTCTATTTGGTGTTTGTGGAGTATGCACACATTCTTTGCTATTTTAAAGCACAAACAGACTTTTTAAATTGGCATATTTAACCCCCTTCCCATTAACTATTGTTCATCTATGAAATCACAACAAAAACCCTTCTCGAAATCCAAATCTGACCAAGAAGTGAGGAAATACCTTAAAAATGAGTTTGTGGACCCCGTTGATCGTTGGTGCAGCGTTCAAGGAAGCTCGTTCAAATCATATGGAAGAGCGGGTGTTTAACGTTGAACGCGTCGCGCAAAAGAGGTGTCGGGTCGACCTCGGGCGCCCAGTGACCGCCGGCACAGGCGTGCCACGCGAAGCTACTGGCGTGTTGCCCCTCAGTTTATTTTCTATTGATGGGCACCCATAGGCGTGCCGCGCAGAGTCTTGAGCCTGAAAACTTCAAAATTTTCCCAAAAAACGTTTCCTTCTTTGGTGAGGGGAGCTAATGAACGTTTGTTTCGAGTCTTCAACTTGGTGAGGGATTTTTAAAATACCTCTTCCTCCTTTTTAAAAACGAAAAAGCTCTAATTCCTTTGCAGCCCTTTAGAGGTGTTTTATGCCTTTTTGTTTATTTATGAAGGATAAAATCTCAACAAACCTTGATGTGGTCTCAAAATCATATTGCAAACCATGTTTTTTATGAAGTGAGGGGAGGTTTTATTCTCTAACTAAAACATTTAAAAATGTAATTTCTCGTGCCCTTTAAACTCTGTCTCCCATCTTTTGATGGTACATTTTGACTGTAGATGAAAGTCCCTAGCCCAATTTTCACCCCTATTATAGTTTGAAGAAGGCCTTTATCACAGAGGAAACAGAGACTTTTTAACACTTAGAATGCCATCCTTTTGCTTGATGTGAAATAGGTTTTTCAACCTATGAACCCTTATTGTTTTATCACTATTTTTCAGACTATATTTCAAAAGGAAAATATTGCTCAAAAACCATATGAAAAACTGTTGATGCATATTTTGTTCATTTCTTGGAAGGAGGTGACTCACAATTTCCGAAATCACTTTGACACCTTAACCCTCTACTTTTTGAATCAAGGAGGTTACACTGTGCCTATTAACCATCTACTTTTCAATGAAGGAGGTCCTATTATGTTCCCAACCATCTGCTCTTTTTTGGAGGAGGTTCTTACTGTGCTCTTAACCATTTGATTTTAATGGAGGTTAGCACTGTAGATATGAAATTTCATCTTTTTGAAAACTGTGTCATCTTTATGCAAATCATATGTCTACTTGGTATCATATCAAATGGGCAAGAAGGTGCAATTTGACATTTTTCTTTATGAGACATTGTCTGAGATATATATCCTTTGTAAAACATCCCTATGAACCTTAGACTAGAAACCATGTGTTTTGAATATGGAGAGTATTTTCTTTCTATACATATTTGACTAACCTCCCTTGAATGTATTTGCAGAGGCATTTTGGATTTTCTTTTTGGAGGAGATGTTGAAACACTGGTGAGTAGCATAAAATTAGCTTTTTTTCTTTATATGACTTGGAGGCTGCTCTCTGTTCTTTAGGCAGATTTAGCTTTCAAACCATATCCATCGGTAGCCCTTTGCTTACTGTATTTCATTTGTTTTACTGAGGGAAAGCTATTTTAGCATGAAGGACCCTTTTGACCTTGTTCTTTTGCTCTTTTACACATTGATCATTGTTGCAATCACGCCCCTGTAGAGATGTAACCAACATATGGCTTTGAACCCTGAAGAGCTTCCTTGGGGTCTTATGGAGATTTTTCCTGACCTTAAGCGTGTTTTTTTAGACAGTGAACATGCTTATATTCTTCTATTTTGGATCTTTGTAGAATTTCTTCCGGACTGAGATAGAAAGAACTATTAAGTGGCGCGACCTATGGATGGATGAAGATTTGTTTTTGCAGATTAAGTGATAATTCAGGGCTGTCTGGTACTGAACAGAGGCTTTTGGCTCAGGATGTTTTCGCCGAGGAAGGGATTCCCTAAAGCACCACTATCTAACTTAGGGGTGATATTGACATATTTTGAGTGTTTCCTTGGGTATGATTAAATCTTTAAATGACAGATAACCATGGATAAGGTTGCAAACATTTTTTCAATAGTTGGATAATGAATGGTTTGAGGAAATAGGGTAAATGACAGCAGATAACTTTCAGCTATGGCAGCTATTGATAGGTTTATTTTTCTGAAGCTAGATAGGACTTTACAAATGGGTTTTTTCTCATCATAGGCTGAACGAAAGGGGAAGGAAGACAAAAAAATTTTTGGGGTGTTTCCTACATGACAGATTTGACAGTTTGGAGATCAGCTTCTAGAAAAATTAGCTTAAGAAACTAGTCATCATCAACAGGTGAAAAATATTGATGACTAACAGTATGCTGATATCCTATATGTACTTTTCTATCTTAATTCTCCTCCAAATTTATCCAAAAGAAAAGCTAGATTCTTAAAACAAAAAGCTTTAAATTTCTACATTTTTGATGGAGCTTTGTATTGGAAAAATTCTGTTGGCATATTGCTTAATTTTTTTCTTGAAGATGATGTAGATAGAATTATTCATGAGTTCCATGACAGAGAGTGTGGAGGTCATCTCTACTGGAAAACCAAAACTAATAGAATGCTTAGAGCTAGTTACTATTGGCCCACTCTTTTCCCTGATACTCACAAGCTAGTTGCAACTTACCATAAATGCCAAATCTTTGATGGCAAGAAGAAGCTACTACCTTTTCCCTTGCATCCTATTACTGTTGAAACTCCTTTTCAGTAGTGGGGTTTATATTTCATTGGTGAAATCCACCCTGCCTCATCTACCCAACACAAGTGGATTCTCACTGCTATCAATTATTTCACCAAATGGATATAATCCATCTCTTCAAGGAATGCTACCGACTCAGTCATCATAAAATTCCTTGAAACCAACATCTTGTCCAGATTCGACTATGCCAAGAAGATCATCACCGATAATGCTACATAATTTAATTCCAAGAGACTGGTGGACTTATGCTACAAGTATCACATCACAATGGGACATTCTACAGCTTATCACCCTCAAGGTAATGGACTGGTTGAGTCTTCTAACAAGAGTTTGGTGAACATCATCAAGAAAATTTTGGATGAGAACAAAAAATCATGGCATGGAAAACTGGTGCATGCACTACGGGCTGATAGACTAACAACTAAGAAATATATCAATATGTCTCCCTATCAGCTATTTTATGGCATGGATGTTGTTTTCCCAACATCCTTGCGAGTTCCAGTTATGAAGCTTCTTCAAGAGGTTCAATTAGAAGAAAATGACATGCAAAGGAGGTTGAACCAAACCATTCATTTGCAGCAGTCAAGGGAAGAAGTTTACAAAAGAACATAAGCAGTGCAAGAAAACATAAAGAAGATTTTTGGCAGAAGAACCAAAGCCAATAATTTCCACATTGGAGACACAATGTTGAAATAGGATTCTAGGAGGGAGGACAAAGGAAAACATGGTAATTTTGAAAATATGTGGAAGGGTCCTTAAATCATTCATTCAGCTAGAGGTAGCAAAGATTTCTTTTTACAAGAGCTAGATGGAGTAGAGGTGTCCAAAGGTTCTGTAAATGGCAGGATGCTCAAACACTATTTTTTTCAAAGTTCCTAGTTTGAAGCTTTCATTCATTGTACATAACATTGATTGCTGAAAAATAGGGAAAAACAAAAACAAAAAAAATAGAAAAGAAGAAAAAGAGGGCAGATTTAAAGAAGAGGTACAACCCCATACCCAAAAAAGAGTTTTGTTAAAAGTGAGCACATCTAAATGCCACTACTTGTCTGAAAAGAAGAGTCGTTTTCAATAATCTAGCCTAATCATGGTTGAACTTGTTTTGAATTTCTGCTGATAGGATAGTGAAATAAGGCTTGTAAAAGCATTTCAGCTTGAATTGTCAGTAGGAATAGATTAGGAAGAGAAGATGCTAGTTCTAAACGCTCAAATATGAACCAAAGAGAAAGAGAGGAATGCCTGACAATTTCTAAATCGCAACCCTCATGCTTTCTAGTTTTTTATTATGAAAAATAATATCTGTGTGTAGCTTGTTTGAATGCCACATCCCATGGAAAATTAGATTGCTCAATCCTGGTTCAGTCATTTTTTCAATTTCATGTCAGTAGATTAGAGAACAAAAGTTTTTCAAACAGCTTAATCTTGACAAATAAGTAGACTAGGTAGAGAATAAGAGAGTTCATTTGCCTAATCTGAACTCTTGGGAGTGATAAGGGTACAAATAGATAGTTTTTGTTTTATGTTTTCAAAGAAAATGAATGTCAAGGGTTTTCCAGTCCAAGTGCAGCCAAGGAAAGACAAAAATTTAGGCAAGGTATGATGGGTAGGTAGAGATAAGGTTGAGGCAAGCATGTATTTAAGATTCTTAAGATCATAGCTTCAATGAAACATCATCAAATGAAAGAAGAGAAATATGCCAAATGGATGAGGCACTGGTCTTCAAAACTCAGATATTTAATCTTTGAGGTCCTAGACACCCCCTGAAAAAGAGTTTCCCTCCGAAAGTGGAGCCACTATTAGTCATCAATAATTTTTTCTATCGGAAGATGACTAAATATCATTCCTAGATTTCTAAAAACAAAATTCATGAATATTGTGAGTTTTAGAAATCTCACTTCCTTCATTATCCTTAAAAAAAAAATTTCGCTATTTTACTACTCTGCCATTCCCTATTTAAATTATCAATCATAAAGGGCCCCTCCTCGGATTATTCCACTCATCTAGTTTGTTTTTCCCACCTATCACCCCAACCCTCCATTTTTCCTTTACTCCACTACCTCACCTTCATCCAAGGTTATCACTCAACCTATCCTTTCCCATGTTCATCAAGTTCCTCAAAAATTGATGGTCTCACAAATACCCTTATGAGCTCTTTAGATCAGTCAAGTACATAAGTTTCTATAGGTTCAAATACACCAATTGGTAAAAAAACTCTATCTTTACACTATCAAGATCGCAAGCCTAATTTCAGTCCAAGGCCCAAGTTAAAACCCTACCACTAGATCGTTAGGTTTTTCCTGAGTTGTACGGTCATCATTAGTAATTTAGGCTATATTATTCTTATATTAAGACTTGTTTCTAATGAAAAAGAAGAGCATCACACGATTGCCCAAGAAAGAGTAGGAGGTCTCCAAAGAAAGTTATTTTTCCAATTTCAAGTCCTGCAAAAGGTAAGTGTGCTTGAGATTTCTGCAGGAATTTCAAGAGGTAAATTAGTAGGGGAAATTGATGGGGTAACTGATGAGTTCTAAAATAAAGTAGAGAGCACTGTGTTTAAAGGGGAGATCAAAGTTTTTAATCTTGATTATATCAACAGTGTGCCAAATAGAAGCCCAATGCAACAAGACTCATAAAGGAGGGTCAAGCTCTCATCTCTGCCATTTACATTTAGTGTTAAAGGATGGAAGAACATGATATGAGCTCCAAAGTGAATATAAAAGGCTTTCAAGGTACTACCACTATGTAAAAGACTAAAGTTGTCAAAGTAATTTCAACATGTCCTAAGGTCAGAGGGAAAAGTAAGTTTGTTTACCTGCCAAAGTAAAAATATTCAATAACATAAGCCAACCAAATAAGGTGAGCCTTGTCACTCAAAAAAAATCTCCAGAATATGGAGGTTAAGATTATCATTGGAAAAGTGTTAAAGCATAAACTCAGACACCTACAAAACAAAAGTGTTAAAGGAGATATCAATGAAAAGTTAAAAGGTTTAACAAACATTAGCAAAGTTTGTTTTCTTGTTTTAATTTATTCTCCTCAAATAAAAAGGCCCTTTTCCACCCTTTAGATACTCATTTTGTTGGTAAAGGTCATTAAAAGTGGTCAAAGAAGGAATTTTGAAGTTCTGGCAAAGTTGGGCAAAGTTTCCCCTGTGATACGTACCTGGAACCCCTACTACACTCCTGGAGATTTTCTGTCATATAAACTGCACTAAGCGTTGTGCGCTTGTGACTGAGCACTACGCATTCACTGTCATGCAGACCTAGTAGCCCGCGCCTAGAACCAGTGTGCAACCTCGCCCGACTACTTCCATCGCTACACGAAGAGACCCGACAGACTCGGATGCTAAATGTTTGGCGCCACACTAGAGCTCGTTCAGAAGGCCCAACGCTACGTGCTCAGTGCTACACGAAGAGACCCGACATGCCCGTTCACCATACTGCCTGACTCTTTCCTTTTATACACGGGAATTCGTTCATGCTTTCCCAGCCAAGTGACCCGACAAAACAGGCATGCAGCCCTGCCGACGATGCGTTCAGTGGTGAAGGCGCTACGTGCTCAGCCATTCAGCCCTACCCATGCACTGCGCGTTCGGTCCTTGGCTGACTTGACAGCTCATACAGAGACCCGACTAGCCCCTATGCTACGCATTTGGCCAGAAGGGCCTATGCATTGATTCAAGGCCAAAATTTGCTCAACAAATCCTAAAATCACTTCCAAGGTTTTCTTGGCACTTCAGAAGGGTAAGTACAAACATCATCACTTCATTTTCAAAGTTCTTATCATTGAATTAGAGGAATAAACCCAATAAATTTCCATCAATTTCACAAAGTAGAATTAGGGTTTTTTCCTTCAAGGCAACAATAAATAAACAAAATGTCAAGGGATGCTAATAGTGATAGTGGTGTAATATTCCCAAATGGGGAAGCAACAATATATGAACATAAATCTAGAAGTAGCACTGATAAATCAACACATAAAATTTAATAATATCATATAGCCATCATATTAAGGTTATAGCAACAAATGTATACAATATATTGAGGAAATAATCACTCAAGTTAGGCATCACAAGCCTTAAGAGAACATGTACATGAAATATGAACAACACTGCTACACAAATAATTCCCAAGGCTATGATAGCACAGTTTTATTAAGTAGAAATGCTGCTGGAAAGTGTCAATACACATATCTACAAATATATGACTCATACAATGCTGGGAGTAAATATCTAAGCTCCCAAGCACAATTTCAGGACAACCAAAGAAGGATTTCCTGAAATATGCAAAAGTGAAAAAAAGCCAGAATGCAGCCCTAAGAATGAATAGCAGTTGCAACTAAATAACTGGATGAAGATGGCTATAGATGATACCTATAATAAATGAATCTCATCCATTAGATCCTTCAGGTGAAAGGCTGGTCCAATCACTAAAGATCTCACCCTCCAATCAAACATTGTAACCCCTCACTGCAATTGCTCGCTGAAATAACGTAGTCAAAGAGGGATACTGCATTGTAGGAGATGGAAAATATATTCGCCAAGTTCCAAGATGTGAAATATACTCCAGAATCACCCTCACTAATCTCCCAAAGGGAGGAATGCTTCCTCCTCTGAAAAACTAGCTCTGGAAGTGGGTTTCTCAACCCTCCATTGCAACACCCTGCAACACAGCCCAGCTCTAAGCAGAAACTACGTTGTAGCTAAATGAGGTAGCTTGGCCTCAAGCCTGAGAGTGGGGAAATGAAGTGCAAAGCTACCCCAAGAGGCTTCTCAAGAAAGGAGATGGGATTCGCGCTTGGGAACACCTGGTGCTAAGTAACACAATAATCTCAACTAAACAGCTAAAGAATGCACAATAGTCATATAGACCACAAAATCAATAATCAGTAACATGCCTCATGATGGCTCCCTTGCATCCTTATAAACAAGTGTTAGCCTTCTTACCTTGGGTCCAACTCATTAGGGTTTCCACCTTCATGGAATCTTCTTCCCACTATCACTACTCTGTCTCTATTGATGAGCTACTCCATCCATACCAATATTGTTGACTTGTTCAAACTTGACCTTGTCCACATGTATTTTCCCCTATTCACACATGAGGGTGCAATATATAGCTATTATTATGATCCCTTTTCACATCATGAGGGATTTTATTTCTGTTTAAGATATATATGGGCCTCCTTACCCATTTATTCATCTACTAGGTGCTAAAAACAAAAATTTATATTCCTATTAGCTTCATGCTAATCTAGGAATATTACAGTCATCCCCTCCTAAATGTTGATTGTCCTGAAGCAACTGGAGGGATATAATTGAAGAGCATCATCTCCTCCTCTTGTAGCATCCTCATATGATAAACTCATCCAAGGAAGAAGATGTTGTTTCATCAATATATCTCCAAGTTTCCCCTTCCAAATAGGCAAGTTAGCTTTTGGTGACCCTCCCTAATAGCTAACATCATGTAGAATTAGAACACCCATGGAGGAAACAATGGGTTGTCTAAAGGCCTTCTTGAGGCATGAGATCTGATATAGATTGGGATTTATCATCCCCATGTGAATCTCCCATCCCCAAGCTATCATCCATACAAAATGAGCCACCCTCAAAAATGGTAACTCATGAAAATTCTCCTCCACCTTTGGATTCTGCAATGTAGGTGGGCTGAATAACTGAAAATGGTAGACAAAATAGCCTACCCCACACTGTCCCTCTCTCCACTTATGAAAAGTGTAGAGTAGCTGATGATCTTGGGCTGCAATAATGTTGCCCTCAAGTGGCAAGAAGAAGACTGGATCTCCAAAGATCTTCTCTCCAATGTCATGAATCATGCTGGCCCAAACCATCCCATATATGGTGAATAGGAAATCGTCACCATATGGCATCCAAATGAGAGGAATACTGAAGGTTTCCCCAATGGTCACAATGTCGTTTTTCTAACTACTGTTTCAGAAAATAACATGGAATGTTGTTTCTTAACATACTGCTAGTTGTGTATGTCATCACATCTACTAGTGAATAGTAAATGGCTTTGTATATCAACTGAGCATACAGGAAATAGTACAACACTTTCCAAAATCCATACGAAAATATGGCTATCCCCATCACTGATGTTGGTCCCAAAGTGACCATGAAGACCAAATAGAGGCTTGCCCTCTTGTGGATCAATGCACTGTAAAGAAATGGTAAGAGCATGAAAATACTGTGTTAGATAATAAATAAATGAAAAAAAAAAAATTTATTACCATGTACTGAGATTAATATGATGATAAGATCCATGAATAAGCCCTCCATAGTGGTATGACATACTCCCATGAAGTGGAATGAATCATATACTGCATGAATATCTTTCTTCTTATTCTTGTAAATCCAAGTCAAGAAGAACATATCATAGTAATCGATGTCTCCTTCCACTACTCCATCACTCTCACCTCCTCCTTGTCCACCAAGTGCATCATATGTGAAGTGATCCTGGGAACACCCCATCAATAAAAACATACTCCCAAGTGACAGCGCTATTGGCCTTAGTGATAAGGCTCGTGTCATCTCATAGCTCCATCCTTTGACATTCCACATGTCAAAGTCATCAATTATAATGTTGCTACATATGAGAGATTCCTTCCAAAGTGGAAGAACCTCCTGATCCTCCAAGACTAAGGAGTAGCCCCTTTGCACCATGATAGTGCCATCACTTTCTCCTGAAATATCATGATAAGTATGGGAAAAATTCTGCCCATACTCTCCCAAGAGTAGCCAAAGCAACAATAACTCTTGTTTCCCCCTCACACCTCCATCATACAAATCATGAGGTGAATATATGTTGATTGACATGAAAAATATCATATCAACACAATGCACCCAAACTCTTTGCTGCCATATGATTCAAGTGTCTTGCCAAGTTTCCTCCACCAACATACCCTTTGGAGAAGGATATGTCACATGATGGCCAAAATCTTTCAAGAGTAGCCAATGCAACCATGCCTCCTGCTTCCCAGTGTCATAAATATGGAGGTGGCTCACCAACCCTCTGCTCACCATCCACACCCATTCATCCAAATATGGGCGCCGCCCACCATGTTCCATCTTGGTACCCCTCCAATGAATACTAACCTTCTACCAAATCAGATTCTTACCTTTGCATTTCATGGGGTGTTGAAATGAAACCTCTTGGATATCTCCTAGAGAAGATCTCACACCAATGACCATCTTGAATCCATAAAGATCCAAGTGTGCTGGAGGCAAAACCTCCTCATAGGCCTGCACAATGATCATCCCAATAGATCCATCACAATGATGAAAGAAAAAGTGTCTCTCATTGATCAACTTCTCATCCAATGTCATATAAGTGTAATGGTTATCAGAATGATCTAATGATAGTTGGGCCTCCAACTCCTCAGTGCTGCTTAATGACAACATTGTTAATCTCCTCAATGGTGTAGTTGTTGTCTCTTGCTCAAGCTCAATGTTGAACATATAGTCCAACATTATATTATTTAGGACAGAACTCATCCCATCCTCCAAAAATCCACACCCCAACCTCAAGTGTTGTGTGCAGCTCAACAATGACACATGATGATGATTACTTATCCCTTCCTTGAAAAAATCAAGGTTGCACAGCGCAGTGCAATTCTGCTACTCCAAATCAGCAGTATGTGTTGACCCTTGGTCATGCAAAGGAAAATTTCCACAACCCTCCATAATATTTTCTGAAATAATAGAAAGTGAAAATTCATGCATACCTTGGTGAAGCTTGGGAACATTTTGTATGGTTACAATAGCTCCTCCTTCCAATGTGTTGGCTCCCCCAACTGCTGAGGATGATGGTTGCTCCTACATAGTTGTGTCAGTGCTGGTACAAGTCTCCTCAAGTGGTGGTGTAGGCTCCCCCCCCTCTGATTTCTCCTTGTAAAATATTTTTCTCACTCTTTGTGTTAAATCTACAAAATTAGTCACTCTTGCATGACTCAAGTGGTTGAACCACCAAGTGCTTTCTTTACCCTCAAGGTGCAATGCTGCAATCTCAACATCCTCTCTTTCTACCACTGGATGTAGTAGGAAGAATGCATCTAGATTCATCACCCAAGCCTTTGTTGTACATGTGGATGATACATCAGAAGTAGACAATAGAAATCTATTTCCCCTCATTCTCCTATTGTTGCAAGGCCTCCTTTCTTCTTCAAGCTGAATAAATAGAGGAAATGGTAGAGTCTCCTTGAAAGCTCTAGGTTGAGACTTGTATTCTGCAAGGTATCCACTCAGGATCTCCTGTTCCAGGTCCCCTCCAACTCCATGCTTCTTGTCTTCTTCCTCAAAAGGAAAGGGCATAGTGGAATGATTTTGAGCTCTCTGCAACACTGGTTCTCTTCTCTGATCATAGGAAGTACACATGCCTTCCTCCTCTTGAAACCCTTTAAAGGTCTCACTGCAACTTTCTTTTTTCATTTGCTTAACCTCCTTGGAGAGGTTATTCATATATCTAAGAAGTGATGAGAAAAATCTCATTCTTTCCATCATTCTAAACTTTTGCTTCTTCTTCTTATTCTCCTGATAGCATAATGGATGAGATCCACAGGCTGAGCCAAGATTATGCTCTGATACCACTGTAATATTCCCAAATGGGGAAGCAACAATATATTAACATAAATCTATAAGTAGCAGTGATAAATACACACATAACATGTAAGAAGATCATATAGCCATCATATTAATGTTATAGAAGCAAATGTATACAAGATCTTGAGGAAATAATCACTCAAGTTAGGCATCACAAGCCTCAAGAGAACATGTACATGAAATAATAAGAACACTGCTACAAAAATAATGCCCAAGGATATGAAAACGTAGTTTTATTAAGTATAACTGCTACTGGAAAGTGTCAATACATAGATCTGCAAATAGATGGCTCATACAATGCCGGGAGTAAATATCTAAGCTCCCAAGCACAATTTCAAGACAACCCGGGAAGGATTTCCTGAAATATGCAAAAGTGTAAAAATGTCAGAATGAAACCCTAGGACTAAATAGCAGTTGCAACTCAGTAATTAGATGAAGATGGTTGTAGATGATACCTATAATAAATGAATCTCATCCATTAGATCCTTCAGGTGAAATGCTGATTCAATCACTGAAGATATCACCCTCCAATCAAACACTGCAACCCCTCACTGCAATTTCTCACTAAAATAACGTAGTCAAAGAGGGATACTGCATTGTAGGAGATGGAAAATATATTGGCCAAGTGCCAAGATGCGAAATATGGTCTAGAATATCCCTCACTGATCTCCCAAAGGTAGGAATGCTTCCTCCTCTGAAAAACTAGCTCTGGAAGTGAGTTTATCAACCCTCCACTGCAACACCCTGCAACACAACCCAGCTCTAAACAAAAAATACATTGTAGCTGAAGGAGGCAACTTGGCCTCAAGCCTGAGTGTGTAGAAATGAAGTGCAAAGCTCCCATAAGAGGCCTCTCAAGAAAGGAGATGGGATTCCCTCTCGGGAACACATGGTGCTAAGAAGCACAACAATCTCAACTAAACAGCTGAAGAATGCACAATAGTCATACAAACCACAAAATCAATAATCAATAACATGCCTCACTATGGTTGCCTTGCCCTCCTTATAAGCAAGTGTGAGCCTTTTTACCTTGGGTCCCACTCATTAGGGTTTCTTCCTTCATGGAATCTTCCTCCCACTATCACTGCGCTGTCTCTATTGATGATTTATTCCATCCATACCAACGTTGTTGACTTGGTTAAACTTGACCTTGTCGACATGTATTTTCCCATGTTCACACATGAGGGTGCAAGATCTAGCTATTATTATGATCCCTTTTCACATAATAAGGGATTTTATTCCTTTTTAAGATATGTATGGGCCTCCTTACCCATTTATTCATCTACTAGGTGTTAAAAACAAAAATATATATTCCTATTAGTTGCATGCTAATCTAGGAAAATTACAAGTGGTGAGGGAGGCCAAGGGCCTAGAAGATAGTAGCACAAGGGTGGAAGAGTAAATAGGTTTTATCCATTGAACACTAAGGAATTTATGGCCTCTCCTATGATAGTTGCATATTTCAAGGAGGTGGGTTGTTTTGGCTTTTGTGAAAGGGTACAATAGGTCCAAAGTCACCCTGAGTTGACCAGACATTTTATCCTTAACCTCCATGACCATCAAGTACATCTAGTAGGTTTAAACTTTGAGCTATCCACCAATACCATTTCTATGGCCATCGGGATACCTGGTATGGGAGAAATGTCGTTCAAGAAGGAAAATTTGGACCTGAGCCATTATCAACCTTTCTTGAAACCCATATACCAAGCTGACTGCAAATCCATTTTTCCATTTTCACATTTACTGGAGAGATATGCGCCCTTGATGATATTCATCATGAAATATTTTTCATGTGAGGGTAGGTTTTCTAGGCTCTATTCATACCATGTAAGACTACTCATGCACTTCACTAGGGCCAAGCTGTTACATTTTCCCTATTATCTTTATAGAAGTATTGATAAGATGTCTTATATTGTGCAAAAGATACCTCCTTCACAAAAAATGCAAAGTATTTTTCACCATTCTCTTATCAAGATGGTTTTTCTACATCAATTAGAGCAATAGGGTATTCCATTGGAGGTTTTCATCACCCATGAAGTTTTCACAAACCCACAGCCTCATCATCAATCAAATTTACCCTCATCAGCTCATCCACCTCCCTCCACTCCTCGATCACCCCACACTAACCATGAATCATCATCTACACATGAATCCTCTCCTCAAGAAAACCTCCCTTCCTCACCTTCTCCTAAAGCATCAGATTAAGAAGAGAATGATGAAGAAGAGGCAGACAATGAAGAGGAGGAAAAGGGCAGTGATCAAGAGAACAGTGAAAAAGAGGTCGACAATGAAGAAGAGGCAGGGGATGATGATAAAGAGGCCGATGATGAGGAAGAGGAAATTGATGATGATGAAGAGGCAGATGATGAGGAAGAGGAAAATGATAATGATGAAAATATATAGGTAGAAAATGATCAAGAAAAAGGCAGTGAACAAGCCAGTGATATGAAGGACAGTACAAAGGCAGATAAGGAAGAGGAAAATTATGAAAAAGAAGAAAACGCAGACGGTAGTGATAAATAAGACAATTTTAATATCAGAAATGAAAGAGAGGACAGTAAAGAGGTAGAGGACAATGTAATGTTCCTTTTTCAGTATTGCTCAGAAATCAAGCATCAAAAATGCATTTCCAGCAGCAAATTTAATAAAAAAATGAAATGGACTCTTGGATCCCATATATTAGTCAATATACATTCTAAATCCAAGAATAGAGCTGAGACAAATCAAACTAGGTGGGCTAAACAGACCTCCCACACTAGTGTAGCTAAAAATGATGAAAAACCCGAAGACTACAAAATGCCGAAGCAGCTGCTCAAGGGTCTGTGCAGTCTAAGAGAGGTTTTACAAATAAAATTATATGAGAATCATAGATATACTCATATATTGATAAATAATTCTGAAGTACAAAGATCTAATCTCCTATACAAAATACAAGATAACCCGGCAAGGGTTTCTTGTCAAACACTTTATATATAAAATGTGATATTCAGAAAATGACTAAATAATCAATGCAACACTGAAGTAAATGAGTGGTAAAGGCTGAAATATTTCTGATCTGATGTATAACCCTCAAGGTTTTCCTCCCATGAAAGGATGAACCTCTCAATCACAAGGAAACACTGCAACGGAGCCACCAAACCATGTAATGAACACTGCCTCCAAAATAACACACTCCCTAGCGGAAAAAACACTGGGAGGGTATGAGAAATGTGTGGTATGATAACACAGATCTGAATTATGCTCTGGATCTCTCCAAATAGATCTCTCAAGTGAAGGAAAGCTTCCTCCAATGAGAAACTAGCTCAAAAGCCGGGATTCCAATCCCTTCCACTGCTGCACCCAACAACACTGCACAATCTTCAGAAAAATTGTGCTGATGTAGATGGATGGAGGTTGGCCTGAAAAATTGATGTGGAATGATGAATAAAAACTCTCCCAATGAGCTCCTCAAAGGAAAGAGGTGGGATTCCCGCCTGGGAACACCCAGTGCTAAACAACACTCCATCTTTACTAAGCTGCAAAGCAGCAACAATTCTTGGCAGCCAAGAATAATAATATACAACATGATGAATAATTCTGCCATCCTCTTCCTTATATAAGAAGTTATTTTTCTTGCCCTTGGCCCCACTCACTTAGGTTACTTCCAACCCAAGTTACATTTCCCTCCAGAATTGCGTTATCCATCCTAGGATTCCTCCTCCACTAAAACTGCGTTGTTGACTTGGTCAAAGAAGCTTCATTTTATATTTTCTCACACAGTGAGGTGTTTTATTAGGCTTGAAAGAGTGTCCCCTTTCACAATTGGAGTATTTTATTCCTGCTTAGGAGACTTATGGGCTTTTCTACCCATTTATTTACCGACTATAGTTGCTGCTAACTCTAATGTTCCATTTAGCTTGGAAGCTAAAATTTTGGAACATTACAGTCCTCCCCTCCAAAATATTTTCTTGTCCTCGAGAAAATTCATAAGGAGAACAAAATATCTCCCCTATTCCTCATGTGGCCTCCATCAATAGCCTCCATCACTGCATCCAGAGAATCTGCAAATAAACTGTCATCCAATGCTTCCTCCCAAGTGTGCAAAACCAAAATTTCTGCATCAGTCAAAGGTGGAAAGTGTGAATGGAAACCTGCTAGCTATCTCATGGCCTCCAAAAAGTAAAATTGATGACCAACATGGCGAATTAGTGCCTCCCTCACCCATGCAATCATCCAAATGAAGTGAGTCACCCTCCAACATGGTAACTCATGAAAATTTCTTTCACCTTGTGCTCTTGAAATGTAGGTGGGCTGAATAAGTGAACATGATAGGCAAGAGGGAATATCCCACGCAATCCTCCTCTCCACTCATGATCAGTGTAGAGGGCATGCTGATCTTGGGTTGAAACATGATTACCCTCCAATGGCAAGAAGAAGATTGTGCCTCCAAAGGCTCTTCCTCCAAAATCATGAGTCATGCCAACCCAAACCATTCCATTCAGGATGAATGGAACATCATCACCACATGGCATCCAAATCAGAAAATGGTTGAAGGTTATGTGCAAGCTTGGATAATAGATATAGTCTCTTTAGTGGATACAATGCAGTTCTCCCAACTGCTGCTTGAGAATGTCATATGGAAAGTGGTCCTGCAACAAGTTACAAGTTGTATATGTTTGTTCTCCCAACATGGGGAAGTAAGCATCAATGTATATCAGCTGTACATATATAAAATAACAATACACTTTCCCAATTTCATGTATAGATGGGCTACTATCATCATAGACATTGGCCCTAAAGTGACCATGAAACCCAAAAATACTCTTGCTCTCATATGGAGCAATGCATTGTTTACATATGGTGAGAAAGTACAAATAATCAATAGAGTAATCAATAAGCACATCAATGTATTTCCTACCATGCATCATGTGTGAGCTGAAAGTGAGGTCCATGTATAAGTTCACCCATGAGGATTCCCTCATAAAAATCTGCAAGAAGAAGGGGTACATATACTCCTTGGAACACTCCATCAATAAGAACACTCTCCCATGTGACAATGCTATAGGCCTTAGAAATAAGGCTCCATGACTCCTCTCTTTGACATTCCATATGAAAAAGTCATCCACCATCATGCTGCTATGTGAGAAGATATCCTTGCTACACGTAAGTCTCTCATGATCCTTCAATGCTGAAGGGTAGCCTCCTTGCACCATGAATGTGCTTTCTTCTCTTTAAAAATATCATGAAAATTATGGGAAGAAATTTTCCCATACTCTCCCAAGTGCAACCATAGCAACAACAACCTTTGTTGCTGCCTCATCTCTCCCTCATACAAGCCATAAAGTAGGGTCATGAAGGTTAACTTGTATGATGCCCCATACCAAAAAATCTTCTGCTTCTCTATCATATGGGTGCAATGACATCCAATTGATTTTTCTCTCCATACAAAGCTTCCTTTTAACCAAAACACATCAGCAATACATGGAAGCAAGATACAATAAAAAATAGCTGCTAAATGACAACTGGAGAGTGAATCATGGTCCCTCTCATGGAACCAGTGCAGTGCATCCTTGGCCTGCATCAAAATAAAAAATAACAAGTGCTTTGCTAGCCACTTGTTTGTTGCCATAGTAATCTCATAAGATGAAGACATGAAATTACAATATGGTGTCATTGGTGCACACCAAGAGACATATGGTTTTCCCCACAGCTCATCAAAAATATAGCCAAGATCAATGCTACAAGTAGTTGCAAGTACATCATCATATAATATCCAAGACAAAATATTTCTTCTTGTTACATCATGCTGCTCAAATAAAGGAAAGAAGTACAATACAAAACATGAAATGATACCTCCTCCATTATGTACTTGAGGTCTTGAGCTGAAATGGCTCAACTGGAAATTCTCCCTCACTCCCAATGAGTAGGAAGGTAGCTGTGACATCCTCTCTATAAACATCCGGCCTATGCATCTCTCCATATGCTGACATATGCCATGTTGGATGCCCTCCCAAGTGAACTCCTCCATCAACTAGAAATATGCATCAAAGTGCATAGAAGAGAAGTCCTCACGTGCTGCATGTAGCAGCTTCTCCTTGAGACTAGAAGATCTAGTCAAGAAGATCCTGCCATAGGAATATATGACCACATCATCCACCATGTATCTATCATCTACATCCAGGTCATCAAGAATCATGCTTGCACCAAGATCCTAGAGTACTCTACAAAAAGCTGAGATCTCCAATAAGGATCAATCCTCCTTAGTGATAACGCTGGTGATCTGGCATGTGAAGCTCCACTCATGCTGCCTCATACTACTTTGACATCCCCCATGCCAAATTTCTCCTCCAAACTATTCACTTCTACAAAGCCCAAGAGTGGTGAACCCAAATACAAGATATCTCTCATCAAATGAAGATCATGTGGCCTCCCCGGTGGAATGCATCCATGAAGTGAGACATCAATGTCAAGAGTAGACTTCATAGGTGATTGGGCAATCTTGCCCCTGCTTCTAAAGTGTAAATTAGTCTACCTCTTCCTTGCATTGGCTCTCTGAAATAGAGAAGGGTGTATGCCTCTCATCAACTGATGTTGCTCTTCCTCCCTTCCTCCTATTTCCAGCTGCAATGTTGTATAATGATGCTGCTCACTGATTGTGCTTGGACCTCTATGTATGAGATCCTGGGGAACTTCTTGCAAAGATACAAGAATCCCTCTAATTGGAGCATGCTCTCCTATTCCCTCTAAATGAGGCACTTGATGTGCTCTAAATATGACAGTGTTGTTTCCCTCTTCTTCATCAATGTGTGTGGGCAACATCTCAACAATTAGATCCCTTTGTGAGAAAGTGATCCCCATGCCCTTTTCTTCAAGAATATGAACTGGAGTTTTTTCTTCCGGCAATGTGTAATTCAAGAAATAAGCTCCTATCATGGTTTTCTGAAATGGAGTTTCCTCCATCACATGCAAGGGTTTTGTTTTCTCAAGTTTTCCTTGCTCATGTGTCTTAGGAAGTTTTTCACCAAACCTCTCCATCAATGTTTTATGAGTCTTGCATAAGAGAAAGTATTGCAATTTTTTAAGGAACAAGATTCAAAAAATCCACCATGCATGAGCCTTACCTCTGAAATGCATCGCTGCAACTCTGATAGCTTCATCTCTCAAAATATGGTGCAGCTGCAAATAGGAGTGTAACTCCTTCACCCAAGCTCCAACTGAACATGTAGGTGATCTAGAAAAATTAGATAGAAGAAATCTATCTGCATCCTGCTACTTGCTCTTCTCCATATGGATCTTGCAAAACTCCTGGAAATCAATATGATCTCTGTCTATTCAATTTAATGTCCTAAATTGCTAACATAAATTATCAACCAGGGCTAGTAAACTGATGAAGTGTGATGCACTATATGTGCCTAAGTATCCCTTTTTCTTACTTCGTTGTTTTTAGTTTTTTATTGATGTTTTGGGGTTTTTATGTTTGATTCTTAGTATGCTACTTTATGCTAAAAATATGAAGTTAGATTTATGTCAACAAGGGAGAAAATGAAATGTTAATAAATGAATTAAAACAGAATTTAGTTGCAAGTTCTGTTCCTAATTAGAAAATGATGAAAACAAAGAGTCCTAATCCATGGATACTACAGCTTCAATATGAACATTCATGAAATGAAAAGTAACTCAAAACACTACAACTTAATTTGATTCATTTAGTTAGAGATTTGTTGGAAGAGCTTGTGAAAAAGATTAATTCTAATGCAATGAGGATCTTCTAAAACATAAAAGGAAATGCTGAAACAACTTATAACATTACAACTAAATCTCATTCAGGAGTTAGAGGTTTATTGGAAGAGCTTTTGAAAGATATTAATCATAATGTGATAAGGATCTTCTATGAAGAAAAATAATCAATAACTCAAAATATTACAACTTAGTCTCATTCGTGAATTAGAGGTTTATTGGAAAAGATTTTGAAAGAGACTAACTGCAGTATAATGAGGATCTTCTTTTTAACCAAATAACAGAAAATGAAATGCTAATAACTCAGAATATCACAATTGAATCCCATTCATTTAATAGAGATGTATTGGAAGAGCTTGAGAAAGAGACTAACTGCAATATCATGAGGATCCTTTATCTAAGAAAATGACATTAAAAATAATGATAAAAGCTATGATTTCAGAAAGCAATCTAAGTAAGGAAATATGAAAAAACAGAATTGAAAATAACTTATCTAGAAAACATGTAAAGCCTCCTTGAATAGCAGGGGCCCTCTGCTATCAATTTGGTGAAATTATTCAGCTCCTTAAAGTTGTAATCAAAACAGCATCAAAGAACCTCTTTATTGAAAAACTCACAAATCTACATCCCATTCCATCTTAAGCTTTGTTACAAAACACTTTCTATTCCTTTCTCTCCTTCTCCTATTTTTCACTACTTTTTCACTACCCGTGATAGGAGAAAGTTTCTCCTATTTATACAAAATATGAGAAGTTATCTCATTAATGGGAGTCCATGAATCTCTCCCTCTATCTCTAGAGTTACAATCAAAATAGGAAATGATAAGACACATGTCTTTTTAGAGTTTCAACACAAATAAGAAATGAGACACATATCTTCTTAGAGTTTCAATACAAAAAGGAAATGAGACACATGTCCTCATGATCCCATGATCTTCTCCACTCAAATTCGAATTTGGTTTTGGGAGGCCACATGAAGGTCTTTTAGAAGCTTCCTTTTGACCAAAACATGTCACAAAACTCATAAAAAATATATAGATATATGAAACTATATTAATTTTATAGTTTCTAATCATAAATTCACTTTAAATACATGAAATAAATAACTTTGGAATACAAGGATCCTAACCCATATATTTATGAAAATGGTTACTTGATGTAGGGTTTTAGGTCAGATGGCTATGAAATAAGAGCTGAATGGTTATGGCATAATGGAAATATGTATGAATATGGAAAACACTTTTGAGACTCAACAATCTCTAAACCTCTCAGTTTGAGATTCATACTCTCGCAACAAATCACTAAGAGTCATTCTCTTAGGCATTCTTCCTCCTCCCATCCATCTAAGGATAGCTCTGGGCATTTGAATGCACTGTGCATCATGGATTGTAGCTGCATGCTCACACTCACCATGTGAAAATATATATTTAGCTCTAGAATCAACCTCCTTTGGAGATTGCATCTCCAATCTTATTTTCTTCAGCTCTCCTTGAAAACTCTTCATAGATTTTGGAAGAAGCTTTGTAAGATTTTCTTCCTTTCTTCCTACAAAAACTGAAGCTTTTTGGCTTTTGTCTATCTCTCCTTCTTCTGATATTTGGATCTCATAGGTTGTGCCAGAGATCATGCTTTGATACCACTGTAATGTTCCTTTTTCAGGATTGCTCCTAAATCAAGCATCAAAAACGTATTTCCAGCAAAAAATGTAATAAAACAGTGAAATGGACTCTTGGATCCCATATATTAGTCAATATAAATTCTAAATCCAATAATAGAGCTGAAAAAAATCAAACTAGGTGGGCTAAACAGACCTCCCACACTAGTGTAGCTAAAAATGGTGAAAAACCCCAGGACTGCAAAATGCCGGAGCAAATGCTCAAGGGACTACACAGTCTAAGAGAGGTTTTATGCATAAAATTATAGGAGAATCATATATTTACTCATATATTGATAAATAATTCTGAAGTACAAATATCTAATCTCGTATACAAAATACAAGATAACCCGGCAAGGGTTTCTTGTCAAACACTCTATATATAAAATGTGATATTTAGAAAATGACTGAATAATCACTGCAACATTGAAGTAAATGAGTGAGACGGGCTAAAATATTTCTGATATGATGTATAATTCTCAAGGGCTTCCTCCCATGAAAGGATGAACCTCTCAATAACAAGGAAACATTGCAACGGACCGACCAAACCATCCAATGAACACTGCCTCCAAAATAATGCACTCCGTAGCAGAAACAACATTGGGAGGGTACGAGAAATGTGTGGTCTGATACCATAGATGTGAGATATGCTCTATATATCTCCAAATAGATCTCTCAAATGAAGGAAAGCTTCCTCTAATGAGAAACTAGCTCAGAAGCTAGGATTCCAATCCCTTCCACTGTTGCACCCAACAACACTGCACAATCTCTAGCAAAGTTGTGCTGATGTAGATGGCTAAAGATTGGCGTGAAAACTTGATGTGGAATTATGAATAAAAACTCTCCCAATGAGCTCCTCTAAGGAAAGAGGTGGCATTCCGAGTCGGGATCACCTAGTGCTAAACAACACTCCAGCTTTACTAAGAAGCAAAGCAGCAACAATTCTTGGCAGCCAAGAATAATAATCTACAACATGATGAATAATTTTGCCATCATCTTCCTTATATAAGAAGTGAGTTTGCTTTCCCTTGGCCCCACTCACTTAGGTTACTTCCAACCCAAGTTACATTTCCCTCCAAACTTGCGTTATCCATCCTAGGATTCCTCCTCCACTAAAACTGCGATGTTGACTTGGTCAAAGAAGCTTCATTTTATCTTTTTTCACACATGGAGGTGTTTTATTAGGCTTGAAACAGCGTCCCCTTTCACAATTGGATTATTTTGTTCCTCCTTAGGAGACTTATGGGCTTTTCTACACATTTATTTACAGACTATAGCTGTTGCTAACTCTAATGCTCCATTTAGCTCGGAAGCTAAAATTTTGGAACATTACAGACAATGAAGATGAAAATGCACAAAACAGTGAAGAGGCAAATAGTAATTAAAAAACTAATAAAGACACCTCTAACAATGACAACACAGAAAATGGTAAAGGCCATGATGATGTTGGAAACACAAAGGACAGTGATTAAGAAGAAACCATGATAACTGATAGCCCTAATAATGATGAAAGCAGTGACACTATGAACCAAAAAATCATTGAAGAGGGTTGATGACAGTGGTGAAGATCACAACAGTAATGTTAGCATGGAAGAAAATGAAAGTGAGTCTTAAGAAGGCAGTCAAGAACACAGTGCGAGAAGACATCGATGCAGAGATCAATGAGGAAAAGAAAGGTATACTTGAGATCAGTCATGACGAGGGCATTCAATTAGAAAAAATTGAGATTTTCCCTCTCACATATCAAAGAGGAAAGAGGCACATGTTTTGTAATATTCGCAAAAATTAGACCTCATCTAAATGGAATATTATAGTTTATTTTATCTTTAGATAAATAAATAAATGGGTAGGGAGGCCCATTGACAGGAAGAATAACATTCTTCATGTGAAAAGAGTAAGAATAAGTAGCTAAAAGGATCACATTTAGGTGTGTACAAGGAAGATATCATGTTGATTCAGTCACATTTGACCAAGTCAACACATGTTGTGTAGATACATTGCATCTCCTTGATGAACAACACAGATTTGGTGGAGGACAACTTGCATGAGCTTGGAGGAAAATGTGGATGGGACCCAATGAGAAGAGGTTCACTTGCTATATATGAAGAGGATGGAGGCTTTTCCATTCATGTTATGTGATAATATTATTTGGTCTATTTATACTTTTGGCTTCATCTTGCTGTTTAGCAGGGTTGCAGTGTTGTTGAGCACCAGGTGTTCTCGAGCAGGAATCCCACCTCTTCCCTTGAGAGGCCTCTTGGGAGAGTATTGTACTGATTTTTTCCACAACTAGGCTTGAGGCCAAGCAGAAATATTCAGTCACAACATTATTTCTGTCGCAGTTCAGTGCTGTGTTGCAGGGTGTTGCAATGGAAGATTGATCATTCCACTCCCGGGTTTGTTTCTCAGTAGAGGGTACCTTCCTTCTCCTGAGAGATCAGTAAAGGAGATTTTTGAGGTCATTTCACATCTTGGTAGTAGGAAAAAGCACCTATTCTCTCCTACAGCACAGTCCCTTGCAAGAACCGCGTCATTTTCCAGAGAGTTGTTGCAGTAGGGTTTTAACCCTTGTTTTGGAGCTAGTTTCCTAGGGAAAGGGCAGACCCGTCTCCTGGAAAGCTAGAGGAAGGGATATTTATCCATATTTGTATTATTCAACTACATTAATTTCAGGTTGCATTGATACTGCGTTATTTCTGAGCTGAATAAATCAGATCTTCTCTTTTTGTACATGTGTCTCAAGAAACCCTTGCCGGGTTATCTCTATAATACAATAAGGAGGCCAGATATCTGTTTTCTTAGCATATTGTGACATCAATCTCTAGATATATATTTCTCTATTTTAATGTTGTAGAAACCCACATGGATTAACGCTGTACACGCTTAATTATTTTCTGCATAATCAAATGTCATGGGATTTGGGTGTTTCTAAGACATTGTAAGGCTGAGAGACCTGTTTAACATATCAAAAAGGATTTATTTCTAATTCCCTTTTGTATGTGAGTTCCTTAGTCTATATGCTAAGGGATACAATTTTTATTTCCCCTGGTTATAATGCAATTACCTGGGAATAACGTTTTGGGGTTCTATTTTGTTGCTTTTCCACACTAGGAGACAATTTATAAAGGCATAATTTTGCTGATATGTTTATAATCTGATGGAAGGGTGTTCAAGACACATTTCATGAGATAATTTTCTGCAGTAATTCAATTTTTCTCATGTATTGCTGTAGCTCCACATTTGGAATATCTTAAGATATTCCCAATAGTGTATGAAACCCCTATTTTGGGATATTATTGTGGTATCAAAGCTTCTTTCTTGGCACAACCTGTGGATTTTCAGCCATTATGCCATCTACAGAAGGGGATATGTACATAAAAGAGGAGACTCTATTATGTGGAGGAAGAAAGGAAGATAGGCTTACAAAGCTTCTTCCAAGATCTATACAGAGCTTTGAAGAAGATCTGAAGAAAATAAGGATGGAGATCGAATCTATAGGAGAGTTTGGATCTAGAGCTACATCTAGATTTTCACATGGTGAGTGTGAGCATGTAGCTACACTCCATGTTCAACAGCATAGTAAAATTCCTAGATATATCATGAGATGGATGGAGGGAGGGAGAATCCCTAAGAGGGAAACTCTTAGTGATTTGTTGCAGGAGTATGAATCTCAAACTGAGAGGTTTAGAGAACATACCACTTTCCAAGAGTTTTGCAAGATCTAGGTGAAGAGAAGAAAGTAGTAGGATATGGAAAGATTCCTTTTTTCAACCTTTGATGGTTCACCTACATGTTCAACTAGGGCTTAGGTGGAAAAACTAGACACCTTTTTGTAGCAGCATCAAATTTCTGAAAGTGAAGCCATCAGAGTAGCAACGCTGCATTTTGGAGGTAAGGCTTATGCATGGTGGATTTTGGAATCTTTTTCTTTGAAAAATTTAAATACTTCCTCTTATGCAAGATTCATTAAAACATTGGTGGGAAGGTTTGATGGGAAACTTCTTGAAACACAAGAGAAACTTGAGAAAACAAAACCCTTGCATGTAATGGAGGAAACTATAGACCTCACTCCACTTTAGAAAACCATGGGAGAAACTGGCATATTTCATCATACATTGTTATAGGAAAGACCTCTATCTCATATTCATACACAAGAGGGCATGGGGATCTCTTCTTCACAAGAGGATCCAATTATTGGAGGGTTGCCCATACACATTGATGAAGATGAGGGCAACAACGCAATCACAACTAGAGCACATCCAGTACCTCATGTAGAGGAAGGAGGGGCACATGCTCCAGTAGGAGGGATTCTTGTATCCTTGCAATAAGCTCCCCAGGATATCATACATAGAGGTCAAAGCACAATCAATGAGTAGCATGATTGTGAAGCATTGAAGATGAAAGGAGAAGGTAGGAAGGAAGGGCAACATCATTTGATGAGACGCACACACCCTTCTCTATTTTAGAGAGCTAATGAAAATAGGAGGTAGACTGTATTGCACTGTGAAGGCAAGGGCAAGGTTGCCCAACCATATGTATAGTACTCTCTTGATATTGATGTCTCACTACATGGAGGCATTCCACCCGAGAGGCCACCAGATCTAGCATTGAAGAAATACATCTTGTCTTTGGATTCATCACTCTTGGATTTTGGAGAGTTGAAGAATTTGGAGGAGAAATTTGGCATGGGGGATGTCAAAGTAGCAGGAAGCAGCATGAGGAGAGCTTCACATGCCAGATCACCAGCACTGTCTCTGGGGAGGATTGATCCATATTGGAGGTCTCAACTCTTGGTAGAGTACTCCAAGGATCTTGGTGCTTGCATGATTCTTGATGGCCCTAATGGAGATGACAGATATATTATGGATGATATGGTCATCTATTCTTATGGTAGAGTCTTCTTGACTAGAGCTTCTAAGCTCAAGGAGAAGCTGCTACATGCAGCACATGAGGACTTCCTTTCCATGCATTTTGATGCATATCCTTCCTTGGCAGAGGAGTTTATTTGGGAGGGCATTCAGCATGACATATTTCAGCATGTGGAGAGATGCATAGCCCAGATGATGATAGAGATGATGTCACAACCACTTCCCTACTCTTTGGAGGTGAGGGAGAATTTTCGGTTGAGCCATGTCAGCTCAAGATCTCAAGTACATGATGGAGGATGTACAATTTCATTTTATGTTTTGTACTAATTTTCTCTATACGAGCAACATATTGTACCAAGGAGAATCATTCCTTCTTACATATTGTATAATAATGTACTTGCATCCTTTTGTAGCATTGATATTGGCTATCTCATTGGTGGTTTGTGGGGGAAGCCACATGAATTATGGTGTGCACCATTGACACCACTTTGTACTTTCATGATGCTATCTTGTAAAATGATTGTGTCAAAAAACAAGTGGATGGAAAAACACTTGTTATTGTTTGGTTTGATGCAGCCAAAGGATGCACTCCACTGGTTCCCTGAGAGGAACTATGATCCACTTTCTGGTTGTCATGTGAAAGCTTGTTTTCAATTGTTTTTGCTTCCATATATTGCTGATGTTTCTATGTTCATGGGAATATTTTTCTGGAGAGTGGGATATGAGATGGAAATTCCCATTGGGATTATGATTCTCCCTATTATTCATGTTGTATGTTTCAGGAGGAGCAATGGGAAAACCATGATTTCCACATCACAACTCTTTTCTTCATATGGAGTGAGCCATTTGAAGAACTTGAGTGCTTGGAGGAGGCACTTCATGGATGGATTATTTGATGCGGTAGCTTGGGCCATTCTTGGAGGCCATATTGTTCTAGCCCAAAGACATAAACATCCCCACACTTATCGTAAATGGAGAGAGAAACAAATGAAGGGAGGAAAACTAATCTCTCCATGCAACCCCATTACATTGCACAAACAAGGGGTTGATGATTGTTTCATTTGGATGATAGCACAGGTGATGGAATAACTAATTGGGAATAAGATTCCCCATTTTTTTCATCACTCCTACTTTGAGGAGGCCATTGAACAATAAGGAGATCTCCACTTGCACCCTCCAATTTCTCATATTCTTACACACTTGGGAGGATCCATTTCTGAGCTATGGTGGGATCCATTGATGAGGAGGCCAAAAGAAGAGGGAGGAAGAGATTTTGATCTACCTTTGCAGTTGCTTGAGGACAAGAAAATTTTTGGAGGGGGAGGACTGTAATATTCCAAAAATTTAGACGTTATCTAAATGGAATATTATAGTTGATTTTATCTTTAGATAAATAAATAAATGGGTAGGGAGGCCCATTAACAGGAAGAATACCATTCCTCATGTGAAAAGAGGAAGAATAAGCAGTTAAAAGGAGAAAATTTAGGTGTGTAAAAGGAAGATACCATGTTGATCCAGTCATCTTTGACCAAGTCAACACATGTTGTATAGATACATTGCATCTCCTTGATGAAAAACGCAGATTTGGTGGAGGACAACTTGCATGAGCTTGGAGGAAAATGTGGATGGGACCCAATGAGAAGAGGTTCAATTGCTATATATGAGGAGGATGGAAGCCTTTTCCATTCATGTTATGCGATACTATTATTTGGCATGTTTATACTTTTGGCTTCCTCTTGCTTTTTAGCAAGGTTGCAGTGCTGTTGAGCATCGGGTGTTCCCGAGCGGGAATCCCACCTCTTCCCTTGAGAGGTCTCTTGGGAGAGTATTTTACTGAATTTTTCCACATCCAAGCTTGAGGCCAAGCATAAATCTTCAGTCACAACATTATTTCTGTAGCAGTGTAGTGTTGTGTTGCAGGGTGTTGTAGTGGAAGATTGATCATTCCACTCCTGGATCTGTTACTTAGTAGAGGGTGCCTTCCTTCTCTTAAGAGATCAGCAAAGGAGAATTATGAGCTCATTTCACATCTTGGTAGTAGGCCAAAGCATTTCAGAGAGTTGCTGCAACAGGGTTTTAACCCTTGTTTTGGAGCTAGTTTCCTAGGGAAAGGGCCAACCCTTCTCCCGAAAAGCTAGAGGAAGGGATGCTTATAGCTCTTTGTATTATTCAGCTACATTCATGTTAGGTTGTAGTGAGACTATGTTACTTCTGAGCTGAATAAATCAAATCTATTCTTTTTTTACATGTCTCAAGAAACCCTTGCCGGGTTATCTCTATAATACAATAAGGAGGCCAAATATTTGTTTTCTTAGCATATTGTGCCATCAATATTTAGATATATGTTTCGCTATTGTAATTTTGTAGAAACCCTCATGGAATAATTTTGTACATGCTTCAATATTTTCTGCATAATCAAATGTCATGGGATTTGGGTGTTTCTAAGACATTGTAAGGTCGAGAGACCTGTTTAACATATCAAAAGGGATTTCTTTCTGATTCCATTTTGTATGTAGGGTCCTTAGTCTATATTCCAAGGGAGAAAACCATTATTTCCCCTGGTTATAATGTAGTTACCTGGGAATAACGTTTTGGGGGTCTATTTTGCTGCTTTTCCCCACTAGGAGACAATGTATAAAGGCATAATTTTGCTGATATGTTTATAATCTGATGGAAGGGTGTTGAAGACAAATTTCATCAGACAATTTTCTGTAGTACTTAATTTGTGCTCATGTATTGCTCTAGCTCCACATTTGGAATATCTTAAGATATTCCCAATAGTGTAGAAAATCCCTATTTTGGCATATTACATGTTTTTTGCCTCTAAAAGGCAAGGGACCATGCCATCCTCCTTAGGTAAGAAGCTTGAGAAATTCAAACAAAATATCAAAGAAGAAGAAGGAGAAGATCAACATGAGGTTGAGAGAGAATTTGAAATCATTCATATTGAAAATGATGAGGAAAATGAGGCAAGGATCACAAACTTGCTCCTCCAGAACAGAAATTCACAAATTTAAGACCTCAAAGAAAATCTAGATAGGGCTAAGAGAGTGAATAATTCCCTTGAGATGGAGAACATACAACTAGGGGCACAAAATTTCATTTATGAAGCCAGAGCAATTAGAGCTCAGAAAGAGGCTCAAAGGGCATAGGTAAAAGTAGAGGAATTCCTGGGAAGCTATGAAGAAAGTGAAGATGAGGAAGGAAAAACTAGAAGAAGACGAAGGACCATGGGTTTAAAGAAGGCCTTGGCAAGACAAAGAGAGAAAGAATCCGCCTTGGCATAACAGCTCCCTCTAAGTGAGCTGCTTGCCATGGAGAAGTTATATGATTGGGACCCATGGCTAGAAAGATAAAACACACACTTGGAGGAAAAATTGGAGAAGGAAAATGGAGACCTTTACCTCCAGAGGAAGATGACAAAACACTATGCACTCCAAAACCAAATTTCAAGGGCCAAGCTCAAAAGAGTCCTTATCAAGGTTCAAGCCCTCAAGCAGGAAAAAGGTCAAAGAAAGCTCAACCTTTTTTTTTATGCTTCCATGCAAGAATCCCAAACATAACAAGGAAGACAAATGTGAATTTTGGGAACTTTTTGGGAATTTTGGATTTTTGTTGATTTGGAGGGCTAAGGGGGTAGCACAGATGGCGCTACGCTTTTTCTCAGGGCATCTTTAGGAGGAAAGGCTTACAGTTTTGGAATCCTTAGCTCAAGTAGAACATGTTCACCAATTTTGAGGTCAATTGGAGTTGTTTTTGTCCTCCAAAAGGGTCAAAAACACCCTAATTTCACCTTTCTGCCTAGTTTTCAGGACATGTGTTGCGCCTTTACCAGCCTTGGGATTTTTTCATTTGGAACCGGTTTCATGTGTCCAACCATAAAATGAATGGTAGTTATAGAAACTAGACTCAACAAGATTTCCAACGAGCCATCACGCAACCCATTCTGACATTAGGAACACCTTCAAAACCTTGCTGCAAGTTGACCCAGTTTTCTTACTCCTGTGCTTCGCCCTTGGCATGGAAATACATCCTAAAACTCAGTGTTGTGTCCTGATGGAGGAAAATTCAACAATGTATTCTTGGAAAGTTTTGGGAGGCTTGGCAGATCCCAAATGCCAATTTATTTGACAAAAATGCCCGAAAAGATATTTTGTATTAGATATTTTGTGTCTTCGGCCTTGCAAGGTCTCAAGGAAAAAAGTGACATTTATGATTAAGTAATAATATTCTAGAGACTTAATTAGGTTTTTGTTGACACCTAATCCTATGGATGGGTGTGCATATGTATTTTTGTATATTATGTATTATTAGGAAATAAGGAAGGCCAAGAGTCATTGGGAGATGAATCCCAATAGCCTCACCTCCCATCTATATAAGCATGTACATTCTTCAGCTAATACACATTCTAGTTTTGAGGAGCTACCTCCTGGTTTGACATGGTATCAGAGCCAGCCCCACAATTGGCATTTCTGCCCTGTGGTGTAACTCCCTATCCTTTGCTCAGTCAATATTTTTTAATAGTTTTCTGCTGCTCTTAATTGCTAGACTGTTATTCTGCATTTTTTTTTCCCTATATAGTACTGACATTTGCAGCTCCAGCTCCTGCAGCTCTTGAAGACTGCAGGCTCTGTCATTCTGCAAATTGCAGGCTCTGCCATTCTGCAATTCCAGCAGTCCTGCAACTCTGTCATTCTGCAGATTCAATTTCAAATTTTTTTTTTTGTAAACGCCCTTTTGGGCCTCCTCATTCTCCATTCATCCCTGCGCTCCTCTCCATTCACTCACCTTCCTCTCCCTCACCCTCGAATCCCTATTCACCCCTCACTGCTCTCCCGCACAGCCCTCCTTTGCAGTACGCCTCCTCCTTAATATTCATTACAGGCTGCCTGTCATACATTCCCACGCATCTCCTATACGCTGGCTTTCACATTTAATACAGCTCTCATATTGTATTATAGTCCGCCCCTCCAGCATTTCATTTCCGTCCATCTCCAATTCTGCACTCAACGCACTGTCTCTGCGTCCTTTCATATACATAACTCCTTGCTCCTCGGCCCACGCATTGCAACGTTGTTCATTGCAATATTCATTACGCCCTCCATTTATATATCAACACTGTCATCATTTAAAACACTGTCATACAACATCGCTCCATCGTTTAACATCCAAACGCTGTCCATTATTTAATACTCCGCGCAGTATTGCTGTCGACCATAAAATACACGTGGTCTGTCGATACAATACATAAAACTCTCTCCATATGATACGCTGTGTTGGTGGTATATTTCTGTCCGCCTGTTCATTCGCTCCAGCGTTTCTATAAGCTCCATTCCAATATATATCGCTCATATAACAGTTACGCCCTTGTTTTCTGTCCATATTTTATACAACGTTGCCTCCAATATTCATTACGCCCTTGACCATACCGCCCACGAATTGTAACGCTGTCACTATATTTAAACGCAGGTTGTATTGGTTGTATTGTGATTACATGGTCATTTATACGTTGTCACCACCATTTTAATACACAAGTCTCTTTTATATAATGCGTTGTCATGTAATACGCAAGTCACCACCATTTTAATACGCAAGTCATGGTATGCGTTGTCATGTAATGCGTTGTATATTTCCGCCCCCTCCCATAGTCATATAATTCCCATCCCTCATCGCTTCTTTCCATTCATAATTTCGCCCCCTCCCTTTCAAAATTCCGCCCTTTACAATACCATTCCACCTTTTTCATATACATTTTTTCCCAAAACAAAAAAAAATACATTTTTTTGTGCAGAATTCAGATTTTTTAGCAAAGATCTTGTGTTTTTAGAATCAGCATTTTTAGCAAAGTGTTTCTGTCCTTTTAAAATTCAGCATATTTGCAGCAAAGAGTTTTTTCAGTACATTTTCCAGCAAAGTTTTTTTGTTTTCTCTCCCTCAAGAGAAATTTTCCAGCAGAGTTTTTTTTCTCTCCTCCTTCAAAAGAAGATGACAGTCCCTTCATCTTCTAAAGAAGCTGCCTACTTGGCCCAGAGAGAAAAGAGACATGATTCAGGTCCATCCAAAGGAAGAGAAGACAGAAGACGAAGAAGAAACTTCAGAGAAAAGGGGGGTAGACAATCTAAAGCTCAGCAGCAAACAAATCAAGACAGAGGTAAAATTAATGACAAAGACAAAGGTAAACCAGCTGAATCAGCTCATTCTGTTCTAGCACATTGTAACAATGGAGTAACTGAAAACCTATTTGATGTTTCATTTACTTCATCGAGAGATGATTGGTTGCTAGATTCAGGAGCAACATGTCACATGACATTTAGAAAAGATTTTTTTGAAGAATTCACTGACAAAGTTGATGGAGCATTATATTTTGCAGATAAATCCAAACTCAAGCCATCAGGGCTTGGCACAGTCAGGCTTAAACTGCCTGGTCTTCCTGATCATATCCTACATGAGGTTCTATAACTCCCGGAGTTGAAGAGAAACTTGTTGTCCCTGATCGAAATCTGGCAACAAGGACACTTAGTTCACTTGTTTGATGGCAAGGCAGAGGTCAGATCAGCATCAGATCACTCACTTGTCATGGAGGGAATAGAAGAAGGGAGACTCTTGAAGCTGAAAGGTTCATCTGCCCATGCTCAAAACTTTGCATTCAGTTCACATCATGATGAAGGTACATTTCCATCAAGTCTTTTATGGCATGCTAGATTTGGACACTTAAATTATGATAGCCTTCGTTTGTTGAAGAAAAATGGTGTTGATGGACTGCCTACAATTCCTAGAAAACCTAAGGAATGTGATGCTTGTATTCTAGGAAAGCATAGCAAACGGCCATTTCATGATTCACACTCAAGAGCACATAGGAAACTTGAACTTGTTCATTCAGATTTATGTGGCCCTATGCCTATTGCTTCTGCAAATGGAAACAAATACATGATGACATTTATTGATGACTACACGAGAATGTGTTGGATTTACTTACTGAAGAATAAGTCTGATGCTTTTCAAACTTTCAAGAATTTTCATGCATGGATTGAAAATGATGCACAAACACATATTGGCTCTCTACGTACTGATAATGGAAAAGAATACACCTCAAATGAATTTGAAAATTATCTTCGTCAACATGGAATCAAACATCAAACAACAGTGCCATATAATCCACAACAGAACGGTGTAGCTGAAAGAATGAACAGAACCATTTTAAATATGGTCCGCTCCATGTTATTTTTCAAGAATGTAAAATTGATGTTTTGGGCTGATGCGGTTCTATGTGCTGTTTACATAAAGAATAGGTGTCCTTCAAGTTCAATTAGAAACAAAACTCCTTTTGAAATGTGGCATGGCCACATGCCTTCGGTAAAGCATTTCAGGGTCTTTGGGTCCACCTGTTATGCCTTGATACCCAAGGGTCAAAGGAACAAACTTGGTGCTAGAAGCAAAAAATGTATCTTCTTGGGGTACTCCGATACCTCCAAAGGATATCGTCTCTATGATGAAGAAAATAAGAAATTTGTGATAGCAAGAGATGTCATATTTCTTGAATCTTCCAAGAGTGACAAGGTTGTTGAGCGGCAACTTGATCGCCTGGATAGATTCACACATGCAAAGTCTTTCCAAGAATTTGATAATGTGATTCCACACCTTGAAGGGGGAATTCCGATATTGAATCAAACTGTGGAATCATATCCTGAAGCACTCTCTCCCCCACATGAAGAAACAACCACGGATGACACATTGGATGATGTGATTGATAGAATTGGGAGATTGAATCTTGAATCAATCCCAACTCAGTAAAATGACCAGCCTGGGCCATCTCAGAAAGGTCCTCCCAAATGGCTGACAAAGACACTGGAGAATGTTCATCCCGATGAGGTTGGAAAAACAGGAACAAGAAGTTCCACTCAACAAATCGAAGGTGATGTAGATAATTCTGATTCCCCTGTTGATATGGATATTGCTTATAACTTTGAATTGAGTTTGTCTACAGATCATGAACCAACTTCCTTCAAAGAAGCCGCTTCTCATGATGAATGGAAAGAAGCGATGCAGAAGGAGTATGATGCCTTGATAAAGAATGGAACTTGGAAGCTGGTTGATCCGCCTTTGGGAACGAAACCAATTGGCTATAAATGGGTCTACAAGAACAAGTACAAAGTAGATGGCTCACTTGACAAGCACAAGGCCAGGCTTGTGGAAAAATGATTTGCACAGAAAGAAGGAGTTGATTATGAAGAAAATTTTGCTCCCATAGCAAAATGGACCACCATCCGGACTCTCTTTGCCTTAGCAGCTCAGAGTGGATGGAAAGTCCACCAGATGGATGTAAAAACAGCCTTCTTGAATGAAGATCTAAAGGAGAAAGTTTATATGTCCCAGCCAGAAGGATTTGTGATAAAGGGTCAAGAACACAAAATTTTCAAACTTGTAAAATCCTTGTATGGCCTCAAGCAAGCACCACGAGCCTGGTATGAGAAATTGACCGAGCATCTTCTGAAACTTGATTTCAAACACTTTGATCTTGATGATGCAACTTTGTTTGTTAAGAAAGTTGGAAAAACAGTTGTATATCTTGTGGTATATGTAGATGATCTTTTGATAACAGGAAACAATGAGAGCTATATTGCATCTATGAAGAAAGAGTTGAAGAAAGGTTTTGAAATGACTGATTTGGGTCATGTTCATTACTATTTGGGTATTGAAGTAATTCAACATCCTAAAATCATATTTCTTTCTCAAAAGAAGTACATTGGAGATCTCTTGAACAAATTTGGCATGGATGACTGTAAACCCTTAAGCACTCCAATGGAACAAAACTTGAAGCTCACATCTATTGAAGGGAAGGAATTTGAGGATGCAAGTAAGTATAGACAGCTTGTAGGAAGTCTTATCTATCTGACCACCACCAGACCTGACATTTCATTTTCTGTTGGAATCCTCTCAAGGTTCATGCAAAAACCTTGTGAAGGACATTGGTCTGTTGCAAAAAGAGTGCTAAGGTACTTGAAGGGGACTCAAGACTTTGGACTCAAATATACACAGGTAGGCGACTTCAACTTGACCGGATACTCTGATTCAGACTTTGATGGCGACAAAGAAACAGAGGTGTCTACTACAGGTTACACCATGAGTCTCGGACCAGGAGCTGTCTCATGGAGATCACGCAAACAGTTAGTTCCAGCAGATTCCACGAACGAGGCAGAATATGTGGCAGCAGCTGAAGCAACAAAGAAAATTGTGTGGCTCCGGAAAATCCTGGAAGATTTTCAGATGAAACAAATGTATTCCGTTCCACTCATGATCAACAACACTTCTGCAATAAAGTTGGCCAAGAACCCAAAGTTCCATGATCGAACAAAGCACATCAATAGAAAGTACCATCTCATTCGACATCATGTTCAGGCCAAAACCATCCATCTACATCATTGTTCCACAAATGAGCAAACTGCTGACATCTTCACCAAAGCACTTGGAAGAGAAAAGTTTGAAAAGTTCAGATCGATGCTTGGACTCACCAACATCCCTTCGGATTAAAGGGGGAATGTTGACACCTAATCCTATGGATGGGTGTGCATATGTATTTTTGTATATTATTTATTATTAGGAAATAAGGAAGGCCAAGAGTCATTGGGAGATGAATCCCAATAGCCTCACCTCCCATCTATATAAGCATGTACATTATTCAGCTAATACACATTCTAGTTTTGAGGAGTTACCTCCTGGTTTGACAGTTTTATTCCTCCAAGGCATGATAAATAGAGCATGGAAGCTTCATTGTATATATTGGAAATTTGCTAAGCATGCTATGATATAGACTTCGAGTTTATTGGTGAAACTGGTTGTTGGTGCCTTGTGATGGTGTTGGATTGTGCTTCTATGGATCAAGCTCACTCTTAGGGTTCATTAATATTGTTCAAATGGTGATGTATTCCATATTTATGTTTGTTTTCTTCAGTTATTCATTGTGTTTATGGTTCAATTATTCATAGAACATAAATAGAGAATGGCATTTATCTTCTTGATACCCTACTTCTGCTGCTTTCTTGACTTCTATGTTTTCTTCCTCAAATTTTGCTAAAGAAATTTTTAAATTCTTCTTTAGTCTTATTGATATGTTATGTTAGAATGCTATTTGTTTCCAAGTGATTTTTAGAGAATCCTTCACTGCTTTCTTAGCTTACTTAACTGTTGTTTTTAAGACTTGGTTAGCCTAGTTGATATTGAGGAATCCTTCAATGCTCTTCAAGTTCTATTATGCTATCAGCTTAGAAGCTTTTTATTTTTTATTGGTTTGTTAAAAGATCCTTTATTTCCCATTTAACTCACTATGTTCACAATTCCATGTTACTTCACTCTCCCTTGACCTAATTAGATTCATTTGATCTTGCCAAATTGCCCTTTGAGCTATCCTTGCTTCATTTTTACACTTTTCAAAGACTTTTGTAGACCCCATAGCCCGATGGATTGATATTCCCCACTCTATTAAAGTACTTAAATACTTTCCCAACCAATCAAAACAAACAAACAAACCAAAAACTTAACAACTAGCCTAAAATGAAAACTAAAAAGCAAACAAGTTCATATCCTTTGCACAAAATAGAGAGAGCCCTCTCTGAGTCTAGGAAGGCTAGGTCCTAGGACTCCAAAGACTGGTCTGATGTTACCCCTGTCCATTTTTTCTCACCAATCTAACAAATTACAGGGACCTAACATTTCTGAAACTACTTTTACAAAGAATCGATAAAAAAAACTAGGAATCACTTAGTATCTTGACGAAAAAATCCACCCTAGCTCTGGGGTGAGACTGGAGGGGAAAACTCTGCCGATCACTTGTGTCGAGAAACAAAAATGAATCAGTGAGACAAAAAGCCTTCTAGGATAGAAATCGTTACCAAAATAATAGGCTTACCTAGGTTGTTACATACTTGATGGTCTTACTTAGATCATTTACATCATAAACATGAAGAATGGGTTTACCTCATTTATAAACATGTCGAATGATGATGGAATATGAATGGTGTGAACACCTCGAACTTGATGAATCCCATTTGAAAAAATGGGGTTTACTATTTGTTGAAGCCTCGAAAATCACTGCTACAACATTGGGGGATAACCACCCGGTCCGGACCTTAATACAGTTCATTTTCCGTTTATGATAGTGGCTCCGACTGGTTTAACTAGGTCCAGTTCCCTTTTCCCTATCGCTATTGGTTTATGATGTTTCCTTAAATACCAATAGACAGGGATATCAGATCAATTCTTCTTGCTGATCAGGCAAGAGAATGACCCTTAAGCTGATTTGGGTTCAGCGAAACCACAACTAAGATTTTGCCTCTTTGAAAAGAGGACTTAAAAGAATGTAAATTTAATCTAATTGCAAACTTATTCTATAATGCAAGCAAAAAGAAACTAATCTAAATCCTATCTCAATCAGGTAGATGAAAATCTAACCTAATTAAGAGCAAGATAATTAAGTGATGAGAATTAAAATATGTCTGGCTTTTAATTAATGTCAAACTAACGAAGAAATTCAATTAGCTCACATTTGTGAATACCAAAACACATTCTATTGAGACCATTTGACTGAAATAATAAATCAACAATACTCCGGAAGAAATTCACAAAAATGATATCGATTGACAAATCAGTGAAGCCAATAATTAAACAATGATATGTGGAAGAAATTCACAACACATTACTATTTAATAAATCAGTTTTATAAGACAGATTTCTGAGTAATAGCTACTCAGAAATCAGAGTGTAATTCATAAGAGCGGGGATACATAACAATTTGAGACAAATTATCCATATCAACAGAAATGCCAAAAACATGAATAAAATGAAACAACAATTTTATTAACATAAAAATGAAGTTGATATTTGTTACAGAAATGCCAAAAATACTAGTTAATTGAATCTGCTTATCTGATCCTGGTCTCTAACAGTACTTTACATTATTTGAATTTCTGCTTTCAAGACAAGAGCTGCAGAAATGCAAACTCTGCCCATCATGCATAATTCAAGATATAAAGAATAAACCCTCATTAATGTTCAGATCTGAAATTTTCTCTCCTCCCCATCTACAACTCTAAATCCCTATTACAGACATGCTTTTAGAAGTCTGGAATTGCAGAGGAGAGCAACCCCTTTTACATTTTGCAATCTGCAATTTATAATCTTTCCAAAAGTATTTTTAGAAGAGAGTTTGTTGAAGAAAAATCTGCCCAATCCAATTTTAATTGCTCAAAAATTCCAATCTTTAATTGCTGGATTCTTCTCACTGATTGAAATCTTTTTCCTCAATATCCCTTTTATTATTTTTTCCTGCAAAAAGGAATTAAAATGAATTAAGATGCAACAATAAAATCTAAATATTATTTCTAACATTAAAACAAATCCAATCAAATTCTATTTAAATAAATAAAAAGGAAATTTGAGCTTCTTATTGATACTCATAACGATCTTAATTAACCAAGGATATATTGATGCATGAATCTGCAATTAGAAGAGGCTGGGCAAATGAAAATGAAGAAAACAAAACTCTGAAAATTGATTTTATTTTTAGAAATTCGGAGCTTGATCTTCTGTTGATTTTTGACCCAATAAATGATCAAATATGTTATTGAAACCTCCTCAAAAATGTTCTCCTTGATTTTCTCTTTCCAATGAGCTGTCCTAGGCCTCATTTGGTCAAGTAAAACTCAATCTATGAGTCTCCAAAGTTGATAAGTCAAATCTGAAATAAATCTAGAAATTTTGTTGCAGGGCTAAAAAATCAAAATTTTAATTAAAAATCTAATCTAAAATTAGATTCTAATGATCTAATAGTTAATCCCAATTTAATTGTTAATCATAATTTAAACTAATTATTTAAATTAATATTAATCTAACTAATTAATATAATCAGCTATACATAAAAAAATTAATCTAATTAATAATAAATCTAATTAAATTAATTATATTCTACATATTAATTAATTTAATTAATTTAAAATTAATTATTTTAAATATTAAATATTAAATCTACCATTAAATTAAAACTAAACTAACATTCCATTAATATTAAACTAATCACTATACTAACATTAAGATAATATTGAACTAACATATACTAACACTAAACTAATATATATTAACCTACCATAAGAATACTAACTTAACATTATACTAACCTACCTACACTAAAGCTCCACTACCATTCGACTATACTAATATTACATTAATACTATACTAACACTACATTAATATAAAACTAAACTAAAACTAACAAATAACCTACTACTAACTAATATAAAACTAACATTACACCTATAATAAACTAACGTTAACACTCCTAAGTTATAAGACTTACCATTAACGTTAATAACTCATCGTATGGAATTAATGCTATTCAATCACATCGGGAGATTCGAGAGTCATCGCATCAGGATAATATAAAAGAGTCTAATCGCAATCAGGGTTTTTTAAGTCATCGGGATTATTTGAAATGCATCCCATGAATAATTTCAATGCGATGCTAATATTAATACTACACCTACCATTATTCCCTTTATACTCACGTGTGAGTGAGTTAAAAGTAAAACAAAGTAAGGCATGGGTGAGAGCCATCGCAATCGGCAATCGAGAGGGGGAAGGCTATCGGAGTTTTTTAGAAACGCATCCTATGAAAACTTCCGATGCGATGTTGTTTATTTTTTTAAATCTCCGATGCGATATAATTTTTGTTTTTTGTTTTTTTGTTTTTTTATAATTTTTTATATTAAATTTTAATGATGTTAAGTTAAATTATGAATTTATCTAAAGTTTATTTTCTCATCTAAACTACAGTTACTTTGATAAGAATGAACTACAGCCACTTCAACATTTTAGATTTTTTCGAGATTAGTAATTTATTTGAAAATTGGAAAATTGGAATAAATGACTGAAATCCCGATGCTTTATGATTTGGCTGTATGAGTAAAAATAAAAATTGTTAGTAATAACTAATCTAGGGGTTAATATTTAAACTAGATGCATTATTAAACTCCGCATTTTTTAACCCAGGCGACATAATTGATTAGACTTCAAAGGAGTTCTATTTACAAACCGTTTGACCAAATGAGACGAAACAAGCGTCAACAGGAAGCTCATAAAAATTCGATTTCAACCAAGCAATCAAAATAAGAATCTGAAGAAAATGAAAAAGTAACAAAATCGTAACATAATTGACTTAATAAAATCCTAAAAGGTGTTTAGCCAAAAAAATTATAGAAAGGGTCCCCATTATTTGATGTGAACAAGTTAAAAATGGGGGGTTGTTGTACCGTACAACAATTGGCGATTCACAGGAAGAAACAGTTATCTCTGTTTGATATAAATGAAATTTTCCTAAAATTAAAGTAAAAATAATTAAAGAAGAGAAAAATATTTTTGGAATGCTTGACTAGGTTCATTAATCTGAATAAAAGCAATAATCATCTTACTATAATTTTCTTTAAATTCCTCATAAATTAAAATATTTCATAACTCTATATCAGTCCTTAATTAGTTGTAGAGATAAAGCAGGGGAACTTTACAGCTTAGCTTTTAAAATGTACTCATTTGTCATAGGTAGAGCCACTGCTGCCAGCAAACATCTATAGTCTCGACAGGGTTACCTTTTAATCATGAATGATTCAGAATCCTATCTATTTGAGAATTATTGACCTAGAGATAAATCCATTTATATATGTTTATTTTTTTTATTTTTTTATTTTTAATTCTTAAAAGTCATTGTCCTGGTTTGGTAGCCAGATAATTGGCAATGCCATTCACTGGTTATAATTGAATTGAACAAGCTGGCTCGTGATGATACCCCTTGTCTTACAATTGTTTGCAATTATAAGCCATTACCCTGGTTTGTTTAGCAGTGTTGGTAATGTCAGCCTATTTTTCCCCTATGATCATGGTAAGCAGGCTCATGATGAGACCTCTTATCTTTTAAGTTTTAAATATATTTTTGGATTACACTCTAGAAAAATAAAACTCTTTTAAATAGGGAGAATCATTAACTCTTTAAGAGTTCAGAATGACAATTTCAGAGTTAAAAGTGCTTTGCTGTAAAGTGTCTTTACTTGGTTAAAAATAACTTTTCTTGACTGATAATAGAATTTTGAAATATCTTAATAAAATATTGAAATATCAAAATAATTATAATTTTGATGAAAAGGAAATTTCCGAGATTTCATGATACTTCGTCAACTTCTCTTGTTTTGTAATCTCTTCCTTAAGTATGTCTACCTTTATAATAAGAAAAACAAATTTTGCTAAGAGATTTAAGAAAAAGCTAATAGGAGACTATTAACAATTTTTTCTATGTATGCCAACCATTGTTAAGTAATAAGAAGGCCTTCCATATAAATCATGGCAAAGTCACCGAAATCAAAACTGACAACCAAAAGAAAATAATTCTTAAGTTAAAGTGAGAAAAGAAATCAGCAAACAAAAATAAAAATGAAGCAATTAGAAAGTGGAAAGGAAAATCCAAGTTTTTGAAATACAAACTCTAACAAGAATGTTTATACCAATGTCTCAACAATATGAAGTAAAATAAAATAATCATGTAATCATTCCTTCCTATGTCGAGATCCAGAAAACTTATACCTTGCAGGGTTGTAAGTGTTTTAGGCTGTAGATAGCAGTGATCATAAAATTCAGCCATAATGAAAAATTTCTGTCTGATGTCAATCTTTTTGTTTCAAAGCATTATCTTAATCATTTTATAATAAAAGGAATGCTTTAAAGAAAAAAGATTAAAGGTTCAGAAACTTCCTAGTGTAGCTGTTTCGACGAACACTGTCGTTGCTTCTTGAAAATAAAACCAGGAGAAGAGTATAGGGCTTTCCAAAATATGATTTGGTAGATGATTGAAAGCTTTTATGAAGAGCTGTAAAATAGGTTCAAATATCAACATAAAAACAAAAATGAAACTAAAGTAATGAAATGAAAATTAATGAAAGTGGGTGCATGAATCTTACCATTGGATAATTGCACTTGATATTACCTGAAGCTATCAATTTCTCCAATACTAGCTGACTTCTTCTTTTAGTTGACATTAAAAATATGAAGAAGGTAAACTAAACAAAATCCTATAGCCCAAAATCATTATTTATTTTATTTAAACTAAAGCAAGCAGTAAAATGTAAAAATGAAATGCTTTGTGTTCAAGGGAATTGAATTTAAAACAAATGCATCAGAAATGAGATTAAGAATTTGCGGTGATGAATATTCTCAAAATATTATAAGCTCTATACAAATTCCATAATTTTATAAATTGTCCAGAATTAAGACCAAATTTAAGATAATGAAATTTAAAATAGAGAGGTCTTGAATTTCATATTTAATTATGGAATTATTTAAAAACTGAAATATATGAGAAAACAAAAGGATTTGAATATGCTGCAAAGTTGTCATCAATCGCTTTAAATTAACCCAATGCCTTATCGGACGATTCATATTGCATGCGTTGAAGTTTATCGCTTCAGGGGTTGCAGTAGAAAATTGCCGATATGAGATCATGCGACAAGAATATATGCGATGAGATGGAGCGATCATACCATCAAAGAAATTTTGTATTTAAGATCGGGAACCTTCATGTCGCAAATTGTACATTGCTCATCGCATCTCGCGATTTGTATTTTGAGCATTGCACATTGCGCATCACATCTTGGAATAATGACATAACCATGAAAAATGATGAAGTGATTGCGATATCGGCAATGCGATGGATGATGTGGCTTTCAACATTATGATATGAGCAATGAAAATGCGATGAGTGATATTGATATCGGCATATCAGAATGTTGGAAAATAGTCATGTTGGAAATGCCAATATGATTCTTGCGATAGTAGCGATGAGTAATCGACGATTAATAAAAAGTGATAACGATAAGCAATTGGTGATGAATTATCGCATCGCAACTTTTAAAATGAGCGCAAAAGGATGTGTTCAATTTTCCTCCCAATTTGCGATTTGCGATTGAACTTATCACATTGGAGGTCTTTTAAAATTAATCCTTGACTAATTTCATAATTTGTGATTGCAATTAGAACTTTCTCGCATCGGATTTTTTTGAATGGAATAATTAACCTTATGCCTAATGCGATATGTGTGTTTGTGATTTGACCTATCACATCGGAACTTGTGTGATGAAAAACAAACTTTTAAATTTATTCCAATGCGATATGGGATTTGGTAAAGATTGTATGAGGTAAGACTTCGGAAGTTTCGCATCAAAAAATATGAAAATCAAATTGAAACATTTCTAATATGAATCTTGCGATATTGTTTTAAATTTCAATTGGGTTTTCTAAATGAATGAATGAAAGCAAAGTTAAAGAATGCTTCAAATTCTAATGAATCACAAAATAAAATTTCCCTGAATCTGTTGCCAATTTTAAATGGGTTTGCTGCTTACTTCAAGTTTTGAAAACAAATGAAAACCTGCAAATAAAACATAACAAGAATTAAAAATAAACTAATTAAAAGAGAAACTAATAATAGATGAAAATGAACTTGTAAATGCGTACCTGGAAGGAAATTGTCTGTAGATTTACCTTATGAATCTTCCAATTCTTCCTTCGATCTATCAAAATTCTAACTTTGTTCAAACTCATCTCTTATTTATTCTAAATCGGAGTGTGCAATCGGCCTAAATAAAATCTGTTTACTCATGTTCAAGAAATCTGAAACTCATAAAATTCACAAGAAATAAATGTGAAAATAGGCTTCCTTTTGAATTTCAACAATAATTATTTCCTCTGCTCATTCCGAATTATTTTGAGAAAAATCTGTATTGTTATAGTGACTGTTTAATAATTTCTTTAGTAAATAAATATGATGCGTATTACAACATCAGATAATAAACTAAAGGTCTGAATGGGATAAAGCCACTAATTGTGGAAAAATGTCAAAACAGATTTGAATGTGTGCACACAGCAAAATGGACATTCTAAAGGTCAGCTTAGCAAATTTCGAGGAAGATAATATGAACTTCATATGATTACCATGAAAGGTTAGACTGAATAATAATGATTGAGTCAGAATTAAGCTTATCATAGACAGTCATACATTTCATGGGATAAATGCCAAGTGCAACCTCAATTGAATTTTGTCAATACATTATTCAAAAATAGGCAGAGATGTATTCATGGGTAGAGGTATTGTTGCGATAGATTTTGATTTAAAAATAGGAAGGAAGAATTAGAAATTTTATGATGAAAGGTAAATATTTCCTTGAACATGTATATGATATGAGAAGAGCTGATTGCTTCCTTTATTTTTAATCTACAGAATTATTAAAAATAAATTAACTACATAAAACAAACTAACTAAATTAATTCTACTCCTATTCTAACCATATACATGAAGTTGACTAGGTATAGTCATATTTCCAGTGTAACCATTTTCTCACTTTAATCCCTGCATGTATGTACAATTCAAATGTTATAAATAAAAATAGAAATCTTATTGAACTAAGAAAATTAAATCTGTAAGTAAAATGCACAGTTATTGTTAGCAACTTAATGAAAATCTCTTTCTCTTGAAATTTCCTTTCCAATTGAATACCAATTAGATCATAGAAATCTGGATGGATTTCTATTAAGGATTGGGAAATATTCAAAGAAAGAGATAACAGGCCAGATTGTAGATATGAGGTTTTAGATTCAAAGGCTTGGAAGAAATTGTTAGTGTTATGTGTAAATGTTAAGCTATTGACAATTTTCCATGAAGGAAAAGTTTCCAAATATTTTTCAAATGAATTAATGAAAAATGGATGGAAATCTTTCAAATGAAATGGAAAATTATTAATTAAATTGAATTGCTGGCAGATTTCTAAAAATACATTTTCTTGTTGATATTGTCTTTGGGAAGATAGAAGATTTTGATAAAACATTAGCATCGATTGAAATTAAAATTGAAATAGATTTTGATGCTTTTGATTATAATATAAAACTTCAATTTTCCAACAGGGCAATGTATCAATTGAATGTTTGCTAATAAAGTGCTCAATATGCCATCGTAATATATCAAAAATCTGAAAAATAAAATCTGAAAATAAATCTGATTTAATACAAAATAAGTGAGGAAACAAAAATAAAATGAAACCACTATATGTACAACTAATGTTACAACACAATCGGGATCGTTTTGAAATAATTTCTTTTTCACAAGGATTGGCCAGAATTATGGAATTTGAGTAATTTCGAATTCCAACTTGTGAATTAGAAAGAGATTTATGATTATGAATAGGAATGAAAGCTTGATCATGATATGAATCATAAATTGGAATATTTTCTCGAATAGTGAAATCATGAAGATGATTATCTGCTTTAGAGTGAGGATTAGTTGGAATAATTTCTAAATTGAAATGTTCCTCATTCTTAGATGTTATTTGAATTTTCCCATGATGACCCTCTTTAGAAGAACAGAAATCAACATCCTCAATGTCAGAGTAATTATCATAAATGACTTCACAAGATTCTCTATAATTCCCTTCAATCTTATCCAATATATCCAAACACGGAGGAACAAGAATTTCATTTTCATTAATGGCAAAAGAATGATCATTAATTGCTTCTCTATCTTAATAAAAAATTAATGGTAATTCATGTAGATCAGCCTCTGTACTTTCTGAAATATCATTAACACCAAGAGGGGAAAAATTATCATCATTAAAAATATCAGGATAAAGGGAAAAATGTGAATCTGAAATAATGCATTTAAAAATGTTTCTGTTTGAGAATTATTGTACATTATGCTCATTGTAAATTTCAGATTCTAAATCATTCCTTTGCGTAATCATGCTTTTTTGAAGAAGATTTCTTTGCTGCTCTGATTTCAGCATTTGCTCATCATGAAAAGATTTAGAAATTTGTACAACAGTTTGCATTCTATTATTTACTTTGATTGTTGCTTGCACTTGCTGATTTGCAATCTGATTTTCTGAATTTAATGCATAGAAACTTTCAGATTTCAATGCAGGTCTTTCTCCAAAATTGTTGTTGTTTTCTTGCATTTGATTAGAAATATTTTCCAAGCTTTGTGAAACCTCTTCATCGCAATTTATTTGCACACCCAAATTGGAATTCTCATTTATGTTAAAAGGGGATGGAACAAATCTTGAGCTAATTTCATATGGATCAGGACTAGGGGGAAGAGAATAATTATGTTCAAACCAATCTAGTGAGTCTTCTTTCATAGGTTCATTTTTGACATTAAATTTTAAACAATTCAAATGAAGTCGAATATTAACATCTCTAACAGACTCATTTTCATTTCGTAGATATTCAATTTCATCACATACCTGTTCAACATCGTATTCGTCAAATTTACAAATGAAAAGTGTAACAAATTGATCCCAACTATGAATTGAGGCAACCGGAAAAGTTCTACACCAGTTTCTGGCTTCTGCCCCAAATGTGAGAGTAAAAATTATGCATAAAATGCCTTCATCAATTCCTTGAAAATCATAATTTGAAACATTTTGAATAAATTGAAAGACATGGTTAAAAGCAGAATAATTTTTCTTACCATTAAATTTTACCTGAGAGAAGAGTCTTACCACTTCGGGTGGAGTATTGGAAGATGCACGTCCATGTATACAACTCCAAATTGGAATTTTTAAAGGAGTCATTGTAATAAAAATGAAATGTTAGAATTAAAAAACTCCAAAGTAAAACAAATCTCAGGCCCTCCTTCTAGCGCCAAAAATGTTGAAGCCTCGAAAATCGCTGCTACAACATTAGGGGATAACCACCCGGTCCGGACCTTAATACAGTTCCTTTTCCGTTTATGATAGTGGCTCCGACTGGTTTAACTAGGTCCAGTTACATTTTCCTTATCGCTATTGGTTTATGATGTTTCCTTAAATACCAATAGACAGGGATATTCGATCAATTCTTCTTGTTGATCAGGCAAGAGAATGACCCTTAAGCTGATTTGGGTTCAGCCAAACCACAACTAAGATTTTGCCTCTTTGAGAAGAGGACTTAAAAGAATGTAAATTTAATCTAATTGCAAACTTATTCTATAATGCAAGAAAAAAGAAACTAATCTAAATCCTATCTCAATCAGGTAGATGAAAATCTAACCCAACTAAGAGCAAGATAATTAAGTGATGAGAATTAAAATATGTCTGGCTTTTAATTAATGTCAAACTAGCGAAGAAATTCAATTAGCTCACATTTGTGAATACCAAAACACATTCTATTGAGACTATTTGACTGAAATAATAAATCAACAACACTCCGGAAGAAATTCACAAAAATGATATCAATTGACAAATCATTCAAGCCAATAATTAAACAATGATATGTGGAAGGAATTCACAACACATTATTATTTAATAAATCGGTTTTATAAGACAGATTTCTGAGTAATGGCTACTCAGAAATCAGAGTGTAATTCATAAGAGCAGGGATACATAACAATTTGAGACAAATTATCCATATCAACAGAAATGCCAAAAACATGAATAAAATGAAACAACAATTTTATTAACATAAAAAATGAAACTGGTATTTGATACAGAAATGCCAAAAATACCAGTTAATTGAATCTGCTTCTCTGATCCTGGTCTCTAACAGTACTTTACATTACTTGAATTTATGCTTTCAAGACTAGAGCTGCAGAAATGCAAACTCTGCCCATCATGCATAATTCAAGATATAAAGAATAAACCCTCATTAATGTTCAGATCTGAAACTTTCTCTCCTCCCCATCTACAACTCTAAATTCCTATAACAGAAATGCTTTTAGAAGTCTGGAATTGCAGAGGAGAGCAGCCCCTTTTACATTTTGCAACCTGCAATTTATAATCCTCCCAAAAGTATTTTTAGGAGAGAGTTTGTTGAAGAAAAATATGCCCAATCCAACTTTAATTGCTCAAAAATTCCAATCTTTAATTGCTGGAGTCTTCTCATTGATTGAAATTTTTTTCCTCAATATCCCTTCTATTGTTTTTTCCTGCAAAAAGAAATTAAAATGAATTAAGATGCAACAATAAAATCCAAATATTATTTCTAACATTAAAAAAAATCCAATCAAATTCTATTTAAATAAATAAAAAGGAAATTTGAGCTTCTTATTGATACTCATAATGATCTTAATTAACCAAGGATATATTGATGCATGAATCTGTAATTAGAAGAGGCTGGGGAAATGAAAATGAAGAAAGCAAAACTCAGAAAATTGATTTTATTTTTAGAAATTCGGAGCTTGATCTTCTGCCTGATTTTTGACCCAATAAATGATCAAATCTGTTATTGAAACCTCCTCAGAAATGTTCTCCTTGATTTTCTCTTTCCAATGAGCCATCCTGGGCCTCATTTGGTCAAGTAAAACTCAATCTATGAGTCTCCAAAGTTGATAAGTCAAATCTGAAATAAATCTGGAAATTCTGTTGCAGGGCTAAAAAATCATAATTTTAATTAAAATCCTAATCTAAAATTAGATTCTAATTATGTAATAGTTAATCCCAATATAATTTTTAATCATAATTTAAACTAATTATTTAAATTAATATTAATCTAACTAATTAATATAATCAACTATACATAAACAAATTAATCTAATTAATAATAAATCTAATTAAATTAATTATATTCTACATATTAATTAATTTAATTAATTTAAAATTAATTATTTTAAATATTAAATATTAAATCTACCATTAAATTAAAACTAAACTAACATTCCATTAATATTAAACTAATCACTATACTAACATTAAGATAATATTGAACTAACATATACTAACACTAAACTAATATATATTAACCTACCATAAGAATACTAACTTAACATTATACTAACCTACCTACACTAAAGCTCCACTACCATTCTACTATACTAGTATTACATTAATACTATACTAACACTACATTAATATAAAACTAAACTAAAACTAACAAATAACCTACTACTAACTAATATAAAACTAACATTAAAACTATAATAAACTAACGTTAACACTCCTAAGTTATAAGACTTACCATTAACGCTAATAACTCATCGTATGTAATGAATGCTATTTAATCGCATCGGGAGATTCGAGAGTCATCGCATTGGGATAATATAAAAGAGTCTAATCACAATCGCGGTTTTTTATGTCATCGGGATTATTTGAAATGCATCCCATGAATAATTCCGATGCGATGCTAATATTAATACTACACCTACCATTATTCCCTTTATACTCACGTGTGAGTGAGTTAAAAGTAAAACAAAGTAAGGCATGGGTGAGAGCCATCGCAATCGGCAATCGGGAGGGTGAAGGCTATCGGAGTTTTTTAGAAACGCATCCTATGAAAACTTCCGATGCGATATAATTTTTGTTTTTTGTTTTTTTGTTTTTTTATAATTTTTTATATTAAATTTTAATGACGTTAAGTTAAATTATGAATTTATCTAAAGTTTATTTTCTCATCTAAACTACAACTACTTTGATAAAAATGAACTACAGCCACTTCGACATTTTAGATTTTTTCGAGATTAGTAATTTATTTGAAAATTGGAAAATTGGAATAAATGACTGAAATCCCGATGCTTTATGATTTGGCTGTATGAGTAAAAATAAAAATTGTTAGTAATAACTAATCTAGGGGTTAATATTTAAACTAGATGCATTATTAAACTCCACATTTTTTAACCCAGACGACATAATTGATTATACTTCAAAGGAGTTCTACTTACAAACCGTTTGACCAAATGAGACGAAACAAGCGTCAACATGAAGCTTATAAAAATTCGATTTCAACCAAGCAATCAAAACAAGAATATAAAGAAAATGAAAAATTAACAAAATCGTAAGATAATTGACTTAATAAAATCCTTAAAGTTGTTTAGCCAAAAAATTTATAGAAAGGGTCCCCATTATTTGATGTGAACAAGTTAAAAATGGGGGGTTGTTGTACCGTACAACACTATTATGGGGTCGCTGAAAAGGAGTGGTCAACATCTGGCTCTACTTGGGGACACGTTGTTTCATTGAAGAAATGTGAGAATCCAGAATCTACATCCATGCAACACACAAAATTACATAAGTAGCGTCCATCCAAATATCATCATATAAAATTAAGCACATGAAAATATAAGCTCTTCATTTATTGACTATTATACCAACATGAAATGTAATTCTACTCTAACTACAAAACAAAATGTTGAAAGGAAAAAGTGTAATGTTAGAGATACAATACAAAGGATGCCTCTTGGCATCAAATGTGTTCAATATAGTGCACACTAAGCATTTTCCTACTTTTAGGCAAGTCTGTGGGCTATTTATCTAATGTGCCGTGTCCAATATTGCATACGATAGGACCTTGTCTTATCTGAAAATCGAGTTTCTTGCAGCCATCGGATGAATCAAACTACTTCCTTATTCTTTTTATTTTTCACTTTAGGATTTTCTTCCTCGTAGACTGTATTGTTGATTATGTGGAACAATGTGCTTGAGAACTTTTGGATGAAGTACGTAAGATAATTGTGACATGCCTCTCTTCATCCTACATCTTTTCTAGATCATTTTCCATTTCTTCATTAATGTGACCAACCACTTTCTTAGGGCATTCACAACAAGATGAGACCTGCTTTAATTGATTGGGAGAGTTATGATGTACTGAAATCTCCTTGGTTTTCTGCCATCTATCATCTGGATCAGGCTAAAACTTTTGTACATGTGATTTCCTTTCTTCTAACTTCCTATGCATGTAACTCATTTCTCTGCCATGCCTTACTATTAATTTCGTTGATTGAGCTCAATTTTCATGAATATGTCTTGCAAAGTGATATGATTTTCCTTTATATTTTTCATTTCTCAAGTGTTATTTGCTTCCATTTCAATCATATGTTTCATAATAATGGACGTCTGATTAGAATGATTAAATTCTCTTACCTTTAATCTATTTTCAATGGTATCCATTTCTTCCATATTTATAACACTTGGTGCTTGTTTCTTCTCTATGGCCAATAATATACTCTGAAGAGATATTTGATCAACTTCCATGTCGCTTATAATTTTATCATTTTTTTCTTTCATGCCCATGAAGAAATTTTGCTTATAGTTTACCTCTCTCTTATGATTTGCTCACATGGTGGCTAACTGATTGTTGTGATCAAATTCCATGATGGCAATTTCTTCATCATGTATTTCTTCAATGGAATTTATTTGATCAGAGTGATTGAATTCCATGATTGTTATCTTTTCCTCTAAAGCTAATAACTTGCTTTGCATAGAACCAATTTCCCTGGCGTGATTTGCTATTAATTTTTCATGATTAAGTTCCATATTCTCAATGAATTGAGCTTGGTGGGCCTCCATATTATTGATTACTTGAGCTTGATTTAGTTGTATACCCTTAACCATCTGAATCAATTCTCTAACAAAATTATTATCGTTGTCGACACTGATTTGACAACTTCTTTTTGCTTCACCACCATCATGAATTTGTCTTTTCATGCTACAAGTGGATTCATCTTGAGAATTGTCTTGAACTCTAATGTTGATAGTTGAGTTCTCTACAATATCACTTTCATTCCTTTGCATAGTACTAGGGGCACAAGGCGAGCCACCTTGTTTTATATTTTCATCTTTAAAAGCATTAACGATACTTTGAAAAGAATCAATATAATCCTTAGGCTAGTTAATCAACCAATTAATAGCATCACCATCTAAGGAATAGGAAAAGATAAGTATCTTGACCTCTTCACGATTATATTGTAAAGGAAAAAAATATTTGTTTATTACACTACAAGAAAAAAGGACATTGGTGAGAGTCACGCTTGTGACGGACCTTTAAGGTCCGTCACCAATGTCACATATGGTGATGGTCCTTAAAATGTGTCGTTGTAAGTGTATATAGTGATGGTCCTTTAAGGTCCATCACCAAAGCCATTTTCAATGACAATTTTGGTGAGGGTCATTAAAGGCCAATCACTAATTCTCTCTTTGGTGACACATCTAGTGACGAACTTTCAATGATCCTCATGATGCTATTTTTGTTACTTTTGGCGACGGTCAAAAAAAGTCTGTCACCATTGATCATTCCAATGAGTTTTTTATGACGTTATGTGCTTGTTAATATATTTTTTGTCAAAAGAGAATTATTTAATACTATTATTGTGGAGTATTTTTTATAATATGTCTAAGGCCATAGTGGTTCAAGTCAGTCAATTTTTTAAGAAGTAATTAGTGTGTATAATTTCCCTCAAGTAATGACTAGTCGAATAGAGCTTTCCTATGAGTCAACACATGATTCATATCTATTTGGTTTAGTATCTAGAAAATTCCCTTTAGATAAGTTCCCACTAGTGTGTGTAGGAAATATATTATTTAATACATAATCAGGCTCTGTTAATTCTATTAATGAGAAATACCTAACACTCCTCAACAGTCCAGACACACCTTCAATTAATTATTTGGCTCACACTAAAATTTCTTAGAACCAAAAATATCTTGGAAAATATTTGTACCTAGAACATCTTGTCATGACACTGACACCAAAGCACATGGTGGCATGTGCTAGCACAACATATAACTCTCTTAACATGTGTTGGAATGCATGTAGTCCCTAGCATTCCCTGGAACACCTTGGTTGAATGCATTGACATACATTAGCACTTGGCACACAATGCCACTTGGCATGTATTGGGACCTATTATTAGTGTGGTTGGCATGTCCCTTTTGGTTCTTCCTTTTTTTTCCTTGAAACTTCTTGACACATATTGACATACCGTGGCACCCTGCACATCCTTAGAACCCGATATGTATTTGCATATATTGGCACTATTTGGCACATATAATTAGCACACCCCAGAACTCCTAAGCACAATTTGAGACTTCTTGACATGCCTTGATATTCCCTATCATTCCCTACCAATGCTTATCATACCTTGTCACTCCCTCCTTGGCATGAAAACTAACACTCATTAACACTAGTCCCTCGCACACGTTCCTCATGTTCATTAAATTCCATGAATTTTGACCTAGTGCCCCCTTAATGTTTTGTCTTAGTACTCCTTAATGCTCCTCAACATGTATTATCACTCTCTAGCACACCGTAGCACTCTTCAACATGCCCTTCCACTTCATATCATGCATAACACTCGGTGACACATATTGGCACTTGGCACGTGTTGGTGCTTGGAAAGTCTTAGCATGTATGGAATACGTTGACATGCCTTGGTATAATTTGGCATGGTTTAATATTAAATTTATTTGAGATCAACTATTGGAAAGTAGATGAGAAGCAACAAAGGAAGACTTGGCACTTAGAATGCACTAAGACTTTTCACTTGGCACCTATTAGCACCTATTTTTGGTGTGCTAGATGCTCCTCTTGGAAAAGGTAAATTGATGACTTATTAATCCTCTTATGTGTTCATTTCCTTGTAGTTTAACTTATTTGTCCCTTTTGTTGCCTGGATAGTCCTTGAAATGCATTGACACACCCTTTCACGTCTTGGAATGCCTTATCACTTGGCACATCTTAGCATGCTTGACATGCCTTCGCACTATTTGACACATATTAACATTCCCTAGCATGCCTTGGCTCTCATGTCCTCAAAGATAGCATTTACATTTTTTCATGATTTGGGAACCCAATCAATTCCTTGGCTATTACAGTTCATGTGACAATATTGGCTTGCTTCAACCACAACAACTTGACCAATTGCACCTACTACAAGTAGATTATTCCTTGTTTACCTAAGAATTTCCTATAACTCATCTTATGCCACTTGTCCCACTTGACTAGTTACTAAGAGAGGGATTACATGATCTAGCCATGGCCATAAAACAACTAAGCAACATGTTATCACTCAGGTTTTCCTTGAAGTTGTGGAAAAGGAAAGTATACCCGAGGTAACCACAAACCAACCTTCGGATGCAGAATCTAGCCAATCTGCATCCAGAGAGGGCTCTCTCTTTATGATTTATCTTTGTTCTTAGAAAGTTTTAGGCTAGTTATAAGTCCAAGAAATTTGTTTTTTTTTGAATGGTGGAATCCGCCAACTAAGGGCGAGGTTGAAGATTTTCAGTCCATTGGGCTATGGAGTCAAAGGATGGCTTTACTGGATTAATCTTCTACACACAAGATGGCTTTGCAGGGCAAGATAGCCAAACATAGAACAATTTTTAGGAATTAAAGTGGATGGAATGGGTTTTGAAGGGATGAAAGGCACTCAAGAATCTTTCAACATGTTTCAAAAGAAAGAAATGGAATGATTACAAATAAAGAGCAGTGAAGAATTATTTACTATAGTAATCAAAATGTTTAAATTAGCGAAGCAAGAGCATTTAAGAATTCGTTGCTTATAACCAATCTAGAAGAAAACATTTTAGAATAATCACAACTGAACTCAGAGTACAATTAAGTAAATTCTGAGTTATTCTTTTATGTCAATTATTCAGAAATGGACACAATGATATTATAAACATATATAAAACTTAAGACATAGGATAGAAAGACTTATTGAACTGCAATTCGACGCATGAATCCTGCAAAAAGTCCTGAGCTTCAAATAGTCATCCAGCAAGCCACAAATAAATTTCTCCAAAGCACTTTTATTCCAAAAACATCAATGTCACAGCAAAGTAGTAGAATCCACCCAAAATACTTCCAAGATTGAAGTATTTATACAAATTCTAAACTAAAATATCTTGAAAAAATATCAAGATTAGTTCACAAATCTCTCCAACTATTTTACATAAATAGAACTTAAGTAAAGGAAACTAAAACTAATTCATCTATTTGGCACTATTTTGTATGGATAGGTAATGAAAAAGAGGAGAATTCGAATTTGACCCAACTCTTAGTTGATGATGAGGCATCCAAGTCACTAACTGCTTCCTTTCTTTGTGCAATTCTGCTCCAACAATTCTGCAAATTTGGGGTCCAATGATACCTTTATATTTCTCAATACGTAATAGATATGTAAAAATTGAAAGAGGTTATTGTAGATAAATATTTTGGTGAGATAAACCTCTTTCAATTTCCTAAAATGCCTCTCCAGATTTGCACAATAGGCTCTGAAAAACGATGTGTAAAACAGAGTTTTACAGAGTCTGAAAAATAGCCTCTAAAGATGTGCATGTATCTCTCAGTCTGAAATAAATGTCCAAAAAATGAGATATTTTTTTGTATATGGGTCTCTTAGGAACAAAAACCTCCTTCATTTTTGTAATATTTATTTCTGATTGGCCACAATATTCTCTGCAAAATGATGACTTAACAGGAATTTTCTGCAAAACGTGCTTTCCAACATTGTTTAATATTTCCAAAACAATAATGGCTGTTAGAAAAGTGAGAGAGGTTTTTGTAGATGGCCCTCGTAAGAACATAAACATCTTTTAGTTTTGTAAAATTCATCTTGTATTGATCACAATAGTTTATGTAAAACTATGACTAAAATATGCAATTTCTGCAAAAATGTTCCTTCTTGTTATGTTTTTTCATCTTTTTACTTTCTTGCTCTTTTGACTGTTTTACTTTCACTTTAGACAAACCTCACTATTGGTGAAAGTATTCTCATCTTTTTTTACCATTTTATTGCCTTCTGTATTTAATTTTACTGTTTACCTTTGACTGCTCTGTAACTTCATTTTAACTTTCACTGACTTTTACCTGATACACTTTAACCACTGATACTCTTTAGCTGTTATGCTTTCTAACCTCTGTTTGAATAGATTTGATAACAATCTTGTAGTAAACAAATATTATGACTAGTATTAAGATTGTTTATCCAAGGATGTGATCTTTTGATCACCTCTTCAGGGGACAACCGAGTAGATTTTTCAAGCAATTCCCCAATGGACAAGGGAGTGAGGTTTTGACCAGGTTCAAAATGGAGCATCATTCAAGGCTACAGGAACTCCCATTTTGGTTCTTGTGGAAAAATGGAAATTTGGCTAATGGTGAGGAATTGAGTAAATTCACGGGAAAAACAGGCCCATTTGCAGATTTAGTAATTCAATTACAGTTCTCGGGGTCACGGAATGAACTAGTAATTAATTCTAACTCTGTTTCAGTGAAGGAGAAAAGGAAAGCCGAGATTTCAACAAAGTTCAGTTTGAATTTAGGGTAAATACCTATTTTTGGAGAAAACAACGTTTGGATAGGTGCCAGCTAAGGTAGATAATCTTCTGAGAGGCTTGTCTGCAATCTTCTTCGAAAGGATAAGGTAAGTGGACTTCACAAATTCGAATTTTGAATTTTTCTACGTGGAAGGCGTTTTCTTTCACTGGCGTACAAAATGATGAAAAAGACATGAATGTTTTGTTTTATCGGCAAAGTCAAATGGGGGGGACTTTTTATTATTTTTATGGGATGACGTCACTGATGTACGATGGATGCGTCACCGAGGTCGGGCGGTAAGCGGTAAATTCCGCACCGCTTTCGGGAGCAGGCGGTTTTCCGCGGGGAGGCAGCGATTCCATTCGGAGATCAACACGTGGCGGGTGCACTATTTCGAAACCACCGTGATCCTGTGCGTTAACGATCGGATGATGGATGGCTAGCGGAATTACAGTGGGCCGTTGATCTTGGAGCAGGCGATCAGACGGATGATATGACATGAAGTTGGTGGGGTATTTAATGTGCGGGCCCAAAAGAATTAATGTTTAATTAATCATTTCGCGTGGCATCTGATTGGTGGAGGGACATGTTATTAATTAATCTGGGTGATTAATTAATTCCATTGATTTACGAAGGGTTGGGGTCAGAGTTTTGGGTTTTATTCGTTTTTTTGTTTAAAACATAAAAATATATATGTTTAAACCTTTTCAAACATTTTTATTTATATAGTAATAAATCGATATGATCCATCACCATAGGGAGCGGGGATAGTTATAGAGATATGTTTTTACCCAAAGGGCATATATATTGGGGTTTTTTTGTTTCAAACATATAGAATTAAATACTTTGGCTAAAAACTTATATTAAGGGGGTTTTTTGGGCTATTACATAAGAGGAGTTATAATTAATAAGAAAAGGTGATTTTCATGGGGATTTAATATATAAATTAGAATGTTAATATGAAAAGGGAACAAGGGAAACTCAAAATACTTTACACAACTAGGAAAGTGAATATTTCTGAAGCAAATTGTATTATATCAACTTCAACACTTAGACTTAGAATAGCAAGTAATTTTGAGGGATTTTTAGTGAAATATAACATATTTTTCCTAAGTAAAATGGAATTTTACTTAGGAAAAAATTAAAAGTGAATGAGTGTAATGATGAATAACTTCAAGTACTTAGGTCTTTTCAATTATTGGGCCGAGGGTCCGGTCCCTCCAAAAGTCAAGGAAATGCCTTGAGCCCCTTTAATCTTCAAATTCCTTAGCACTTAGGGGAAATTAGCGAATTGTTAGGGAAAAAGTGAGATGGGAAGTTAATGATTTTGACCTTGCTTTGTTCTGAAATTCTGCCAATGTAGTGTTCTTCCTTTGCACTTGGTGATGAAAGTAAAATATTACAAACATTTTAAAGCCATCATTCATCACATGAGAATTTGCAATGCCATCTACCTACCCTATCTACTTTCTCTACCATTTTCTCTTCTTTATTAGGGTGCACTTAGACTGGAAAACCCTTATCAATCTTCTTTTCCTTTTACATGGCAAACCTACCTAAGTTTACACTTATTACATCCAAGGGCTCAGATTAAACTGTTGAGCTCCTTTTTATTTACTCTACCTATCTACTTATCTGCCAAGATTAAACTGTTTGGCCAGATATTTATTCTCTATTCTACAACATGAAATTGAAAGATGAATTAGCCAAGATTAAACTGTTTGACTGTCCGTAAATTGTGGCATAGGATACAATTTGCACACATTTTGTTTATTACATCAGAGTAAAAAGTAGTGGCATTTAGACTTGCACACTTTCCTTGGCATTTCTTTTTGATGGGGTTCATTTCTTTTACTTTTTTTCCATTTTTATTCTTTTTACCCTTTGATTTTTCTTTTAGGGTATACCCTCTTTACATTTTTCAAATTTTTTGATTTTTTGATTTTTTTGAAAATATGGAACACCTTTGCAACAAGAAAAAGGTTTGAACATATTGCATAGTTCATCAAGTCAATCATGAAAAATGACACCTATTGGTATAGGAGTCTAAAACTGGCTCCACTTGGGGATGGCTTTTCCTGGTGAAAAGTCAAGAACAGCAGGTCAGTTGTCCTCATCCATTGACCTTGGTGAACCAGTAAATGTCTTCTGTCTTCTGTAAACTGAAATCTGATCTGAAACTAAAACAACACACAAAAATTTTCAAACCAACTTAATGAAAAACTAGCTGAAAATTGAAAATTAAAAAAGAAAAATGCTCAAAATTCTGAGCTTATTAACACTCATCTACCTACTCAATCTACTGTTCAACTGCTAGTTAGGTAAAATGAAATAGCCAATGCAACCATTCAAGCATTATGTACTTTGATATATTTTGTTGCATTTTCTTGTTGATTATCAAAATTGTACTTCTGCAACCTATTAGAAACTTGTCAACAAATGAGAGGATAAGGAAACATTTGATTTCCTTTGTTGACTCTAGAAACTGTACAAAAGGATCTTCCAAAATATATACACTGATGTTTAACTGATCTGAACAACTGTACATCTGTTTTGGATGGCCTCCATACCATGAATATGAAATGCTATTTTCATCTTTATCTCCCTGTAAACTTTCAGATAAGATTTGTGATGATATTCCTACTGATTGTAATGTTTGAGTGTTGAATCCTTTATCATCTTGATTCTGAAAATCATAGTTAGTTAATAGAGGAATGCTTTGAATTCCTTCAATATTCAACATATCTGCTATTGGATCCTGAAAATCTTGGGAAAATTGTTGGAACCTATGACATATAAAATTCCATGGGACTTCATAAACTTCAACAAGTTTCCCATTCTTTTCTTTAAATATGTTATACCACATTTCTTTTAAAAGCTGAAATGGTTCAAAAAATAGTGGTATGGAACTTTCTTGTGTCATTTGATCATTTATTTCAATGGGAACTGATAACTGCAATTGTGAAACTGAAAAATCTTGATCAATAGTTTCATTATCTTCTTTGTTTTCAATCACAATTCCTAAAGATTGCTGATTATTGATGGCATGATAGTTTTCTCTAATGAACTGAAATGAAGCAAAACAAAGAGGTAAAGAATCTTCACTTATTTCCACATTTTCTGTTCTTCCTTCCTCACTCTCATGGCTGATCTGTATTGGCTGATCACTGTCTTCAATCTGCTGAAACTGTATTTCTTCATCCTCCAAACTAGCTTCTGATATCTCTGTAAAGTTAGCTTGACTTTGGAGAACATAACTATCATCATAATGATCATACTTAGGCAAATCATCAAAATAAGGAATGTCATCAAACATATACATTAGAACAACAGATTCCTCTTCCTCATATTGATTTGTAAATTCATTTTCTGATTTATGATAATTTGAATTAAGAGGAATTTGTTCATGGCTATCAACCTCTTCTATTTCTTCATGGTGATTTTGAATAAAAAATTCTTCTTTCATAGTGATCTCCTGTGTTATTTCATCTAGTTTTCTTATCAAAAGGTTGAGTTTTACCTCTGCAATGTTTTTCGTTTCCTCTTCTTCTACTTTCAACTTTTCCTGTTTGATTTGGAGATTAACTTCCACATCAACTGCAATATTTTGCATCTGTACAAGTGTTTTTGGATCTCTTTCTCTTAACCGGAATTCTATTTCTGAATCAAAGGCACTTGGATAATGCAAGAGAGCTGAATTATGAGGAGGTCTAATATTTTCTGGCATTGAATAATAAACTTGATTAAATCTGTCAAAAAATTGTTGTATCGTTTCATTTGAATGTCTTTTTAATTGATTATATTCTTCCATGATCACAAAATGATTAACTTTTATTATCCATCTATCAAGGAAAAGTTTGATAAACTGTTGGAAATTTGAGATGCTAGCATTAGGAAGATTTTTGAACCAATTCTTTATTCTATTTTGCAAAGAAAGAGCAAAAAGTCTGATTTTAACATCATCTTCATCAATCTCAAATAAATCCAAATAATTTTCAAAACCTTGAATATGTGTTTGGGCCGTGATACCATTTTCTCCATCAAATCTAGGAAGATACTTGTAGTATTTTTCAGGAAAATCATGGAGTAAAGGAGGTAGAATAAGGGGCTTATATCTATCTGGAACTATATATGGCACAGGGATATGTACAGGGATTGTAAGATCAGTCTTGATTATTTGAGGCTTCTTAATTGGAAAATGATCATCATTAGATTCATAAGAAAGTTGCTCAAAGAGATTAGGAGAATTATTACTTACAATCTTCAAAGGAAAATAATTAAAAACTAATCTAAGATCTTCTATAAAATACAATATACATTGAAAAAATTTCTTAATGAGAAAGAATATAATGTCTTGGATTAAGATCCAAGTTGAAAGCCTGATCTTTCCATATTGTCCTTTGAGGTTCATTCCTCCAGTGGAGTCTTGATTGTGAAATTTATTTGGAGTCGCCAGGTGGATGATTTTAACCTTTGTGTGTCTGATCCCTGTCCACCATCATAGATCAGATCTAAACCTGTAAAACAATTTTGAAGAAAAATTTAGTTCTTCAGGAAACCAAACTTTGAGTATTTTATGATTATTTTGTTTTTTTATGAATTTTCAAAACAACTTCTATGATTTCTTTAAGAAATTTAAGATTTTTAATTAAAATTTTCTCAAAGATTTATTGAACTAGAGAGTCTGAATGAATGTTTGAAACTAAAGTTCATTTATTACACTAAACCAGAGAAAGACTGAAGCAGCATTTATTTACTGTGCAATTGCAGAGAAAAATCATTTCAAAGGCTACCTGGCTGATCTTCAGACTCTGTCTGTAGCTTATAAGCAAACAATAGTGATAATAAAGATATTCAGATCCCCAGTATGGTCGCCACTATGTTATCACTCAGGTTTTCCTTGAAGTTGTGGAAAAGGAAAGTATACCCGAGGTAACCACAAACCAACCTTCGAATGCAGAATCTAGCCAATCTGCATCCAGAGAGGGCTCTCTCTTTATGATTTATCTTTGTTCTTAGAAAGTTTTAGGCTAGTTATAAGTCCAAGAAATGTGTTTGAAAATGGTGGAATTCGCCAACTAAGGGCAAGGTTGAATATTTTTAGGCCATTGGGCTATGGAGTCAAAGGATGGCTTTACTGGATTAATCTTCTACACACAGGATGGCTTTGCAGGGCAAGATAGCCAAACAGAGAACAATTTTAAGGAATTCAAGTGGATGGAATGGGTTTGAAGGGATGAAAGGCACTCAAGAATCTTTCAACATTTTCAAAAGAAAGAAGTGGAATGATTACAAATAAAGAGAAATGAAGAATTCTTTACTATAGTAATCAAAATTTTTAAATTAGCGAAGCAAGAGCATTTAAGAATTCGTTGCTTATAACCAATCTAGAAGAAAACATTTTAGAATAATCACAACTGAACTCAGAGTACTAATAAGTAAATTCTGAGTTATTCTTTTATGTCAATTATTCAGTAATGGACACAATGATATTATGAACAAATATAAAACTTAAGACATAGGATAGAAAGACTTATTGAACTGCAATTCGACGCATGAATCCTGCAAAAATTCCTGAGCTTCAAATAGTCATCCAGCAAGCCAAGAATAAATTTATCCAAAGCACTTTTATTCCAAAAACATCAATGTCACAGCAAAGTAGTAGAATCCCCCAAAATACTTCCAAGAGTGAAGTATTTATACAAATTCTAAACTAAAATATCTTGAAAAAATATCAAGATTAGTTCACAAATCTCTCCAACTATTTTACATAAATAGAACTTAAGTAAAGGAAACTCAAACTAATGCATCTATTTGGCACTATTTTGTATGGATAGGTGATGACAAAGAGGATAATTCAAATTTTATCCAACTCTTAGTTGATGATGAGGCATCCAAGTCACTAACTGCTTCCTTTCTTTGTGCAATTCTGCTCCAACAATTCTGCAAATTTGGGGTCCAATGATACCTTTATATTTCTCAATCCGTAATAGATATGTAAAAATTGAAAGAGGTTATTGTAGATAAATATGTTGGTGAGATAAATATCTTTCACTTTCCTAAAATTACTCTCCAGCTGTGCACAATAGGCTCTGCAAAACGATGTGTAAAACATAGTTTTACAGAGTCTGAAAAATAGCCTCTAAAGATGTGCATGTATCTCTCAGTCTGAAATCAATGTCAAAAAAATGAGATAGGTTTTTGTAGATGGGTCTCTTAGGAACAAAAACCTCCTTCAGTTTTGTAATATGTATTTTTTATTGGCCACAATATTCTCTGCAAAATGATGACTTAACAGGAATGTTCTGCAAAAAGTGCTTTCCAACATTGTTTAATATTTCCAAAACCATAATGGTTGTTAGAAAAGTGAGAGAGGTTTTTGTAGATGGCCCTCTTAAGAACATAAACCTCCTTCATTTTTGTAAAATTCATCTTTGATTGATCACAATAGTTTCTGCAAAACTATGACTAAAATATGCAATTTCTGCAAAAATGTTCCTTCTTGTTATGTTTTTTCATCTTTTTACTTTCTTGCTCTTTTGACTGTTTTACTTTCACTTTAGACAAACTTCACTATTGGTGAAAGTATTCTCATCTCTTTTTACCATTTTACTGCCTTCTGTATTTACTTTTACTGTTTACCTTTGACTGCTCTGTAACTTCATTTTAACTTTCACCCTGACTTTTACCTGATACACTTTAACCACTGATACTCTTTAGCTGTTATGCTTTCTAACCTCTGTTTGAATAGATTTGATAACAATCTTGGAGTAAACAAATCTTATGACTAGTATTAAGACTATTTATCCAAGGATGTGATCTTCTGATCACCTCTTCAGGGGACAATCGAGTAGATTTTTCAAGCAATTCCCCAATGGACAAGGGAGTGAGGTTTTGACCAGGTTCAAAATGGAGCATCATTCAAGGCTACAGGAACTCCCATTTTGGTTCTTCTGGAAAAATGGAAATTTTTCTAATGGTGAGGAATTGAGTAAATTCACAGGAAAAATAGGTCCATTTGCAGATTTAGTAATTCAATTACAGTTCTCGGGGTCACGGAATGAACTAGTAATTAATTCTAACTCTGTTTTAGTGAAGGAAAAAAGGAAAGCCGAGATTTCAACAGAGTTCAGTTTGAATTTAGGGTAAATACCTATTTTTGGAGAAAACAACGTTTGGATATGTGCCGGCTAAGGTAGATAATCTTCTGAGAGGCTTGTCTGCAATATTCTTCGAAAGGATAAGGTAAGTGGACTTCACAAATTCGAATTTTGAATTTTTCTGCGTGGAAGGCGTTTTCTTTCACTGGCGTACAAAATGATGAAAAAGACATGAATGTTTTGTTTTATCGGCAAAGTCAAACGGGGGGGAATTTTTATTATTTTTATGGGATGACGTCACTGATGTATGATGGATGCGTCACTGGGGTCGGGCGGTAAGCGGTAAATTCTGCACCGCTTTCGGGAGCAGGCGGTTTTCCGCGGGGAGGCAGTGATTCCATTCGGAGATCAACACGTGGCGGGTGCACTGTTTTGAAACCACCGTGATCCCGCGCATTAACGATCAGATGATGGATGTCTAGCAGAATTACAGTGGGCCGTTGATCTTGGAGCAGGCGATCGGACGGATGATATGACATGAAGTTGGTGGGGTATTTAATGTGCGGGCCCAAAAGAATTAATGTTTAATTAATCATTTCGGGTGGCGTCTGATTGGTGGAGGGACAGGTTATTAATTAATCCGGGTGATTAATTAATTCCATTGATTTACGAAGGGTTGGGGTCAGAGTTTTGGGTTTTATTCATTTTTTTGTTTAAAACATAAAAATATATATGTTTAAACCTTTTCAAACATTTTTATTTATATAGTAATAAATCGATATGATCCATCACCATAGGGAGCGGGGATAGTTATAGAGATATGTTTTTACCCAAAGGGCATATATATTGGGGTTTTTTTGTTTCAAACATATAGAATTAAATACTTTGGCTAAACTCTTATATTAAGGGGGTTTTTTGGGCTATTACATAAGAGGAGTTATAATGAATAGGAAAAGGTGATTTTCATGGGGATTTAATATATAAATTAGAATGTTAATATGACAAGGGAACAAGGGAAACTCAAAATACTTTACATAACTAGGAAAGTGAATATTTCTGAAGCAAATTGTATTATATCAACTTCAACACTTAGACTTAGAATAGCAAGTAATTTTGAGGGATTTTTAATGAAATATAACATATTTTTCCTAAGTAAAATGGAATTTTACTCAGGAAAAAATTAAAAGTGAATGAGTGTAATGATGAATAACTTCAAGTACTTAGGTCTTTTCAATTATTGGGCCGAGGGTCCGGTCCCTCCAAAAGTCAAGGAAATGCCTTGAGCCCCTTTAATCTTCAAATTCCTTAGCACTTAGGGGAAATTAGCGAATTGTTAGGGAAAAAGTGAGATGGGAAGTTAATGATTTTGACCTTGCTTTGTTCTGAAATTCTGCCAATGTAGTGTTCTTCCTTTGCACTTGGTGATGAAAGTAAAATATTACAAACATTTTAAAGCCATCATTCATCACATGAGAATTTGCAATGCCATCTACCTACCCTATCTACTTTCTCTACCATTTTCTCTTCTTTATTAGGGTGCACTTAGACTGGCAAACCCTTATCAATATTCTTTTCCTTTTACATGGCAAACCTACCTAAGTTTACACTTATTACATCTAAGGGCTCAGATTAAACTGTTGAGCTCTTTTTTATTTACTCTACCTATCTACTTATCTGCCAAGATTAAACTGTTTGGCCAGATATTTATTCTCTATTCTACAACATGAAAATGAAAGATGAATTAGCCAAGATTAAACTGTTTGACTGTCCGTAAATTGTGGCATAGGATACAATTTGCACACATTTTGTTTATTACATCAGAGTAAAAAGTAGTGGCATTTAGACTTGCACACTTTCCTTGGCCTTTCTTTTTGATGGGGTTCATTTCTTTTACTTTTTGGCCATTTTTATTCTTTTTACCCTTTGATTTTTCTTTTAGGGTATACCCTCTTTACATTTTTTAAATTTTTTGATTTTTTTATTTTTTTGAAAATATGGAACACCTTTGCAACAAGAAAAAGGTTTGAACATATTGCATAGTTCATCAAGTCAATCATGAAAAATGACACCTATTGGTATAGGAGTCTAACACAACATATATTACATAGAAAATATTTCACATGAATGTTCACTTCATATAAACAATAGAACATTAACTAAGAGTTTGCAAGAACCACAAGATGCACAAGGCACACAAGATATAAGCCGACACAAGTCGAGTGCCCTAAAACTTATACACAACAATGTACAATATGCAATTATCTAGAATAGTTTAAAACATGAACATGTAGCCAAAGTGTGCCACATCTAATATAAAAAAAATAGCTAAAGGAAAATTAATATTGTGCCTAGCACAAAGTGATCTCAGCAACTAGGTCATTGGTTGAACAATATTGCACTTCAAGAACACGGTCATGAATGAGATTTCTGATGAAGTGTATATCAAGCTCAATGTGTTTCATACGCTAATGCTAAACTGGATATTTGCATAGCTGAATGGCACTCTGATTATCACACCAAAGTGTAGTTGGATGCTGCAGCTGATGAAGACCAAATTCAGACAAGATCTGATGAAGCCACATGGATTCCTTGTTGTCTCCAACTGCACCATGATACCCTAATTTTGCCGACGAAAGAGAGATGGAACTTTGTTTCTTGCAAGACCATGTAATAGGTCCTGAACCAAGAGTGAATTCATATCCTACCGTAGACTTTCGATCATCAGGGTCACCAGCCCAATCAAAATTAGTGAAACCAATCAACAATGGAGATGCTCCTGCCCTATAATGAATCCCAAACTGAACTATACCTCGAATATATCGAAGTATTATTTTAGCTGCTTTCCAGAGACTTTCATGAGGTTGGTGCATAAACTGAGCAACAAGACCAACATCAAAGGAAAGGTTAGGACGGGTATGGGTTAGATACAAAAGTTTACCAACAACTTGACTGTATAAGGTAGCATCAACTTCAGGGGTGGTATAGGTGACTGAAAGCTTGACTTCAGACTGAAAGGGAGAAGGGGCTGACTTACAGTCTTATATGTGCAAGTGGCATATAAGATCACAGGCATACTTGCACTGAGAAAGGGTAATACCTTCTTTGGATTGAAATACTTGAAGACCAAGGAAATAATGCAAGTGTCCTAAGTTTTTCATTTCAAAATTCTTTTTGAGGCTAGATTTCACATGGTTTATATGGTTGGGATCACTACCAGTAAGGATAAGATCATCAACATAAAGAGCAGATGGTGAAGGACTTCCCTTTCTTGGTGTAGACAGTGTTGTTAGAATGACACCTAGAAAAGCCATTATCTAAGAGAAATCTATCCATTTTGGCATACCAAGCCCGAGGAGATTGTTTGAGACCATAGAGAGACTTCCTAAGGAAACAAACAAGGCTAGATTTGTTTTGGCTAAAGCTAGGGGGTTGTTCCATGTAGATTTCTTCATGCAAATCTCCATGTAAGAAGGCGGATTTAACTTCCATCTGGTCGAATTCCCATTTAAAGCAGGTAGTAAGGGAAAGAACAAGACAGATAGAATTCATTTTGGAAACAGGGGAGAAGGTTTCAGTATAGTCAGTGCCTTCAACTTATGAAAATTCTTTAATAACAAGACGAGTTTTATGTCGATCCACTTTTCCATCTGGTCCAAACTTTATTTTGTAAACGTATTTGCATATGACAAGTTTTCTTCCCTTTGGAAGAGGAACAAGATCCCAAGTATCGTTTTCCGATAAGGAAAGATATTCTTCATTCATAGCTTCATCCCAATATGGATGACCTGAAGCTTCTTCAAAGGTGTATGGATCAAGATTTTCTAGAACTTGAGCCAATAAGGTAGAGGCTCTTTCGAACTGAGAACATGTATGTCATCAATCTGAAGGGTCACCTATAAGAGAACCTGTTCCATCCCAAGTAGAGCAGACCCATCTTGGAAGCTGTGGAGCTGAAGGAATATCTTCAAGAGGTGGAGGAGGATTTTCATCCTCCCCGTTATCATCTGAACTAGAAGGAATGCTATAAAAAACAAAAGAGATAGAGAGAGGTGGAACATATGCTGAATCAGGCTCATAGACCAAAGGTGGCACACTCACCGAACTAGGCTCGCAGGCTGATATATTTTCATCAAATTTTACATATCTTCTAATGATTATATTTTTGGATGTTGGTTGAAGAATTATATATCCTTTGACATCTTTAGAATATAAAAAAAAAGTGCATTTTTCACTCTTATGTTGTAAGGATCTATGTTTCACATCTGGAATATGGGCCCAAGCATCACTTTCAAAAACATGAAAGTGACTTACGTCTGGTTTGATTGAGCTCCAAGATTCTTCTAGACTTATATTCCTTAAAACCTTATTAGGAATGTGATTTACTATGTAATTTTCATATTTAATTGCTCCTGCCCAAAAATTGAGACTAAGTCCTTTAGATTGAAGCATACAATTAACCATACATTTCTTTTAAGGTGCGATTCTTCCTTTCAGCTACAACATTTTGTTGTGGAGTATATGGAACAATATGTTGCAATTGAATGCCATGCTCAGTGAAAAAGTTGATAAATTTTTTGTTAACATATTCTCTGGCATTGTCTGATCTTAAATTAAGAATTTTATGTCCATATTGTTTCACAACAAAGGCCTTAAAGGCCAAGCACATGTTAAAAACTTCGCTCTTGAGTTTTAAGAAGTATACCCAAGTGCCTATGGAAAAATCATCAATGAAAGTTAAGAAGTACTTGCAACTAGAGAAAGAAACAACAGGAAGTGGACCACATAAATCACTGTGCACAATATGCAAAGGGGCAGAGACGTGCCAAGAGGCACGTTTGTCAAAACTATCCAAAAGATGTTTTCTGAGTACACATCTGGAGCAAACACCATCTTGGCAAGATACCATAAGAAGACCTATCACCATATTTTCTTTACATAGAGTTTGAAGAGAGCGATAGTTTAAGTGACCAAATCACTTATGCCAAATTTTTCTCACTTCATCATTATGAGCAGCAAAAATGAAGGGAAGACATGATGACCCAAAGTTGTCAAACTTATACAACCTTGTGAAATCATCAGCAATGTCAGTAGCTAAAATATGTCTAGGATATTTGAGGTCCTTGATTACAACACCATGAGGTGAGAATTCTAGTGTTCTCCCTTCACCTGAATGAGTTATCTGATAAACAGATAGAAGGGCATGGGACAAGGTAGGAATACATAATACATCATTAAACTAGCCATTATCTAGATGAATGGTTCCATATCCTACAACACTAAGAGATCTATCATCACCAACATAAATATGTTTGGTGTTACAATCATTTAAAGAAGAGAACATGCCTTTATTTGTGGCCACGTGGTAAGAAGCTCTAGAATCAATGAGCCACTCATAAGAATGATAAGAAGAAGATACATTTAATGCATAAACAGATCTTAATGCTTGAAAACCACAAGCAGAAAGTGACATTCTTAAAGATGAAGTTGAAGAGTTCTCCAAATGGATGTGGTGCTTCTTCATTGCTGCTTCCAAGGCCTCCATATTCTTAAAAAATTTGGACTCTACATGGCCATCACGATTACAAAAGTTGCAATTTCTATCTGTTTTCTTCCGTTTGTTTTTATTTTCCTTATCAGTTTGGTGATTTTCTTTTTCAGTTTGAGGCTAAAATTTCTTAAGACCCTTGTGACCAACTATGATACTGACAGTGTGCGACCTATAAAATGGACTTCAATGAAGTGTGGGTTTGTGGATGACCTAGAACCATGAGAAATGAAGATCCGAGGATAGAGATACCCTATAATTCTTGTGACCAGCTATGATACTAACAATGTGCGGCCTAGCAAATGAACTTCAATGAGAAGGATTTTGAGTAGTTGACCCATAATCATGATGTTGATTGTTGATGAAGTAGAAGTTGCCTACATATCTTGGAGTGGGAGGGCACATCTCCAAATAACCCAAGCCAAACATTCCTATGCTGAAACAAATGAATGTAAAACATGTGCCTACTAAACGGGGTTGGAGGGCATGTCTCCAAAGGGAACTTGCTCTAAATGCTGCTCTAGATTTAGAATGGGCCTAACTCGGTCAATATAACTCATAATATTTATTAAAAAATGTTTTTTGAAACAGAATGATCATTCTGCATCTTCTCATGTGTTTGAAATCACTATCTGGAGACTGTAGGCTCTCAAATTCGTGCTGGAACTGTCCCGTCGTCCCAAAATTTCTAAAAAAATAGCTGATTTTAAATCATCAATAATTCCCTCGTCTGGACTCCGATTAGACCAATTTTTTTTTTAAATCAGATTATTTTCCAAGGGGATATCATATATATAACCTTTTCTCTAAATTTTCTCACTAAAACCTACAAAAAATTACAGGAGAACCACCATCCACGAATTTTCGTCAGAAAAAATTCTACAACATTGTTGATTTTGAATCAGTGATATCTCCCTCATCCGAACTCCAATTCGGCCGATTTTTTTTTTCAATTTGGGTATTTTTTGGCAAGGAATGAAAATATGGTCTTTTAGTTTATAAAATTTTCACAAAATTCTCATATGTGATCTGCAAAATCGCCACCCAAAAAAAAAATCACGGAGTTTGCTGAAGGTTGCTGCAAAACATTGAAACTGAAATATGATTTAAACCCTCTTTCCCATGGAAGCGAAACCTTTAATATGATACAAATGATATGAATATTGTGGGGAGGCCCCAAATATCTAAAAAATTGAAGTGGATCTGACAAGATCTGCAAAATTACAATGCTAGAAAAAAAGAGAGAAGAAAGCATAGTAAATAAAAGCACAAAGAATTTTTTTATTAAAATAGAGAACAATTGTAGAAGCTACATTGTGGTGGAAAATATATCCTTTTACAAAGTGAGTCTTGTTATTTATAACATTTTTCTAAGTTACAATACCATGGTTAGATACCATAGGTGGATACCATGGGTGGATACCACTTACAATACCATGTGTGGATGAATACCATGGGTGGATACATAGAATGGGTGAACGGATATCATGGATATATGTCACTTACAATACCATGGTAGGATAAATGCCATGGATGGATGAATACCATGGGTGTAGGCCACTTTTCATTTGGATGAGCCTATATGAAAAAATAAATTATGAGTTGGAAAAACTTTAGGCAACTCAAGGGCCAACTGAGTTCAAGAGTACACCCAAGAGTTTCGAAAGAGGTCTTTGTTGTTAGGAGTAAAATTGAATTCCCAAGACACACTCTTGAAATACATTTGGGGTTTGCATTTCTATTTGAAACATAATATCCTTATGTTTAACCCAAGAAAATTAGATGAAGTATGTGTGCAAGCCACACATCTTGAAGCAAGGGAAAAAACATTCAGGAAGAGGGTAGTAAGAAGAATCCATTCAAGGGTAAGGGAAAAGAGAAGGGAGGAAAATGGAAGGGAAAGAAGAATTATAGCATCAAGAAAGAAGGGGAGAAAACTACATGCAAACATTGTTCCAAAGAGGGGAATGATGAAGCCCACTGTTGGAAACTACATCATGAACTAAGGCCTAAGAAACCAAATAACAAGGGGAAACAAAAGATGACTGCCACCACACAAAAATATCTTGGATCTAATTCCAGATATGAGACCAAGATCGTAGCCATGGTTAACAAAGGAAAAGAAGCCATAAAAATTACTAGTTCCTCAAATAGTCACAACAACACTCCAAATGAAGACATGAGGATATAATTGTTTCATGTGAGAGTGATTTAAAATCATACAAAGATTGATGCATTGTTTGATAGTGGGTCACAAGAAAACCTAATTTCAGAAGACTTGGTCAAAAATCTTAACCTTGAAACTGCACCACATCATAAATTGTACCCTTTGGCTTGGATAGTTAAGAATGCCAATTTACAGGCTACAAGGAAATGCATATTTCGATTTTCTATTACTGCAATTGTTTTTAATAAAGTCAAGTTAGGTGTGGTTCCACTTGACATTTTCGGGATTATCTTGAGAAGTCCATATTTGTATGACAGGAAAGTGGTGTTTTATCTCCATGAAAAAAAATATCATTTTCTTAAGGATGGGGTGGGGTACATTGTGAGAGCTCATTGAAAAAATATAAATATTTCTTTACTTAATGCAGGGAAAATGAAGAGGCTAGTTAATGCAAATAAAAATTTTGTGCTTCTCATGATCAAGAAAAAGGATGATGTTGATTATGAATCTTTTGAAGGATGTGATGAAAAATTAAAATCTTATTTGTTTGATGTGGTAAGTCTGCATGGCGAGATGTTTCAAGAACCAAGTGGGTTACCTCCTAAGAGGGGAATTCAGCATGAGATTCAGCTGCAGCAGGATGTTCCACTTCCAAACATTGTATGTATCCGATGTCAATTATGGAGAGTTTGGAAATCAAGAAGAAAATCCAAGAATTTCTGAAGAACAGTATCATACGCCCATCTACTTCGCCATGTGGTTCACCAATTTTTTTGGTACCAAAGAAGGGCGAGACTTGGTGCATGTGCATATATTTTCGTGCACTGAATAAAATCATGGTAAATAATCACTATCCACTTCCATGCATTGATGATTTTATTGATCAGTTAAAGTATGAAAAGTATTTCACTAAGCTATACTTACGAAGTGGTTATCATAAATTTAGAATAACTGAGGAGGACATTTGGAAAACTACAGTTAAAACTAGACAAGGATTGTTTGAGTGGATAGCTATGCCATTCAGTCTAACAAATACTCTAGTTACTTTCATGAGAGTCATGAATGACTTACTAATGCCATTTATAGATGACTTTGTCATTGTTTACTTAGATGATATTTTGATATTCAATAAATCAAGAGATGAACATGTCATGCATGTGAACAAGGTACTTGATGTCTTGAAAAATGAGGTAGATAGAGGGCAATGTTTTTTGAGCCAAGTTTAGTAACGTAAAGGAGTTGAGTTCATTAATAGAGGCATATTGAGGAGTTGCATAATGGGAGGCAAGAGGACCTTCCAAACGTGTTCAAGACATGTGGATTGAAAGGGATATGTGTGGCCACCATAAAAAAGTGGGTCAAGTGTTGTCTTGTTCAAGGTAGATTGATTGTAAAAGGACTAACACCAAGCCCTAGTTGTATTCCTTGTATCAGTGTGATTTTAAAGGGCCATGATCCCTAGTACGAGAGCTCTAGCCTATTCTATTATAGTTTGTAATTTAACGAAGAACGGTCTGAAAAAAGTTAAAAATTTTCATGTGCACTAGTTGATTCCCTCATGTGTGTAGATTTCGTTGTGCAAAGTAGATGTGTTGTGGCACTTGAGTGTGTTTGCATCAAATATTTTAAGACCGAACCCAAATTCTCGTGTGTCGTGGAAATTAAAAATATGCCTTGTTCACCTAAGAACTACATGTAACTCATCTTATACTACTCATGTCCAATCTCAACTGATGCCACTCAATAAGTTACCAAGACAGGGCTCATCATATCCAACTATGGTCGTAAAACAACAAAGAAACATAGTTTACATCTTGACATGCCATAACACCTAAATGTATTAAATTCCTTATAAATATGTGGCATGTGTTAGCATCCCCTACATTCCTTGACATGCTTTTACGCTACCTAACGCACCCTAGAACTTCCTAAGATGCCTTGGTAGTTTAACATACCTTGGCATTGCCTAATATATAACATTTTCACTCCCTCCATAACAGACCTATAACTCATTAACACTCCCTATCACACACTCTTATTCATTAATTTCCATTAATTTTGATCTAGTGCTTCCTTGTGTTTACCTGACGCTCCCTAACACTCCCTAGCATGCATTGGCACACCCTAACACCTGGAAAATCTTGAAATGTCGCCCTAGCACTCTATCATTCCTTGGCACTACCTGACATGCCTTTTCACTCTCTCCTTAGCAGACCTAGAGCTCATTGAAACTCCCAGTCACAAAATCTTATTCATTCATTTCCATGCATTTTTACCTAGTGCTCCCATGTGTTTCCATAGCATTCCTTAACACTCCTTGGCATGTGTTGGTACACCCTAGCAGCCCTGGCCTCTAGCATGCCTTAATAATGTCTAGCATACCTTGTCACTGCCTCCTTAGCACACCTGGAACTCACTGACACTTCCAATCACAAACTCTTATTTTTTCATTTCCATGCATTTTGACATAGTTCTCCCTTGTGTTTCCCTCGCACTCCTAGTTAACACTTCCTTGCATGTGTTGGCACATCTTGGATGCATGACGCCCTAACACTCTATAATTCCATAGCACTACCAAGCATGCCTTATAACTCCTCCTTAGAACACTTGGAATTCGTTGAAACTCCTTGTCATACACTCTTATTCATTCATGTTCATGCATTATGATATAGTGCTCCTTTGTGTTTCTCTAGCACTCCATAACACTCCTTGGCACACATTGGCACATCTTGGCATGATTTCCTAGCACTCTATCATGCCTTGGAATTTCCTAGCATACCTTTTCACTCCCTCCTTACCACACCTAGAGCTTGCTAACACTCCCTATCACACACTCTTATTCATTCATTTCCATGCAATTGAAACTAGTCCTCCATTATGTTTCCCTGGCACTCCCTATCATGCTTTGGTGCCAAACCCTAGCACCTAGCACATATTGGAATGCCTAACATGCCTGGGAACTTTCTAGCATGTGTTAGCAATTCCTCGGATTCCCTGTACACCTTGGCACTCCGTAGTTTTCATGCCCTCATATTAGATAACCTTACCTTTTTTGCGACTTGGGAACCCAACCAAGTCATTGAAAAAAATATTGCTGTGTCTAGCACAAAGTCTCCCTTTGTCTGAAATTGCTTCGTCCATATCCTTATCGAAATCATAGGCTTGCCTCTTGCAAGTCCTATTATGAATTCTCCTAACACACTTCTTCCATGGGACACCTGGAATTCACTAACACTCCCTTGCAAACACCGTTATTCATTTGTTTCCATGCACTTTGAACTAGTCCTCACTTTTGATGACCTAAAACTCTTAAACACTCCTTATCATGCATTAACCCTAACTGGCATGTAACAATGGAACTCCTTAACTGTCATGTCCTCATTGGGACACACTGGAACTCCTTAACTGTCATGTCCTCATAACTACCCTTATTTTTTTTTAGACTTGGGAACCCAACCAAGTCCTGCCTCGACTACAACAACTTGACCAAGTTTCATTCACTACAACTAGACTATGCCTTGTTCACCTATGAATGTCTTATAACTAATTTTAGGTTACTTATGGCCAATATTAACTCATCCCACTTAGCAAGTTACCAAGTCAAGGCTTACGTCCAATTGTGGCCATAAAACAACTGAGAAATATACTTTACACCTTGACATGCAAGAACATCTCGAACGTCTAACAATCCCTTGGCACTATGTGGCACGTGTTAGCATCCCCCGCATTCCTTGACATGCTTTGGATCTCCCTAAAAAACCCTACCATTCCCTGACATGCCCTAGAAATCTAGCATGCCTTGGAATTTCCTAGCATATAACCTTGTCATTCCTTCCTTAGCACAATTGGAACTCACTGACACTCCCTATTACACACTCTATATTTGTTCATTTCCATGCATTTTGAACTAGTTCTCCCTTATGTTTCCGTGGCACTCCCTAACACTCCTTGACACACAATGGAACACCCTGGAACTCACATATTAGCATTCCCAAGCACACCTTGGCACTCATGCCCTCACAACTAGCCTTACTTGGGAATCTTACATTCCCTGGAACACCTTAACACTCCTTAGCTATCATACCCCCATAGATAGCCTTACTTTTTTTGCAACTTGGGAAACCAGCTAAGCCATTATAAAAACAACATTGTGCCCAAACCAAAGTCTCCCTTTCTCTAAAATTACTTTTTCCACACCTTATCACAACCACAGGCTTCCCTATTGAAAGTCTTATTCTAAACTTCTCCTAAACCACTTCATCTGGGACACCTAGAACTCACTGGAACTCCTTGGCATGCACTCTTATTTGTTCATTACCAAGCATTTTTAATTAATTATCCATTATGTTCCCCTAGAACTCCCTAACACTCCTCAACATGCATTGAGATTGTTTGCCACATGTTATCACACCTTTTCGTTCCTTGGCATGCCTTGGCACTCCTTAGCTATAATGCCCTTACAACTACCCTTACCTTTTTTTAGAGTTGGGAACCCAAGAAAGTCCTTCCTTGACTAAAATAGCTTGACCAAGTTACAATTACTACAACTATATTATGCCTTGTTCACCTAATAACTTCCTATAAGTCATCTTAGGCTACTCATTTCCAATCTCAACTCATCCCACTTAACAAGTTACCAAGTCAAGGCTCACATCCAACCGTGGCCATAAAAAAACTAAGAAACATACTTTACATATTGACATGCCATAAAAACTAGCACGTTTAACACCCCCTTAGTAATATGTGGCATGTGTTAGCATCCCCTACATTTATTGCAATGTTTTTCACTCCCTAACACACCCTAGCACTCCCTAACATTCCCTAACACTCTAGCATGCCTTGGCACTTACTAACATATAACCTCGTCCCTCCTTAGAAGACTTGGAACTCACTAACACTCCCTATCACACACTCTTATCCATTCATTTGCATGCATTTTGAAGTGTTCCTCCCTTGTGTTTATGTGGACATAAAGAAACTAGTAGGCTTGGCACTCTTCAGTTCCCTGAAGCTTTACATAATGAAGGGGAGAAGATTGCAATCCAATTGAATGCTGACCCATGAGTACAAATTTCATTTACCATAGGCACCCATATTTCATGAAACATGGTTCTATCCTTTTCTCCATATAGTTTGGCCACCAACAACATGACTATTCTAAAATGATGCTTCAATCTACCAGTTGGATACACCTTTGATATCATGGTCATAAATCTTTTATCATAAAACCACCATTTTTCAGTAGCATGCTAGGAGGTACCTTATCCATAGCCCTTTTCACCCATTCCTCAGATAGACTTACTTCAGGCTCTGGGAGGAACTTTCTTGACAATATGTTGAAGGTCTGGTAGCCTCCAACTAGGCTCTAGTGTTGGTTTAGGATCCATCTATTGGACAAGTCCACTTGGTCTATAAGCCAGGAGATTACCTCCACACAAGGAAGAACATGATATATTTTAGCAATCATATGGAGGCATGATTTGGTCACATTCTTGTAAATGTTGATACTGAGGTCATGTTCAGGATCATCGTGGATGAGTTCTGAGAAATCCCCTGAGCTGAACATTTGATAAAATCTTCCCCACTAGAAATAATTCTCATTCCTTATCTTGCATTCTGTGTCCCCCATGATTAAAGGATGATTTTTAGGAATCACCACCTCTGAATATTTATTTGTTCAAATTTTATTTGCATTTTTCTTCATCCTTTTGAATTTCTTATCAATTCTTACACTAACTCAATACAAGAAGCTTAATGTTGTACAAGTTGTTCTACTCTATTCATAGTAAAGATATAGTAAATTTATAATTATACACAATATACTTGTTCTTGATTACAGAGCACACTTAGATGATAAAACAAACTATTATTTGACATGGAATTTGATCTACAGGTTGTTTTACATTACTCTATGTAACAAGCAATTGAATTGATTATGAAATAAACGTCATGTTTGATTTCACTATGTATTGGTTTCACTTACCACCTAATGATAACCTATTGTATAAATGTTGCCTGTTATAACTCCATTGCTTACACTATTCACATAATATAATTAATCATCTTATATTTCTCTTTTTTCTATTGTTATAGTAGACTCAACATAAGTGGAATCATAAACAAACTAGAGTTAAGCTGTTATGAATACTAATGGTAACCACGCTCAAACATATTGACTTGTTTACATAGATCACAAAGATTGATCAATACTACTCCCTTGTTCTAGTTATATTGAGGGGTATTATTCTATAAACCATGTATTAGGGAAATTCTTATTATGTGCCCTTAGTGTAATTAGGTTACATGTACTTATTACACTTGATACTGAATATTGATGCATATAACGTAGCAACAATACAACCACTCTACATGCATATTCAGTGGCAATATGACTATGTTTCTGGTTAGCTATCTCTAATTTGAAATATTACCCTACCTCTCGTGAAAAGGTGTGCAAGTGAGAGGCTTGAGGCTCTACAAGGAAGGGGATCAACAAGACAACTACCTTCCTGAAATTAGCATCCACCTTATCAATCAATGCACGCATCTCACCCTCTAACATAAGCAGTAATATCAGCATGGCATGAGAGACAATAGGGGGTTGTCAAATCACCTCTACCAACACCAGTCACCATAAATATATGAAGCATCTTACCATCATATAAATAGATAGCATAGCCAAGGAAAATGATATTGGTGAAGCAGGCATAGCAGTGATAAACCTCGCCAATACCACCCATTCTTAGGACTATAATACAAATTTAAATTCCACCAAATAGTGAGCACAAAACAACCTTGTATCAAAACTAGGCACCCCCTTAATGACCCCCAAAATGAAGAGCATAAGGACTATGGATAATGCCTAATGAGAAACGAATTTGATTGATGCGCAAAAATTTGGAATGAATATTCACAAGAAGAGGAATAATTCAAGGAAAAGGAAGTATGATTCATATGATGTTGAGACTAGACAAGAAGAGGGTACGACTGCATATCTTGAGGGTACTATTCTGCAAAATCCATGATTCGCACAGAGTGGATTTCGATGCATTGGTTTTGGCACAAAATTTTTTAGTTCAATCAAATGGTGGCAGGGTAGTGGAAAGTGGATGGGGTTAGGGTTCCAACGATTGAGCTAGATTATTCATGGATTCAAATCCATTCAATTAGTGGGTAAGCATGTCAAGTTTCTTGCCTATATATTAGATTTGGTATGGAGATTTTATCTAAGTGGTTTATACCATCCCTAGGCATGGAAATCAGTCAATGATGAGTTGAAAGCACTGAGTTAGTAGAGCTTCACCCCTTCCTGATAGTAAAGTATCAAGATTGGTTAGGATGTTTCCCACACCCCCTTTTGAGTGAAGGAGCATTAGCAATAACATCCAAAGTTATCTATTCTAGTGTCTCCAGAAAGAACTGTGTTGGATTAGGAAATAAATTTGTTGGTTGGGCTATTAGCTAGCCTTCTCTAGCCCACACTGGCCATCCTATTGAATCCCCCATAGGAGGCAGTAGTGATTCCTTCTTGTCATCATACATTTTGATATGCATCATGTTATGTATTTAATACTAGATAATCCCTTTATATTTCATGACTGAATGGACCAACTTCTAGAAAAGCCCTTGAAAGTCGAAATCCCATTAATATTTTTTATGTTGGTTGATAGTTGTTTATCATAGTACCATCTAACAAGTTTTTAAAGGTAAGATAAACTAGATCAGAAGTTATGCCATATACACATAAATGGTACTCCTTTAAACTTATTATATACATATACGTTATTATCCCAATACAGAACCATGTGCTCCATGGAATTAACTTTGTTTGCACTGGCTTAGTCAATCTCTAATCGTGTTGGAATGCATATTTTTCTAGTGATTGTCATTCTTTTTTTGCTCCAACATAGTTGAAGAATGCAAGAAAAGCAATGGCTTTTAGTGTAGGTTACCCATTATGTTTTTGTCATTGTTGTCAAAATATGTCTTATATTTACATAAATGTAATTACAAACAACAAATAAAAAGGTGGAAGCCTATATACAATGGAGCTTATATTAGTATCCTCTTTTGTAAGACTAGCAATTGGTTGGTCTCTATATCTCCTCGGAAGATACAAAAGATGCAGATTCATAAATGTATTCAAGTTGCAAGGAAATATTGGAAATGGATTCATATATTCTATATTTGGATCTACTAGGACTCATGTTTGTAATCAAAGTTGAAGAAATGGGTTCCCAAAAGGTCATGGAACTTTGTCAAGGAGGTAGGGACTTGGTTGTAAATACTAAATAGTATGAATTGAAATTGATATGTTAAAATGTTGATTCAATGTCATTTTGTGACCCCAATTGTAGAGTAAGTTAAATGCTTTGCCTAGGCGTTTTTTAATTTGCTTGGGAATTCAACACTAAAACTTCTTCTAGCTTTATAACTTGAATATCTGGATCTAATGTTTTATGGGAAGGGTCAATATTTATGTGTACAGGATTGAAATGGCCATATAGAGTACCATGAATACATTGAAGTCGATGATCAAATTATTTGGTTTGGGTAGGTATTATCACTTTTTCTTTTGTTTTTCATTTGTAATGTAAGTGAAAATCCATGGATGTCCTATGTATCTACAAGGGGAACTTCATTTTACTTTGATGGAAATATTGGGATTCCAATCTTCCATTTTGATTAGATTGTTGTCATTAATATCTTGGAATAAATTTTGATTATTTTCTTTCTCTATGCCATAATTTTATTGTATGTTGTAATATTTGATGAAATGTATCATTAATTTGACTTAGAGCTAGTGGCACCTATAAAATTCTACTAATTAGGTGCTCACATTCTCCCTACTCTTTTGGTTGCAATTTTAATTCTATTTGGAAATGGTTGTTTTTGTTCCTCGAGTGTTGCCTCATTATTTTCTTAATGCTGGTTTTTTCCTCCTTGGGATAAAATTCTTGTACGCGTAGGTTTTGATATGTTGTTGTTTCATTTATGGTGATTACTTTACCTGTTTTCTAGTTCACTTCAATGGTTATTTATTTTTCATCTTCGTGGGGCCTCTTGCCCACACACCCCACCTTTTTATATGGGCTTCTCATGATGGGTATAATCTCTAGCTTGACCTATTTTGTCTTTAGGGAATGTCAATATAAATTTCAATTTCATTTTTTCCATGGTTTGGTAGCACACATTGACCATGTGTGTAACAGGGAACAATCATCTAGCTCAACATAAAAAATTCTAGAAGTCAATAATATTTATTTATTTTAATTATTAGGAAATCAACTTATTGTGTTTACCTTTTAAATTTTACATATTTTCCATAAATTACTACTAATTATTTAAAATAATTTATTTTTATTTACATAATTTATAAATTTTAATTAAAAATAATTGGTTCAATATTATAATCTCCCCCCACTTTAATCCATTGTATATGGTATATTAAGAATCTTAATTTAAATTATATATTAGGAATCAAAATTTATAGAAAAATAAAACCAAACAACTTTTAAATATTACACTATAAAAATAAAATAAAATCCATACCCAACCAAAAATAAAGAAAAAGAGTTTTAGGCGGGAACATAACAAAGATTTAAATCTGCTAGAAGGGTTTATGAAAACCCTCTTCTGGGTTTATGAAAACCCTCTACAATGTTTTATCCCTGATAATGCACCTCATGAGCGCCGACAATGAATAGAGACGTCAGAAGAAAGCCCTGAGATGCTGAACCTTGTTCATGTCCAGCAGTCACGCGTTCTGGAAAGCCCGACAATGGTTGTGCTTCTGAGGAAGAAGATCACACGGAAAACCACCATCAAAGTCCATCTGCTAGTTTAGTTTGAGTTCAACTCCATCAACAAGGTACTCTTCCCATTTAATTCTCTGTTACTGTACGCAGTGGTTAGAATATTGTTTGAAAAAATAGAATAGCAATGGAGATTAATATTAGAATATTGTTTGAATAAATAGAATAGAAACATAGATTAACTCACCTTTGGATACATCATTGATGGTCTATTCCAACCGAGCCACCTTTACAAGCCCTCTATCTCCATCGGATCAAGATTCCATTGTAGCATAAGATGGCCCTCTTCCATGATTTCACAGTTAACTCATGTTGAAATATTACTTTCAACTGCTCAGCCCACAGACAGCCACTTTCCAAAATTACTTTGACTGCTCTGGCACAGGCCGCTTTCCATTTTATTTCTCCAGGTTCTCTGTACTCAGGCCGCTTGCTAAATTCAGTGAACAGTCAATTTTGTTTGAATACCCTTACAGTCCTTCGTAGTTTACAAAAATGGTTGAACAGTCTTTGTCCTGTGTGTTTTGAAAAACAGAGTTTTCTATTTGAAGAACAAAGCATTTTGATAACAACAGTGTTTTGATTTAAGTGTGTACGTGAGAGTTTTTATGTAAAGACCTATCGTCCCCACGTTCTTTATGTAATCACAATCGCAAGTTGTTTTTGGATCAAGTGTCTTGTTCATGTTGGAGGTTTCGATGTGATCATCGCAATTAGAAGTTGCAAGAGTTACCTCCGCTTATTTTTTTATGTCCGATTGACATGTTCTGATGCAATGCGTTCATCACAATCGCAATAATATTTATCGCTCTCTGCTTTAATCCAAGGACCGTGGGAGGTGTTGTCCCACAGACCACGTGGCACCACTGTATTGCATCGCAAATGTTTTTTTTGTATTGGCCCGTTTGTTTTGTGAAGTTCCAGACCCGATAGAATTATAGGGCAGAGTTGATAAATGGATTTTGTGTTACATTGGAGGCTCGTACCCAAAGAGATCTAGTGGACACGATATGAAGTTATAGAATGGATTGGATAATCCATCGCGCGCACAATTCGTGACATCAGCAACCCCATTTTTGTTACACAAAATTCTCACTGTATTTTGGTCCATTGTGTTTGAAGTCTAGGCGGAGTATTATGTTTTAAATGTTTGTTTATATATCGCGCAATGAATGAATTTGAATTTTTATATGTTTTATTATAAACATATGTTTTAACATATGTTATATAAACATATGTGCGGTATTATAATGTGTGGGCCCCCGACAATTTTAATAGTTTTGTTTTATTAAAATATGCTACGACATATTGTTAATTTTAAATAGTTGTTTTGTTTTATTAAAAGGTGTTGTGGTATATAAAGTGCAAAAATGCCCTAAGGCTATCGTAATAGACAGTGTAATGTTTTTTTATGCACAGCAGTGCGACACACAGCAGTGTTGTATTTTGTTTTAGAACAGTGAGACAGAGTGTTAGTTTTGCACTGCGTTTGCAGCAGTCAAACTTATTTTGTAATCCCTCTGTTGAGGAAGCATTGTAACAGTTTTTTTTTAAATGAATAGAAGCTTTTCATAGTGTTGAAACTTTGTCCCTGTGAATGCAAAATTTTTATATTTCTCTATGTTAAAGAGGAGAGTATTATTCTCTCTATTCTATTCTGGAATTCTCAGAATTTCCAACATGGTATTAGAGCTAGTCTAGGCTCTTTGAAGGTGTCAAAGAAGCTGAAGGAAGGATTTCTTTGTTGCAGCAGCTTCTCTAGCAGAGTGAAGACTCAGTCAAGAAGAATCCAAGGTATTTCTCAAGTAATTTTTTTGTGTTACTGTTGAAGATAGTTAGTTTGTTTTAAAAAACACAGTCAAGTGTTTGAGGCATAGTTAGAGTGCAAGAATGGTTGGAGCTAGCACTAGCATGGGTATAGGTAATACTCAGCTCCCACAATTTAATGGAAAAAAATATGACTACTGGGCAATAACCATGAGAGCCCTGTTTTCTTCCCAAGACTTATGGGAACTTGTTGAGGATGGCTTTGAAGAGCCAGCAGATGAAAATGAATTTGTTGATTTAACTCAAGCAGAAAAATAACTATTGAAGAGAAATAATAAGAAGGATTCTAGAGCCCTCTAATTTTTGTATCAAGTGGTGCATGAGAGTGTGTTTCCAAGGATAGCAGCGGCTAAGAGATCCAAAGTATCATGTAAAACTCTCAAGACATCCTATCAAGGCACAGAAAAAGTGAAGACAACAAAACTGCAATGGCTGAGGAGAGATTTTGAGACTCTCTACATGAAGGAGTCAGATAACATTGACTCATTCTTGACACATGTGATTGGAATGGTCACACAGATAAGGTCTCATGGAGAGACTCTTGAAGAAAGGAGGATTGTGGAGAAAATTTTTAGGAGTCTACCCTCAACGTTTTATGTGATTGTCACCACCATAGAAGAGACCAAGGATCTCACAAACTTTTCAGTTGATGAGCTACATGCATCATTGATGACAGATGAGAAAATATTGGGTAGAAATGAAAAATCATCTCTAGAACATGCATTTAAGACCCATATTTCCTTCGAAAGAGGAAGAGGGAAAGGCAGAGGAAACAAGAGAGGAAGAGGCAGAAGCCAAAATAGAGGTGGAAGAAACAGTCCAAAAAATGCTCAAGGAAGGGGCAGCAATCCAAATCAGAACCAAGGCCAAGGCAACAGCCATCAAAGTGGTCAACAACATGCTCAAGGACAAAGGTATGATAAATCCAATGTCCAATGTCACTATTGTAAAAAATATGGGCATTATGTAAATGAATGTAGAAAGAAGCAGCATGATATGGGTAATAGAACAAATGCAAATTTTACTAGAGAAAATATCAGCCAAGATAAATTGTTTTTAGCTTGTAATATGGCTGAGGAAAAGAGTGAATATTTATGGTTTCTAGAGTCTGGTTGCAGTAACCATATGACAGAAAACATAGCCATGTTTTCTATGGTAGATGAGAGTGTGAAGTCACAAGTCACACTAGGGACTGATAGTAAAGTTTCTGTTATGGGAAAAGGAGAAGTAAATGTTTTAACAAGGAAAGGAGAGAAGAAATCCATAGCAAATGTTTATTATTCCTGGAATGAAATGTAACCTCTTAAGTATTGGACAACTTGTTCAAAAGGGGTACAATGTATTTTTTGAAGATGATGTATGCACCATCATCGATAAACCACCAAGAAAAAAATGTATTGTTGAAGTGAAGATGACAAGGAATAGAATGTTCCCTCTTGGGATGAGGGTAGATTTGAAAAAATGAGAAGAAATGGCAGTAGTGACACAAGAGGCTTTCCAAAGTGAACCAAAATATGACAATTGGTTGTGGCACTTGATATTTGGACATCTCAACTTTGGAGGTCTTAACTTGTTGAATAGAAAAGGAATGGTAAGAGGATTACCATTGATTGAGAAGCCGGACAGCCTTTGTGAAGGTTGTATCTTGGGGAAACAACACAGAGAAAGTTTTCCTTCCAGGAAAAGCATAAGGGAAAAAGCACCCTTAGATATTTTGCACTCAGATTTATATGGACCAATGCAAACTCTATCACTTGCAAGCAACCACTATATGTTAACATTCATACATGATTTTACAATAAAAACTTGGGTTTACTTTTTGAAAAACAAAAGTGAAGTGTTTGAAAGATTCTGCAATTTAAAAGCACTTGTTGAGAAGCAAAGTGGGCTGCATATCAAAGTCCTAAGGACTGGTAGAGGAGGTGATTATATCTCCAAATATTTTGTACATTTTTGTATAGAAAATGGGATTCATAAGTAGTTTACAACTAGGTACACTCCGCAGCAAAATGGAGTTGCCAAAAGGAAGAATAGGACAATAATGGATATGGTAAGGAGTATGTTAAAGGAAAATCACTTGCCTAATGATTATTGGGCTGAGGCTGTACATTGTGCAGCGTACGTCTTGAATAGATGCCCTACAAAATCAGTCATGAACAAAGTTCCGGAAGAAGCATGGAGTGGGACAAAGCAAGGAGTCACCCACATGAAAGTTTTTGGTTGTGTGGCTTATGCACACATACCAGATTAGGTAAGGAAGAAGTTGGATAGAAAGGGGGAGAAATTTATTTTCATTGGATATAGTGAGGAATCCAAAGCTTACAGGTTGTACAACCCATCCACCAAGAAGTTTATTGTGAGCAGAGATGCTCAGTTTATTGAAGAGGAAGCTTGGGATGGAAGCATAGAGAAAACAGTGAATGTTAAACATTGTTTATCTCATGATGAAAATGATGAGGACATGGCTGAATTACATCCCCAAACAGTAGCACCAACACAAGGGCAGCAAAGCACACCCTTGAGGAGAAATGAAAGTTCTTCTCCAAGCACACCACAAGGAGGAAATTCAAGTGCTTCTTCAGGCATTTGTACACCTAATGAAAGAGGTAAGAAGTTCATAAATTTGAATGACATTTATGAACAAGAAGCAGCAACTGAAGGTATGAACTCTTTGTTTGCTTTATATTTTCATGTTGATGATCCTCTCCATTTTGAGGAAGCTATTAAAGATAGGAAATGGATAGAAGCTATGGATGAGGAAATTAATGCCATAGAAAGAAACAAGACATGGGATTTGGTTGAACTCCCAAAAGGTAAAGATGTCATTGGAGTTAAATGGGTCTACAAGACCAAGAGTAATGCTGAAGGAAAAATATAGAGACACAAGGCTAAACCTATTGTCAAAGGGTATAAGCAGTAGCATGGGAGAGACTATGAGGAAACTTTTGCACCAGTTGCTAGGATGGAAACCGTGAGAGCAGTGTTGTCCATAGTAGCACAAAACAAGTGCAAATTTTACCAAATGGACTTGAAGTCAGCATTCCTAAATGGAGTGTTTATGGAAGAGGTTTACATTGACCAACCTCTAGGCTATGAAAAGAAAGACCAAGAGCAGAAAGTGTGCAAATTGAAGAAAGCTCTTTATGGGCTAAAGCAAGCACCAAGAGCGTGGTACAGTAGGATAGATTCCTATCTACTGGAAAATGGATTTGAAAAATGTGAGGGATAAACCACCCTCTACATCAAATAAAAAGATGGTAAAATTCTAATTGTTGTGTTATATGTTGATGATGTTATTTTCACAGGTAATGATGATTACCTTATTGAAAATTTTAAAAAGGTCAAGAAATAAGAATTTGAAATGACTGATATGGGTTTGCTGGAGTACTTCTTAGGAATAGAAGTAGAGAAAAATGAAAATGGGATTTTTATCTCACAAGAAAAATAGGTTAGTGAAGTGTTGGAAATATTTAATATGCAGGAGAGCAAAGCAGCAATCACTCCTGTTAGCGCTCAAATCTACCTTAGGCTGAAATAAGGTAAGACTCAAGGCTACATCACACCACGCTCAGCCTCGTAGCTAGCCCTACGAAGACAGGAGAGGGCTCTCTCCGTCAATCTCGATAAAATGAGAAATAGGGTGCGAGATGACTTACAATGGGAACTAATTTTAGGCTAGTAAAGAGATAGGAAAGTTTGATTTTGATTTTTTGGGTTTTCGTTGGAGAAACGGGAAAAAACAATTTTGGGTCCGGGGATAAGTTCAGATCTTTGTAGAATTCGAGTTGGGGCGAGGTAGGTGATAGTATTGATGCTTTTGATTGGGTATATGGATAGACCAGAATGACAAGGAGCTGAAGAGGGAAAAGAAGAACTTGGATCCTCTCCAAACAGGCGAAAACATGTAAAACTAAATGAATTCAAAGGCAGAGCACTATAAACAATGGATTCAACCTCATCTACTCATTCATTTTAGTTTCAGAAGCATATGAAAGGAATGGAATACATTAAACATGAAATAACTTACAATAAACAGAGAGAAAACACATCAAGAACAGAACACCACAAGAATCCCAACAGGTGCCGCAAAACCTCTGATCTTTCCTTAGCCAAAATATGAAAAAATATGTACAATGGTGCCAAAAGTTTCCCAAGAGTCCAACCTGTAGAATGTCTCATAAATTACAATATATAGATCACTCTAACCCTTTCCCATGCCTCTAGGGGTCGAATTCCTTCTTCAGGGATCAGTTTCAACCAAATTCTAATCAAGGAACTAAAATCTAGGCAGCTAACAACTTGCCTCTAAAAGAGTGGAAACTGATTCATTTACATGATTTTCACTTTTTTGAGAGTGAATCTTCTAGAATAGGTAAAAATAAGCCAAAGTTACATGCCAACCATCAATTTACATCATGAAAACCCAAAAATTTCATCCACAAGCAAAACTGGTCCCAACTGGCCGAAATTCTGAGCTGGAAGTTGAAAATTCAGCCAAAAATCTATGTGGGTAGCGCGCCTGAGCTGTATGGGTAGTGCGCCTTTCAACCTGATTTTGAGGCACTTCCTGGCATCCAAATTGAGCTCATGATAGGTCGTTGGAAATCCCTGGATTTTGGTTATCCAACCCAAGTGGAATTTTCCAATTTGGAGCTCATTTGACCCTCCAAAACTTCATTCTCCCAGAAGTACTTCCTGCTGGTGCAAAAGGTGGCAGCAAGGTGGTTTTCATGGTGTTTTTGGGCCTTTTGACCATCCAGAATCTGATGAAATGCTTCGGAAATGCCTGAGCATGCATAAATTACCATGAAAAACCCAAAAATTCAAAGACTTCCTTCAGCAAGTGTCCCGAAAAAAAGTGAGCATATCGAGGTGCTACCCGTATAACTGAAAAATCTGTTTTTGAGACCAACAATTTCAAAATGACAAAAATTTCTCCGAATTTGCTCAAATTTGGAGCGAAGACCCTCCATCATGAATCATGCCCAGCCAATGAAGCCTCGGCCAAATTCCGGAGTGGATCAGGCCTTTTCCGCCGCTTTAGTGCTTCACTCAACCTCCTCTTCAGAATGTTCATTCTCGCTTTGCAAACGTGCATGCGAGCCCAATAATGACCTTTCATGTGACGAAGCAGGTCTTTGTCTCTATTGGCCTTCTCCAACAACTTCTCCAGATGAATGTTAACATGTGTGAGTACAGAATCTCGATCGATTGGTGTCATGTCGCCAGGTCTCTTCCGGGCCAACTGTCGATCCTCACGGATTCGCCTCAGCTCATAAAGTGTGTGCTCATCCTCAAGCTGTTTGTTGCGCTGCTCCAGATAGTTTATCACCCACTGAGCCTTCTGCAATTTGTCTTTCAGCGTGTCATTCTCGGCCCTTTGCTCCTGGATGATCTCTTTCAGTTTCAAGCTAGGAGAGCTCGCATCAACATCAATGATCGTGAAATCTGTGTCCCGGCCTCCTGATGGGCCCTCATCATGCATGGGATTCTTGCCCCTGTCCTGGATCTGTACCTGTGCTGAAGAAGAAGGCAAGACCCCTTCCACATCCTGTGGAGATAATACTCACTCTGCTGATGGAGTCGGCAAGACCCCTTCCACCCCGGGTGGAGATAATACTTGCTGTGTAGCTGCAAATAAGGCCCTGTGGCCTCGCTGGTATGTCACATATGATGGAGCACTGATATTCTCAACCTCAGGAATGTCAGGCTGGTGTGAAGGCTCTCCCACACCATGAACTACCTCGGGAGGTGGCTGTGGCGCTGTGAAAAAGTCACGGGAGATGAAATCCTCCCAATTGATGCCCTACTGTGCCAACTGATGTAACACTATGATCTTGATCAGAGCGTAATGATATATACTTCTATGCTGCTGTGCTGGGCTCTTCTTCTGTACAAAAATCATCATCCTCTCTATGTTGCGATACATGAAGTACGAAATGTTCATCATACGTACCCTCGTGAAGTGCATCAACAAACGGACATGGTACGCAAAGAGACGCGAGAATCTGCCCTCGCAACTGAAATACCGAATGATGAGTTTTATCAGTGGTGCAAACTCATCCCTCAGGAATCTGAAAGGAAAAAATCTGCCCAAATGCCTCATATACCTAGGTTTGATGTATGGCTCATAGTGGTATTTCTCTAACTGCTGACGTTTGTTCCATTCCTCTCCTAGATTTGGTATGCCAGTGGCCTGAGCAATAGTCATTGGTGACAGAATGAAATCTACTCCAGCGAGATTTACACAGCCATCATGTAAATGTAGAACAAACAGACGAGCTAGTTCACGATGAAGCTGGGTTTGTGAAATCATCTCACAGAATCGAAAACATGACTGAAACCGAAAACAATCCATTGCAAGCGGACATGCCTGCAATTGAGCCAAAGAAGTAGGCTCCTCCCTGAGATGTTTACCACCTTTGCCACCTTTGTGAGGCCTCCGTGGCACATTACCTTCTGCTGTGGAATCACTGTCAGACTCCTGCTCATAAACTGAATCTGTCTCTGACATGGCTTTGAAAACAAGATATTTGCAATATGGATGCTGATATAGGTGCAGTGAAGGAAAAATTTTAATGTATGTTCAAAACCCAGTAAATGTCACACATGTACCCAAGTATCATAGGAGAGCAAAATCATAATGAGGATGGCTCTGTTTTAATGGCATAAAAACTATCATTGTTTTGATCACAAGTAAGTTTGACAAATGAGTACCAAATGAAAATATATCGTACAACTTTATAATGATGGCCAAAATTTTTCAAAGGAGCAAACAAGTATGGGACTGTGTTTTATGAAATGGAGAATAGGGACAACATGAAAATGACCATAGTGAAACAAATGGCCATGACAGTGGCAATAGAATGATGATGATAGCAGCGGTGATATTATGGTGATGGAGGATATAGACTAGCCAACATAAGACTGTGTAAAAACATGAAAGGGCATGACAGCAGTGATAAGATGATAAACTAAGGGCATGAGGATCATGTACACAACGTGCTATGGCATGAGCATATCTACCATTCACAAAAGTTTTCAAACTTTTCATAAAGCGCATCCATATGTTGCAAACATAAGGAATTAATTTGCATGTGAATGTAGAGGTTTATGCATTTCTTTCCAAGCTTTGCTTTGTTTCCCAACATCAATAACATCACAACCATGATAAAATCTCTTTGAGAAAATGATAAAAACACATTTTAACGATTCTTTGGAGTCGATTTGATGCTGTGTGGGTGCAGAACAAAATTTCACGGGCTGTCGCTGTATGGGTAGCGCCCCTGCCCAATGGGTAGCGTGCCTCAAGTGGGTAGCGCCCGTGTTAATTAACACTGGCTGTGGCGTTTAAGTGGGTAGCGCACACCATGTGGGTAGCGCGCACTCTGTATGGGTAGCGCACACTCCAAACACTGTCCACGGTTATGAAAACACGGCTTCGGCCTTCAAGAACTCAAATTCGACTTCTGCCTTGCGGATTTCTCGCAAATGACTTTGTTTGCCATGTTTTATACATGAAGAAAATATCTCATCAAATCAGATTTAATTTCAAATTTGTTTGATAACCCACTTTCATAATGTTTCTGCTCTTTGACATTTGATCTTTAATACAATGCTTCTCCTTTGGCTTTTCCAAGTTTTTGGACTGATAACTTTGCTGTCTTTTGCAGGGATCTGACACTTGGCTTAGGAAAAGATCAGAGGCTTGCACTGAAGCTTCTTATGATGAAATAAATACAATTATTACAAAAATGAAATTAGACAATTTCTAGTTCCAAAATAGAGTTTTGGACTAGAAATGTCTTCAAATGCTTTTGATGATAAAAATGTGAAATAGAAAACTTGCGAAACCAACCTCATGGCCTGCGGGCTTTATGACATGTATGCAAAGAACTTGAAAACCCTAGACTCTAAGACTAAAGACTCTTTTTTAACGAAAACAATCATTAATGACCATGAATGAAATGACTATGAACTTCAGTGATTTTTGAGGAATTTTAAATAGCCCTGCAGGTACAAGCATGAGGAAACACATGACAACCAGACCCCCTCGTCAGTCAATGGCATGCTCCTAGCGAAATGCAACGAAGTGGAACAAGCGAGACACCTAAGAATGAATATGAAAAAAGCGAAATGATCTCTGACGGAGGGCTGTAAGGACCGACTCTAACATTGGCTCCAATGGGGATGGTGGCTCCATGGAGATGCCAAGAACGGCAGATCTCTGGGGGAGTCAGACAGTGCCTTCATCCATTGGGTGATGGAGTCATTATTTCAACAAATAAAACAAAACTTTCGAAACATTTATTGACTGCAAACTTGACTGAAAAGCGACTGAAACTTGACCAAAACTGACTCGATTCTAAAACTGAAAAGACTGATAAAACTGACTTGACAAACTTCAAACGAACCAACCTCCATCTCCAGAATTATAGCCTTCGCTCCGGGCCCCAGACTGAAGATGAGAGATCGGTACACACTTGCAATAAAACAGAAGTAAAACGATATATACAATGATGATGAAATCAGCAGAAAATACTCAGAAGTGGTATCGCTTCAGCAACCGACCATTGATCGGTCCTCCAGGACAATCATCTCCATTCATTTCCTTGAGAAGAAAGGCGTTTTGACCACGATACGCTGCGATCTTAAAAGGACCCTTCCATAGGTTTTCAAATTTACCGTGCTTTCCCTTATCTTCATTCCGAGCATCCCATTTCAAAACCACCTCATCCAACTGAAACTTATCTGCTTTTTCCTTTCTGTCGTAGATCTTATTTATGCACTCCTGCAACTTGAAAGTATTTTGAAATACCTCCTCCCGTGTCTGCTGTAAATGAATCATCTGATTAATCCTCCGCTGCATGGGATCTTCCTCACTACCAGCTTCCTGAAGCAATTTGACCACCGGGACAGCAAGTGAAGTAGGAAAAACCGTGTCTGTTTCGTACACCAACTCGAAAGGAGACATGCCAATAGACTTTTTCTGACTTACCCTATCAGCCCACAGTGCATTCACTAATTTCTTGTGCCAGCCCTTTTTGTTGATTTCCAGCAATTTTTTAATGATATTCACCAAGGATTTGTTTGAAGATTCCGCCAAGCCATTTCCTTGCGGATGGTAGGCGGTCGAATGTCTCAAGGTGATATTGTACTTATAGCAAAATTCAACCATCCTCTTAGACTTGAAGGCTGCTGCATTATCTGTGATTATTTTACTAGGACACCCAAAACGTGACAGAATATTGTTTTCAAGAAAAGAGATAATTACCACATCCGTGGCCTGTCGAGTGGGAATCGCCTCGATCCACTTTGTGAAGTAGTCCGTAGCTGTCAATATCCATCTATGATGTCCGGAAGATGCTGGGTGGATTTCCCCGATGAAATCCAATCCCCACTGCTGGAATGGTGCACTAACTTCAATTGGTTTGAGAGGCAAAGGCTGTAGTTTCTGCTTCCCTTCGAAAATTTGACACTCGTGACAATTCTTAACAGCCTTATATACATCCGAAAACAAAGAAGGCCAATAGTAATCTGCCCTTAGAATATTATTCGCTGTGGTTTTCCAAAACAGATGGGCCCCGCAGTCTCCTCTATGAAAGTCCTCCAAAACTCTTTTGGCTTCCTCCTCTACCAAACAATTCAATAACATTCCACCAGGGTCTTTCCAATATAATGCAGAATTCAGTATGCAAAATTTTGCAGCCCTCAACTTCAAGGTTCTACTCTTATTTCTAGGCATCCCGGGAGGTGGAGATAAATTATGAAGTACGTATAAAATGTCAGCATACCAAGGGGAAGAAACAAAAATATCAGATACCTGAACTGACGTACTCTCCTCATCTTCATCGGACATGGCAGCGATCAAATTTATATCTAGAGCATGCAGATTTGTTTCAGCCATGAGCTTGGCAAGTCCTTGTCCTTTGATCAGCTTGGTCGGTTTAATCTCCACATCGTATTCTAACAACGCAACGATCCACTTACCCCGTTTCCCTCTGGATCTGCCTGTACCAAAACATCTTTAACTGCTGCGTTAGGAACGTATGCTATAATATGGGAATGCAGTATATACACACGGAAATCCTTCAAGGCCTTTACAAGCGCGAGTGCTTGTTTTTCAATAATATTGTATTTCAATGCTCCGTCCCTTATAATCCGACTGAAAAATGCAATGGGCTTCTCAACTCCATCCCTTTTCTGCATTAAAACAGCTGCCAATGTGTGCTCAGAAGCAAACGAAAACAAAATGAAGTCCTGTGTGTAGTCCGGGCTGATTAAAATAGGGGCTGAAGAAAGAGCTATCTTTACCAAATTAAATGATTTCACCGCCTCTTCTGTCCACTTTACCTGACTGTCCTTTTTCAGCATGTTCGTGATTTCTCTAAGGTGCTCTGCAAGATTTGGAATGAAACGACGCAGAAAATTCATTTTACCATTAAATGACTGTATTTCTTTCTTGTTCCGGGGCTGTTCAATCTGCTGTATGGCTTCAACACGTGCAGGGTCAACACGGATGCCATATTTCGATATGATGTGGCCAAGGAGATTGCCTTCATCCATGGCAAAAAGACTCTTTTTCGGATTCAGCGAAATGCCATATTTTCTGCACTTTTGGAAAACAATTTTCAAATGGTATAAATGTTCCTCATCAGAATTTGAAAACACAGTTAAATCATCAAGGTAAACAACCAAAAATACATCTTTCTCGTTGGAAAAATCCATGTCCATTGCACGCTGAAAGGTGGCGCCTGCATTCTTCAAACCAAACGGCATTTTTGCATAATGAAACGTTCCCCAAGGAGTGGTGAACGCAGTCTTATCATGATCATCCTCATGCACTAAAATATGATTATAACCTGAATAGCCGTCGAGTAGTGACATCCTTGATGCTCCAACTACTCGCTGCAATATATGGTCCATTTTTGGCAGCGGATAATTGTCTTTTAATGATACCTTATTCAAATTTCTGAAATCGATACATAAACGGATCTCACTTGTTTTCTTTCTCACGGGCACCAAATTTGATATCCAATATGAAAATCGGATAGGCACAATGATTCTTGACTTATACAACCTGTTTACCTCTTTTTCAATCGATGGTAGCAGCTTTGGGTTGATTCTCCTCAACTTTTGACGGAAAGGCTTCTGATTTGGTTTAATGGGGATAGTATGCTGAATGATGTTAGTATCATATGTTTTTAGATCTGAGTAATCCCACGCAAAAGCATCAGAAAATGAAGACAACAATTTCACATACTCTGCCTTTACCTTTGGTGACAATGACTTTGATAACTTAACCATCTTGGGATTCTCAGTTGTCCCAATATTTACCTCTTCAACACATTTCTCCGTCGGCCTCAATGTTGGTTTGCGGGCTACATCGTCTTGATCAAACAGTTCTTCCAAAGGAATCAATCCCTTAGGAATGATGTTATCCTTAAGTTGCAGCACTTCCATTTGGTTTATTTGTATGTCATAATTACCATCATCATGTTCTGTATCTATGGAGGTGTCTTTAAACTTACCCTTATTCTGCAGAAATTCACTAATCTCCTCATCATCCTGAAAGACTTGCCAACATCGTTGATTGTCTGGAACGGTGGGGGGATGTTTCACATGAATCTCGAACTTGTTGCTGGAATTCATTGGAATTTTTAAATTGCTTGCTGCCTTAGCAAGTCCATCAGCAACACCATTTTGTATGCGGGGCACACATGTCAAGGTATGATCAGAAAATAATTTCAGAATGTCTAAAACTGCATTACGGTAAGCCCTCATGCGAGGATGCTTGGCCTGAAACTCACCTTTAACCTGCTTTATCACCAACTCTGAATCACCATACACTACAATCCTTTTCGCTTTCAGCTTCTTAAGAATCTTAAGGCCAGCAATTAGAGCCTCATATTCCGCTTCATTATTAGAACAGTCAAATGCTAGCTTGTAGGAACACACTCTCACATTGCTCGGAACCTTATCCGGAGCGGAAAATGGACTACGAATCCAAACACCAATTCCAGCACCGTCACTACCCACTGCGCCATCAAAATCCATGGTCCAAAGACCATCTTCATCGTCCTCTAAATGCTGAAATTGCGCCAGCTCTGTTTTTTCTGTTTGCTGCCCATTGTCTTTAGCTGATTGCTCCACAGTAGCTTGTTTTTCTCTCCTTTCCTTTTGCAGAACTTCTCTAAAATTCTCAGTGATTTCTGGTATATCTTCTGCCTGAACTAATTGACTTTCTATATCATTAAAACTATCAGCAAGCAACACAAACGACTCTAAGTCGGTATGTACATAATTTACAGGATGATTGATTGGCTTCTCTTTGCTGGTTATCATGTATTTCATCTTCTGCTCTCGATATAACTTTCTCATTTGACCGAATACTGGAATTGTCACATAAGAGAAATCTAACTGAAGTGTGCCTTTCAACTTTGCCCCCCAAGATCTTGAAAGGAGCATACCAAATTGCGGAGGAATGTCCGCCACGACCACATCCATTAAGACATTCTTCGCTGGAATCTGATCTAAGCTTACAACCAAATCTTTGATGAGTCCTATACACCTCACACGGCTGGAATCAAATGAATACAAATCATGATATTTTCTTGTAATGTCTAGTCCCAACTTTTCCATGATCGCCTTTGGCATCAAATTGTGCGAAGCACCCGAATCAAACATGGCATTGTGCAAAACATATTCAAGCAACCTCAAACTGATATAAAAGGGAGGAACATCACTGTCAGGGGACTCACCATCTAATGCAGGCCCGAAAATCAATTCTGGCTGATCATCCTCAACATTTACCGTATCGAACATTGGATCAAAGTTCAGAATTTTGGAGACTTGACCACGGTAGCTGTTGTTCTTCATGATTTCTGTCAAAGGAATAGATATTTTTAATTTGGAAATTTCATTTTCCAAACTAAATGCTGAAACTTTTTCAACTTCTTTGACCGGAAATTCCTTCTTTTCAGCCTTATCTTTCACTATGTTTGGCTGATTTACCTTTTCTGCTGATGATACTTTACTGGATGTGGGATCAATTGTCTCTTTTCCTTTCTTCTGTGGTATCAGTGAATCCGTCTTCGGTGCTGAAGCTTCCTTTCGTTTCTGAATTGGATTTATGGGCACATATCGGTTTCTCAATGAGTATTGCTTCTGTTGAGCGGACAAGGCATTCAAATATCCCCTTTGGTAATCATCTGACTCTTCCTCTAAATCTGCATCATTTGCTAATATGAAATCTTCATCTTTCTGAGCAGCTGAACTCTCTCCATATTCTTCATCCTCAGTAATGTAAATAGGCAGATCGTCAGGAGTGAAGAAATGATTTTTCTCACCTGCTACATAATCATCATCGTCTGAATCTTGACTCACAAAATTCTGCAAAAGAGATGTCTTAATCTGCTGTTGGGCTGCCGGCTCTGGTGGTCTTTGTTCACGCTGCTTTATTCTGAACTGTGGCTGCTGCTGGCCACAGTAGTTTGGATTCCGAATCTGCATTTCTTATTTGTCAAGGTTCATTCTTTTGAACATTTTTTCCATCTCATGAATCAAGTGCTGTTCAGATGTAGATGTGGAAGGCTCTTCTTTTATTGTCACTCTTTTCTCTACTTTCAACCGTGCTCTCTTATCATTTAGATTCGCCTCAACACTAACGGAAATCTTCTGCATATCTTCTAAGGTAGGCGGATCTCGATCACGAAGGGAATAAGACATCTCCAGATCAAAACCATCCGGGAATTTAAGAAGAGCTGACTTTTTAGATGGTCTTAAGTCATCTGGAATTTCATTATACACTGTATTGAATCTGATAATATAATCCTGAACGGACTCACCAAGATTACGCTTGATGTTTGTATACTCTGAAGTGATCTGTAGCGGATCCTTTTTCATCTCCCATCGATCTAAAAACTGTGTCTAAAGGTCTTCAATGTATTGATACTTCTGGCTGGTAGAGCTCTGAACCATTTGCGAACGTCTCCTCCAAATGTCGGGGCAAACAATCTCATTGAAACATTTTCTGCATCAATTTCATGCAGGTCCAAAAAGTCTGTCATTTGGACAATATGCTGCTGAGCTGATATACTCTGTGGTGTGCCATCGAATATAGGAATTTTGCTCTGGTAATCAGCAAGCATAGCATCTAAATTGGCTGGCAAAACAAGAGGTGAAAATCTGGCTGCCATGACTCTTGGCGGATTGATAATATGCTGTCTAGGAGAAACAGGAGGACTGGGAGTAGTAGGTGAACGAGGTGTATGCGGTGGAGACGGAGGAGAAACTAATGCTGATTGCTAATCAGAGTTCTCAGGCTGAACGGGAATGGTAGGGATAAAGGAGGGTTCAGTGGGAATCCGTGAACCAGATGCAACTTCAGATGGTCCAAAAGTTTGTGAAGCAGATTCAGTGAATTCGGGATTGTTGGTAGCCACAATGGAATCTTGCAACTGTCTATCCAAGTGATATGAAACAAATCTGAATTGCAAATCTTCAAAAAACAATGGATCCGAAACTAATCTTGATAACTCAGTTTCAGAAAAATTTACAAATAAGGATGTTTCAAATCGTTCATCAAAAGGAATTTCGTCAACATATATAATTTTCACAAGACAAGATGCAGATCTAGAAAGCAATCTAGAACTTCCAGAACTCTCTTGACTTTCTCTTTCAGAAATTTCTTGACTTCCTTGTCTTCTAAGAATCCTAGGAATCAGATTTTTATTTTCAAATATCGTTGGTGGATCAGGGTCAGGATTCGACCTAGTATTCCTTCTTGAAGCCACTGTATTGATCTTCTCGAGCTAAATTTCAAGAAACACAATCAATTATTTTCAGCCTTTCGACTTCTAGACTCAATCATCCAAAGGTCTAGAACGAACAAGTATACTGGGGTGTTTTGCAAATCAAGTGTTGTATTCACAAGCTTACCGGAGATCGACTGAAGCAACGTTTATCTACTTCCGCTTATGCATGGAAAAAGCGTTTCGAAAGCTGCCTGGCGTGACTTCAGACTCCGTCTAAGACTCATGAAAAAAACACATCAACAAGAAAACCATTGAGAGATTTTTACCCCAGTATGGTCGCCACTATGTTAGCGCTCAAATCTACCTTAGGCTGAAATAAGGTAAGACTCAAGGCTACATCAAACCACGCTCAGCCTCGTAGCTATCCCTACGAGGACAGGAGAGGGCTCTCTCCGTCAATCTCGATAAAATGAGCAATAGGGTGCGAGATGACTTAAAATGGGAACTAATTTTAGGCTAGTAAAGAGAGAGGAAATTTTGATTTTGATTTTTTGGGTTTTCGTTGGAGAAATGGGAAAAAACTATTTTGGGTCTGGGGATAAGGCCAGATCTTTGTAGAATTCGAGTTGGGGTGAGGTAGGTGATAGTATTGATGCTTTTGATTGGGTATATGGATAGAACAGAATGACAAGGAGCTGAAGAGGGCAAAGAAGAACTTGGATCCTCTCCAAACAGGCGAAAACATGTAAAACTAAACGAATTCAAAGGCAGAGCACTGTAAACAATGGATTCAACCTCATCTACTCATTCATTTTAGTTTCAGAAGCATATGAAAGGAATGGAATACATTAAACATGAATAACTTACAATAAATAGAGAGAAAACACCATCAAGAATAGAACACCACAAGAATCCCAACAGGTGCCGCAAAACCTCTGATCTTTCCTTAGCCAAAATATGAGAAATATGTACAATAGAGTGCCAAAAGTTTCCCAAGAGTCCAACCTGTAGAATGTCTCAAAAATTACAATATATAGATCACTCTAACCCCTTCCCATGCCTCTAGGGGTCGAATTCCTTCTTCAGGGATCAGTTTCAACCAAATTCTAATCAAGGAACTAAAATCTAGGCAGCTAACAACTTGCCTCTAAAAGAGTGGAAATTGATTCATTTACATGATTTTCACTTTTTTGAGAGTGAATCTTCTAGAATAGGTAAAAATAAGCCAAAGTTACATGCCAACCATCAATTTACATCATGAAAACCCAAAAATTTCATCCACAAGCAAAACTGGTCCCAACTGGCCGAAATTCTGAGCTGGAAGTTGAAAATTCAGCCAAAAATCTATGTGGGTAGCGCGCTTGAGCTGTATGGGTAGCGCGCCTTTGAGCCTGATTTTTAGGCACTTCCCGGCATCCAAATTGAGCTCATGATAGCTCGTTGGAAAGCCCTGGATGTTGGCTATCCAAACCAAGTGTAATTTCCCAATTTGGAGCTCATTTGCCCCTCCAAAACGTCATTCTCCCAGAAGTACTTCCTGCTGGTGCAAAAGGTGGCAGCAAGGTGGTTTTCATGGTGTTTTTGGGCCTTTTGACCATCCAGAATCTGATGAAATGATTCGGAAATGCCTGAGCATGCATAAATTACCATGAAAAACCCAAAAATGCAAAGACTTCCTTCATCAAGTGTCCCGAAAAAAAGTGAGCATATCGAGGTGCTAGCCGTATAACTGAAAAATCTGTTTTTGAGACCAAAAATTTCAAAATGACAAAAATTTCTCCGAATTTGCTCAAATTCGGAGCGAAGACCCTCCATCATGAATCATGCCTAGCCAATGAAGCCTCGGCCAAAATCCGGATTGGATCAGGCCTTTTCCGCCGCTTTAGTGCTTCGCTCAACCTCCTCTTCAGAATCTTCATTCTCGCTTTGCAGACGTGCATGTGAGCCCAATAATGACCTTTCATGTGATGAAGTAGGTCTTTGTCTCTTTTTTCCTTCTCCAACAACTTCTCCAGATGAATGTTAACATGTGTGAGTACAGAATCTCAATCGATTGGTGTCATGTCGCCGGGTCTCTTCCGGGCCAACTATCGATCCTCACGGATTCGCCTCAGCTCATAAAGTGTGTGCTCATCCTCAAGCTGTTTGTTGCGCTGCTCCAGATATTTTATCACCCACTGAGCCTTCTGTAATTTATCTTTCAGCGTGTCATTCTCGGCCCTTTGCTCCTGGATGATCTCTTTCAGTTTCAAGCTAGGAGAGCTCGCATCAACATCAATGATCGTGAAATCTGTGTCCTGGCCTCCTGATGGGCCCTCATCATGCATGGGCTTCTTGCCCCTGTCCTGGATCTGTACCTGTGCTGAAGAATAAGGCGAGACCCCTTCCACATCCTGTGGAGATAATACTCGCTCTGCTGATGGAGTCGGCAAGACCCCTTCCACCCCGGGTGGAGATAATACTCGTTGTGTAGCTGCAAATAAGGCCCTGTGGCCTCGCTGGTATGTCACATATGATGGAGCACTGATATGCTCAACCTCAGGAATGTCAGGCTGGTGTGAAGGCTCTCTCGCATCATGAACTACCTTGGGAGGCGGCTGTGGCACTGTGAAAAAGTCACGGGAGATGAAATCCTCCCAAGTGATGCCCTGCTGTGCCAACTGATGCAACACTATGATCTTGATCAGAGCGTAATGATATATACTTCTATGCTGCTGTGCTGGGCTCTTCTTCTGTACAAAAATCATCATCCTCTCTATGTTGCGATACATGAAGTACGGAATGTTCATCATACGTACCCTCGTGAAGTGCATCAACAAACGGACATGGTACGCAAAGAGACGCGATAATCTGCCCTCGCAACTGAAATACCAAATGATGAGTTTCATCAGTGGTGCAAACTCATCCTTCAGGAATCTGAAAGGAAAAACTCTGCCCAAGTGCCTCATATACCCAGGTTTGATGTATGGCTCATAGTGGAATTTCTCTAACTGCTGACGTTTGTTCCATTCCTCTCCTAAATTTGGTATGCCAGTGGCCTGAGCAATAGTCATTGGTGACAGAATGAAATCTACTCCAGCGAGATTTACACAGCCATCATGTAAATGTAGAACAAGCAGACGAGCTAGTTCATGGATAAGCTGGGTTTGAGAAATCATTTCACAGAATCGAAAACATGACTGAACCCGAAAACAATCCATTGCAAGCGGACATGCCTGCAATTGAGCCAAAGAAGTAGGCTCCTCCCTGAGATGTTTACCACCTTTTCCACCTTTGTGAGGCCTCCGTGGCACATTACCCTCTGTTGTGGAATCACTGTCCGACTCCTGCTCATAAACTGACTCTCTCTCTGACATGGCTTTGAAAACAAGATATTTGCAATATGGAGCTGATATAGGTGCAGTGAAGGAAAAGTTTTAATGTATGTTCAAAACCCAATAAATGTCACACATGTACCCAAGTATCAAAGGAAAACGAAATCATCATGAGGATGGCTCTATTTTAATGGCATAAAAACTATCACTGTTTTGATCACAAGCAAGTTTGACAAAAGAGTACCAAATGCAACTGTATGGTACAACTTTATAATGATGGCCAAAATTTGTCAAAGGAGCAAATAAGTATGGGACTGTGTTTTATGAACTGGAGAATAGGGACAACATGACAATGATCATAGTGAAACAAAAGGTCATGACAGTGGTAATAGAATGATGATGACAGCAACGGTGATATTATGGTGATGGAGGCTATAGAATAGTCAACATAAGACTGTGCAAAAACATCAAAGGGCATGACAACAGTGATAAGATGATAACTGAGGGCGTGAGGATCATGTACACAACGTGCCAGGGCATGAGCATATCTACCATTCAAAAAAATTTCAAAATTTTCATAAACTGTCCATATATTTTCAAAACCCTTAAGGAATTAATTTGCATGTGAATGTAGGGTTTATACATTTCTTTCCAAGCATGGCCTGTTTCCCAACATCAATAACATCACAACCATGATAAAAATCTACTGAGCAATGATAAAAACATGTTTGCAAGTTGCTGGAGTCGATTTGATGCGAAACTGGGCGCAAGACAAAAAATTCTGGGCTCTATCGCTCTATGGGTAGCGCCTCTGCCCAATGGGTAGCGCGCCTCAAGTGGGTAGCGCCTGTGTTATTTAACCGTGGCTGTAATGTTTAAGTGGGTAGCGCGCACCAAGTGGGTAGCGCGCACTCCGTATGGGTAGCGCGCACTCCAAGCACTGTCCACTATTGTGAAAACACGGCTTCGACCCTCCAAATCTGCAATTCGACCTCTGCCTTGCGGATTTCTTGCAAATGAATTTGTTTGCCATGTTTTATACATGAAGAAAATATCTCATCAAATCAAATTTAATTTCAAATTTATTTGATAACCCACTTTCATAATGTTTCTGCACTTTGACATTTGATCTTTTAATACAATGCTTCTCCTTTGGCTTTTCTGAGTTTTTGGACTGATAACTTTGCTGTCTTTTGCAGGGATCCGGCACTTGGCTTAGGAAAAGATCAGAGGCTTGCACTGAAGCTTCTTATGATGAAATAAATACAATTATTACAAAAATGAAATTAGACAATTTCTAGTTCCAAAACAGAGTTTTGGACTAGAAATGTCTTCAAATTATTTTGATGATAAAAATGTGAAATAGAAAACTTGGAACCACCTCATGGCCTGCGGGCTTTATGACATGTGTGCAAAGAACTTGAAAACCCTAGACTCTAATACTAAATACTTTTTTTAATGAAAACAATCATTAATGACTATGAATGAAATGACGATGAACTTCAGTGATTTTTGAGGAATTTTTAAATAGCCCTGTAGGTACAAGCATGAGGAAACACATGACAACCAGACCCCCCCGTTAGTCAATGGCATGCTCCTAGCGAAATGCAACGAAGTGGAACGAGCGAGACACCTAAGAATGAATATGCAAAAAGCGAAATGATCTCTGACGGAGGGCTGTAAGGACCGACTCTAACAACTCCCATAGTGATGGGATTAAAATTCAGCAAAGAGAACAGCAACAAGGATTTTGATCCTAGTTTGTACAAGAGCATAGTTGGAAGCCTCATGTATTTGACTGCAACTAGGCCGGATATAATGCATGTTGTTAGTTTGATTTCCAAATTCATGGAGAGGCCAAAAGAAGCACATTGGCAAGCAGAAAAAAGGATTCTGAGGTATGTGAAGGGAACCAAAAGGTATGACATTTTATATACTACTTCAGAATGTTCAGATTTAATTGGATACACTGACATTGATTGGGCTGGAAGTGTAGATGATTGGAAAATCACTTCCAGTTATGTTTTTCACATGCGTTCAGGAGATATTTCATGGGCTTCTAAAAAACAGCCTATTGTAGCACTATCTAGAGCAGAGGCAGAATATGTGGCAGCTACAGCAGCAACATGTCAAACAATTTGGATGAGAAGGATGCTAAGTAGTTTATGCCAAGAGAAGGTAAAAGGTACAGTAATTTTTTGTGACAATAGCTCGGCTATTGCATTATCTAAGAATTATGTGTTTCACAAGAGAATGAAACACATTGACACAAAGTTTCACTACATCAGGGAATTGGTAAACAATGGAGAAATTGTTTTAGAACACTGCAAAAATCAGGAGCAGTTTGCAGACATTCTGACCAAGCCATTGGGGCAAAATATTTTTTAGTTTTTGAGGAAATGTCTGTGTATGAATGATAACCTAGTAGTTGAAATTAAGGGGGAGTGTTGAAATATTACTTTCAACTGCTCAGCCCACAAAGAGCCTCTTTCCAAAATTACTTTGACTTCTCTGGCACATGTCGCTTTCCATTTTCTTTCTCCAGGTTCTCTATACTATGGTCGTCTGCTAAATTCAATGAATAGTCAATTTTGTTTGAAGACCCTTACATTCCTTCATAGTTTACAAAAATGGTTGAACAGTCTTTGTCCTGTGTGTTTTGAAAAAGAGAGTTTTCTATTTGAAGAACAGAGAATTTTGATAACAATAGTCTTTTGATTTAAGTGTGTATGCAAGCATTTTTATGTAAAGACCTGTGGTCCCCACATTCTTTATGGAATTGCAATCGCAAGTTTTTTTTGGATCAAGTGTCTTCTTGATGTTGGAGGTTTTGATGTGATCATCAAAATCGGAAGTTGCAAGAGTTACCTCTGCTTCTTTGTTATGTCTGATTGACATGTTTCGATGCGATGCGTTCATCGCAATCACAATAATATTTATTGACCTTCACTTTAAGTGAAGGACCGTGGGAGGTGTGGTCCCACATACCATGCGGCACCACTGTATTGCATCGCAAAAGTTTTTTTTGTATTGGCCTGATTGTTTTGTGAAGTTCCGAACCCGATAGAGTTATAGGGCGGAGTTGATAAATGGATTTCGTGTTACATTGGAGACCCGTACCCAAAGAGCTCTAGCGGACATGATATGAAGTTATAGGATGGATTAGATAATCCATTGAGCGCACAATTCATGACGTCAGCAACCCCATTTTTGTTATGCAAAAATTCTCATTGTATTTTGGTCCATAGTGTTTGAAGTCCAAGCAGAGTATTATTTTTTAAATGTTTGTTTATATATCGCGCGATGAATGACTTTGAAGTTTTATATGTTTTATTATAAACATATGTTATATAAACATATGTGCAATATTATAATGTGTGGGCCCCAACAGTTTTAATAGTTTTGTTTTATTAGCATATGTTGCGACATATTATTAAGTTTAAATAGTTGTTTTGTTTTATTAAAAGGTGTTGTGGTATATAAAGTGAAAAAAGGCCTGAAGGCTATCGTAATAGATAGTGTAATGTTTTTGTATGCACAGCAGTGTGACACACAGTAGTGTTGTATTTTGTTTTAGAACAATGTGACAGAGTGTTAGTTTTGCACTGCGTTTTCAGCAGTCAAACTTATTTTGTAATCCCTCTGTTGAGGAAGCATTGTAACATTTTTTTTAAATGAATAGAAGTTTTTCATAGTGTTGAAACTCTGTCCCTGTGAAAGCAAAAGTTTTATAATTCTCTGTGTTAAAGAGGAGAGTATTATTCTCTCTATTATGTTCTAGAATTCTCAGAAATTGCAACAACTTAGTCGGTCCAATAAAAGGGACTCCGCTAGTAGCACCCCAGTCTAGAATTTAACTTTGATGAATGAGTGGGGAGTAAGAGACTGTAGAAGGAGAGAGGAGATTCAAAACCATGGTTTTTGTGAAAGCCCAGAACTTGAAATGATGTTGGTTTTGTTGTTCTTGACATAATATGTTGTATTATGGTTAATGCCCATGAAATCCAGCGACCCTTTCATGCGATTCGACTCTTCTGACAAGAATAAAGGTAGTCAATTGCCAAATCTCTCTCTCATCGACTCCGGATAGTCTCCGAAGAATAGCGGATCCATGAACCTACAATCAATTATATATGAATTGTTACGAGTATACGAATTGTTACGAGTATTAGATGTAATGATGGATAATAAAGGTTTAATGTGATCTCATGTACCATTCCAACAGGAATCTTGCGCTCTCTGTGCAGTTGTGATATCATGAGGGGAATATCACATTGGCTCGTACCATTTCAAAAATCAAAGGCGCTCTCTGAATAGCTGCTATATCGTCAGGGGAATCTGACATTGGCTTGTACCATATCATAAATCAAAGGCAACATAAATGATTACCTGTTTTCACCATTTTTTATAGATGAAAATACAGTTATCTAAAACTGGACCCATTCATTGTCTTTCTTAAATTTTAAGTAAATTAATCCTTATACGAGTAAGGATTTGTATATCAAGCCCTTTCAAACATATGAGAGGAAGTTAGGTTACAAATTACTTGTCCGAAAGAGTTATGTCTACTTTCCGAAATCTGAGAGGAGTCTTGTTTGAAAGAGTTGTTTGCAAAAAATACAAGAATATGCAAATGCAAGTATCATCTCCTAAATAATAACCAGCTACTTATAGTTACAATCCACTTGTTCGTATTTGACAAACACTTGAATATTATATCTGTAGAATCTTTGGAATGTGTCAACCATGGAAAGAAGGTAAAAAATAAATCAAGTGGAGGGGTAGATGATCGAAACTCATGGAGCACCAGAGTGCCAGAGACAGCAAGAGTATATTTGAGAAAAATTGAGATGACGTTGGTTTTGTTATTCTTGACATAATATGTTGTATGATCATCCTCTTGATAATATGTTGTATGATGTTGTATGTTCTTGTTCTTAAGATATTTTATGAGATATCTCATAGTCTCTAGGTTGACACGTACTATTCATTTTTTTTTTTTTTTTATTCTTTTCCACATATGCATTATTCATTTCTTAATTCTCTTCCACATATGCACTATTCATCTCCTTCACATTGTAGCTATGGTCTAGTTTTTATTATTTGTCTTAAAAAAAAATTGTTTGTTGGTAATTGATAGAATGTAGTTTCTAGAAGGTTGATGCTTGAATGATTCAACATTAATGTACTATGGATGCCATTTCTATTTTTATTGATGTACAAATATGTAGATTTTCATATATTTTACAACCAATTTGGCATTTTAGATATTTTTTATGAATATAAATTAAATATAATTTTTGTCTTTACACACACACACATAGAGTCATGGGGATTTAGGAAAATGATGCTCTTGACAATCTCACTCTCAAAGACTCTCTCACTCCTCCAACCTTGGATGTGCCCTTTATTATGTGGTTTTTATATTTCATATTAGAAATATTAACTATTTAATGTATTATAATAGTTATAATATTGTATGTGGATTTTTATAACAAGTCTCTCTTTTCTGCATTGCTTCACCCTCAAAATAAGATTAGAGCCTTAATTGAGTAAGAAATATGTTGTATCCTTGATCCAAAATATAGCACTTTGATTAAAAAAATGATTTTCTATTGTGCTTAACAAGGAATTAAATTGAAAAAGGTGGTTAGGAGGATATACTCTTGAAATTTGTCATAGTTGATTGTTATAAATTTACATTCAAATCTTATTCAATTTTTTTGATAATATCTTCTCAATGTTTTTCTTGTATAAACAAATTCTTCTTGATGCATAGTGCATGAGTGTCTAAGAGACATGATTATCACAAAATCACCATGAACTTGCTCTCATATGGAGCAATGCACTGTTTACATATGGTGAGAAAGTACAAATAATCAATAGAGTAATCAATAAGCACATCAATGTATTTCCTACCATGCATCATGTGTGAGCTGAAAGTGAGGTCCATGTATAAGTTCACCCATGAGGATTCCCTCATAAAAATCTGCAAGAAGAAGGGGTACATATACTCCTTGGAACACTCCATCAATAAGAACACTCTCCCATGTGACAGTGCTATAGGCCTTAGAAATAAGGCTCCATGACTCCTCTCTTTGACATTCCATATGCCAAAGTCATCCACCATCATGCTGTTATGTGAGAAGATATCCTTCCTACACGTAAGTCTCTCATGATCCTTCAATGCTGAAGGGTAGCCTCCTTGCACCATGAATGTGCTTTCTTCTCTTTAAAAGTATCATGAAAATTATGGGAAGAATTTTTCCCATACTCTCCCAAGTGCAACCATAGCAACAACAACCTTTGTTGCTGCCTCATCTCTCCCTCATACAAGCCATAAAGTAGGGTCATGAAGGTTAACTTGTATGATGCCCCATACCAAAAAATATTCTGCCTCTCTATCATATGGGTGCCATGCCATCCAATTGATTTTTCTCTCCATACAAAGCTTTCTTTGAACCAAAACACATCAGCAATACATGGAAGCAAGATACAATAAAAAATAGCTGCTAAATGACAACTGGAGAGTGAATCATGGTCCCTCTCATGGAACCAGTGCACTGCATCCTTGGCCTGCATCAAAATAAAAAATAACAAGTGCTTTGCTAGCCACTTGCTTGTTGCCATAGTAATCTCATAAGATGAAGACATGAAATTACAATATGGTGTCATTGGTGCACACCAAGAGACATATGGTTTCCCCCACAGCTCATCAAAAATATAGCCAAGATCAATGCTACAAGTAGTTGCAAGTACATCATCATATAATATGCAAGAAGAAATATTTCTTCTTGTTACATCATGCTGCTCAAATAAAGGAAAGAAGTACAATACAAAACATGAAATGATACCTCCTCCATTATGTACTTGAGGTCTTGAGCTGAAATGGCTCAACTGGAAATTCTCCCTCACTCCCAATGAGTAGGAAGGTAGCTGTGACATCCTCTCTATAAACATCCGGCCTATGCATCTCTCCATATGCTGATATATCTCATGTTGGATGCCATCCCAAGTGAACTCCTCCATCAACTATAAATATGCATCAAAGTGCATAGAAGAGAAGTCCTCATGTGCTGCATGTAGCAGCTTCTCCTTGAGACTAGAAGATCTAGTCAAGAAGATCCTGCCATAGGAATATATGACCACATCATCCACCATGTATCTATCATCTACATCCAGGTCATCAAGAATCATGCTTGCACCAAGATCCTAGAGTACTCTACAAAAAGATGAGATCTCCAATAAGGATCAATCCTCCTTAGTGATAACGCTGGTGATCTAGCATGTGAAGCTCCACTCATGCTGCCTCATACTACTTTGACATCCCCCATGCCAAATTTCTCCTCCAAACTATTCACTTCTACAAATCCCAAGAGTGGTGAACCCAAATACAAGATATCTCTCATCAAATGAAGATCAGGTGGCCTCCCCGGTGGAATGCATCCATGAAGTGAGACATCAATGTCAAGAGTAGACTGCATAGGTGATTGGGCAATCTTGCCCCTGCTTCTATAGTGTAAATTAGTCTACCTCTTCCTTGCATTGGCTCTCTGAAATAGAGAAAGGTGTATGCCTCTCATCAACTGATGCTTCTCTTCCTCCCTTCCTCCTCTTTCCAGCTGCAATGTTGTATAATGCTGTTGCTCACTGATTGTGCTTCGACCTCTATGTATGAGATCCTGGGGAACTTCTTGCAAAGATACAAGAATCCCTCTCATTGGAGCATGTTCTCCTATTACCTCTGAATGAGGCACTTGATGTGCTCTAAATATGATAGTGTTGTTGCCCTCTTCTTCATCAATGTGTGTGGGCAACATCTCAACAATTAGATCCCTTTGTGAGAAAGTGATCCCCATGCCCTTTTGTTCAAGAATATGAACTGGAGTTTTTTCTTCCGGCAATGTGTAATTCAATAAATAAGCTCCTATCATGGTTTTCTGAAATGGAGTTTCCTCCATCACATGCAAGGGTTTTGTTTTCTCAAGTTTTCCTTGCTCATGTGTCTTAGGAAGTTTTTCACCAAACCTCTCCATCAATGTTTTATGAGTCTTGCATAAGAGAAAGTATTGCAATTTTTTAAGGAACAAGATTCAAAAAATCCACCATGCATGAGCCTTACCTCTGAAATGCATCGCTGCAACTCTGATAGCTTCATCTCTCAAAATATGGTGCAGCTGCAAATAGGAGTTTAGCTCCTTCACCCAAGCTCCAACTGAACATGTAGGTGATCTAGAAAAATTAGATAGAAGAAATCTATCTGCATCCTGCTACTTGCTCTTCTCCATATGGATCTTGCAAAACTCCTGGAAATCAGTATGATCTCTGTCTATTCAATTTAATGTCCTAAATTGCTAACATAAATTATCAACTAGGGCTAGTAAACTGACGAAGTGTGATGCACTATATGTGCCTAAGTATCCCTTTTTCTTACTTCGTTGTTTTTAGGTTTTTATTGATGTTTTGGGGTTTTTATGTTTGATTCTTAGTATGCTACTTTATGCTAAAAAGATGAAGTTAGATTTATGTCAACAAGGGAGAAAATGAAATGTTAATAAATGAATTAAAACATAATTTAGTTGCAAGTTCTGTTCCTAATTAGAAAATGATGAAAACAAAGAGTCCTAATCGATGGATACTACAGCTTCTAAATGAACATTCATGAAATGAAAAGTAACTCAAAACACTACAACTTAATCTCATTCATTTAGTTAGAGATTTGTTGGAAGAGCTTGTGAAAAACATTAATTCTAATGCAATGAGGATCTTCTAAAACATAAAAGGAAATGCTGAAACAACTTATAACGTTACAACTAAATCTCATTCAGGAGTTAGAGGTTTATTGGAAGAGCTTTTGAAAGAGATTAATCATAATGTGATAAGGATCTTCTATGAAGAAAAATAATCAATAACTCAAAATATTACAACTTAGTCTCATTCGTGAATTAGAGGTTTATTGGAAAAGCTTTTGAAAGAGACTAACTGCAGTATAATGAGGATCTTCTTTTTAACCAAATCACATAAAATGAAATGCTAATAACTCAGAATATCACAGTTGAATCCCATTCATTTAATAGAGATGTATTGGAAGAGCTTGAGAAAGAGACTAACTGCAATATCATGAGGATCCTTTATCTAAGCAAATGACATGAAAAATAATGCTAAAAGCTATGATTTCAGAAAGCAATCTAAGTAAGGAAATATGACAAAACAGAATTGAAAATAACTTATCTAGAAAACATGTAAAGCCTCCTTGAATAGCAGGGGCCCTCTGCTATCAATTTGGTGAAATTATTCAGCTCCTTAAAGTTGTAATCAAAACAACATCAAAGAACCTCTTTATTGAAAAACTCACAAATCTACATCCCATTCCATCTTAAGCTTTGTTACAAAACACTTTCTATTCCTTTCTCTCCTTCTCCTATTTTTCACTACTTTTTCACTACCCGTGATAGGAGAAAGTTTCTCCTATTTATACAAAATATGAGAAGTTATCTCATTAATGGGAGTCCATGAATCTCTCCCTCTATCTCTAGAGTTAAAATCAAAATAGGAAATGATAAGACACATGTCTTTTTAGAGTTTCAGCACAAATAAGAAATGAGACACATATCTTCTTAGAGTTTCAATACAAAAAGGAAATGAGACACATGTCCTCATGATCCCATGATCTTCTTCACTCAAATTCGAATTTGGTTTTGGGAGGCCACATGAGGGTCTTTTAGAAGCTTCCTTTTGACCTACACATGTCAAAAAACTCATAACACATATATAGATATATGAAACTATATTAATTTTATAGTTTCTAATCATAAATCACTTTAAATACATAAAATAAATAACTTTGGAATACAAGGATCCTAACCCATATATTTATGAAAATGGTTACTTGATGTACGGTTTTAGGTCAGATGGCTATGAAATAAGAGCTGAATGGTTATGGAATAATGGAAATATGTATGAATATGGAAAAAACGTTTGAGACTCAGCAATCTCTAAACCTCTCAGTTTGAGATTCATACTCCCGCAACAAATCACTAAGAGTCATTCTCTTAGGCATTCTTCCTCCTCCCATCCATCTCAGGATAGCTCTGGGCATTTGACTGCACTGTGCATCATGGATTGTAGCTGCATGCTCACACTCACCATGTGAAAATATATATTTAGCTCTAGAATCAACCTCCTTTGGAGATTGCATCTCCAATCTTATTTTCTTCAGCTCTCCTTGAAAACTCTTCATAGATTTTGGAAGAAGCTTTGTAAGATTTTCTTCCTTTCTTCCTACACAAACTGAAGCTTTCTGGATTTTGTCTATCTCTCCTTCTTCTGATATTTGGATCTCATAGGCTATGCCAGAGATCATGCTTTGATACCACTGTAATGTTCCTTTTTCAGGATTGCTCCTAAATCAAGCATCAAAAACGTATTTCCAGCAACAAATGTAATAAAACAGTGAAATGGACTCTTGGATCGCATATATTAGTCAATATAAATTCTAAATCCAATAATAGAGCTGAAAAAAATCAAACTAGGTGGGCTAAACAGACCTCCCACACTAGTGTAGCTAAAAATGGTGAAAAACCCCAAGACTGCAAAATGCCGGAGCAACTTCTCAAGGGACTGCATAGTCTAAGAGAGGTTTTATGCATAAAATTATAGGATAATCATATATTTACTCATATATTGATAAATAATTCTGAAGTACAAATATCTAATCTCGTATACAAAATACAAGATAACCCAGCAAGGGTTTCTTGTCAAACACTCTATATATAAAATGTGATATTCAGAAAATGACTGAATAATCACTGCAACATTGAAGTAAATGAGTGAGAAAGGCTGAAATATTTCTTATCTGATGTAGAATTCTCAAGGGCTTCCTCCCATGAAAGGATGAACCTCTCAATAACAAGGAAACATTGCAACGGAGCCACCAAACCATCCAATGAACACTGCCTCCAAAATAATGCACTCCCTAGCAGAAACAACATTGGGAGGGTACGAGAAATGTGTGGTCTGATACCATAGATGTGAAATATGCTCTATATATCTCCAAATAGATCTCTCAAATGAAGGAAAGCTTCCTCTAATGAGAAACTAGCTCAGAAGCCAGGATTCCAATCCCTTCCACTGTTGCACCCAGCAACACTGCACAATCTCTAGCAAAGTTGTGCTGATGTAGATGGCTAAAGCTTGGCATGAAAACTTGATGTGGAATTATGAATACAAACTCTCCCAATGAGCTCTTATAAGGAAAGAGGTGGCATTCCGAGTCGGGATCACCTAGTGCTAAACAACACTCCAGCTTTACTAAGAAGCAAAGCAGCAACAATTCTTGGCAGCCAAGAATAATAATCTACAACATGATGAATAATGTTGCCATCATCTTCCTTATATAAGAAGTGAGTTTTCTTTCCCTTGGCTCCACTCACTTAGGTTACTTCCAACCCAAGTTACATTTCCCTCCAAACTTGCGTTATCCATCCTAGGATTCCTCCTCCACTAAAACTGCGATGTTGACTTGGTCAAAGAAGCTTCATTTTATCTTTTTTCACACATGGAGGTGTTTTATTAGGCTTGAAACAGTGTCCCCTTTCACAATTGGAGTATTTTATTCCTCCTTAGGAGACTTATGGGCTTTTCTACACATTTATTTACAGACTATAGCTGTTGCTAACTCTAATGTTCCATTTATCTCGGAAGCTAAAATTTTGGAACATTATAGACAATGAAGATGAAAATGCACAAACAGTGAAGAGGCAAATAGTAATTAAAAAACTAATAAAGACACCTCTAACAATGACAACACAGAAAATGGTAAAGGCCATGATGATGTTGGAAACACAAAGGACAGTGATTAAGAAGAAACCATGATAACTGATAGCCCTAATAATGATGACAACAGTGACACTATGAACCAAAAAATCATTGAAGAGGTTGATGACAGTGGTGAAGATCACAATAGTAATGTTAGCATGGAAGAAAATGAAAGTGAGTCTTAAGAAGGCAGTCAAGAACACAGTGCGAGAAGACATCGATGCAGAGATCAATGAGGAAAAGAAAGGTATACTTGAGATCAGTCATGACGAGGGCATTCAATTAGAAAAATTTGAGATTTTCCCTCTCACATATCAAAGAGGAAAGAGGCACGTGTTTTGTAATATTCCCAAAATTTAGACCTCATCTAAATGGAATATTATAGTTTATTTTATCTTTAGATAAATAAATAAATGGGTAGGGAGGCCCATTGACAGGAAGAATAACATTCTTCATGTGAAAAGAGTAAGAATAAGTAGCTAAAAGGATCACATTTAGGTGTGTACAAGGAAGATATCATGTTGATTCAGTCATATTTGACCAAGTCAACACATGTTGTGTAGATACATTGCATCTCCTTGATGAACAACACAGATTTGGTGGAGGAAAACTTGCATGAGCTTGGAGGAAAATGTGGATGGGACCCAATGAGAAGAGGTTCACTTGCTATATATGAAGAGGATGGAGGCCTTTTCCATTCATGTTATGTGATAATATTATTTGGTCTATTTATACTTTTGGCTTCATCTTGTTGTTTAGCAGGGTTGCAGTGTTGTTGAGCACCGGGTGTTCTCGAGCAGGAATCCCACCTCTTCCCTTGAGAGGCCTCTTGGGAGAGTATTGTACTGATTTTTCCACAACTAGGCTTGAGGCCAAGAAGAAATCTTCAGTCACAACATTATTTCTGTAGCAGTTCAGTGCTGTGTTGTAGGGTGTTGCAATGGAAGATTGATCATTCCACTCCCGGGTTTGTTTCTCAGTAGAGGGTACCTTCCTTCTCTTGAGAGATCAGTAAAGGAGATTTTTGAGGTCATTTCACATCTTGGTAGTAGGAAAAAGCACCTATTCTCTCCTACATCACAGTCCCTTGCAAGAACCGCGTCATTTTCCAGAGAGTTGTTGCAATAGGGTTTTAACCCTTGTTTTGGAGCTAGTTTCCTAGGGAAAGGGCAGACCCGTCTCCTGGAAAGCTAGAGGAAGGGATATTTATCCCTATTTGTATTATTCAACTACATTAATTTCAGGTTGCATTGATACTGCATTATTTCTGAGCTGAATAAATCAGATCTTCTCTTTTTGTACATGTGTCTCAAGAAACCCTTGCCGGGTTATCTCTATAATACAATAAGGAGGCCAGATATTTGTTTTCTTAGCATATTGTGCCATCAATCTCTAGATATATATTTCTCTATTTTAATTTTGTAGAAACCCACATGGATTAACGCTGTACACGCTTAATTATTTTCTGCATAATCAAATGTCATGGGATTTGGGTGTTTCTAAGACATTGTAAGGCTGAGAGACCTGTTTAACATATCAAAAAGGATTTCTTTCTGATTCCCTTTTGTATGTGAGGTCCTTAGTCTATATGCTAAGGGATAAAATTTTTATTTCCCCTGGTTATAATGCAATTACCTGGGAATAATGTTTTGGGGTTCTATTTTGTTGCTTTTCCACACTAGGAGACAATTTATAAAGGCATAATTTTGCTGATATGTTTATAATCTGATGAAAGGGTGTTCAAGACACATTTCATCAGATAATTTTCTGCCGTAATTCAATTTTTCTCATGTATTTCTGTAGCTCCACATTTGGAATATCTTAAGATATTCCCAATAGTGTATAAAACCCCTATTTTGGGATATTATTGTGGTATCAAAGCTTCTTTCTTGGCACAACCTGTGGATTTTCAGCCATTATGCCATCTACAGAAGGGGATATGTACATAAAAGAGGAGACTCCATTATGTGGAGGAAGAAAGGAAGATAGGCTTACAAAGCTTCTTCCAAGATCTATACAGAGCTTTGAAGAAGATCTGAAGAAAATAAGGATGGAGATCGAATCTGTAGGAGAGTTTGGATCTAGAGCTACATCTAGATTTTCACATGGTGAGTGTGAGCATGTAGCTACACTCTATGGTCAACAACATAGTAAAATTCCTAGATATATCATGAGATGGATGGAGGGAGGGAGAATGCCTAAGAGGGAAACTCTTAGTGATTTGTTGCAGGAGTTTGAATCTCAAACTGAGAGGTTTAGAGAACATACCACTTTCCAAGAGTTTTGCAAGATCTAGGTGAAGAGAAGCAAGCAGTAGGATATGCGTAGATTCTTTTTTTCTACCTTTGATGGTTCACCTACATGTTCAACTAGGGCTTAGGTGGAAAAACTAGACACCTTTTTGTAGCAGCATCAAATTTATGAAAGTGAAGCCGTCAGAGTAGCAGCGCTACATTTTGGAGGTAAGGCTTATGCATGGTGGATTTTGGAATCTTTTTCTTTGAAAAATGTAAATACTTCCTCTTATGCAAGATTCATTAAAACATTGGTGGGAAGGTTTGATGGGAAACTTCTTGAAACACAAGAGAAACTTGAGAAAACAAAACCCTTGCATGTAATGGAGGAAACTATAGACCTCACTCCACTTTAGAAAACCATGGGAGAAGCTGACATATTTCATCATACATTGTTATAGGCAAGACCTCTATCTCATATTCATACACAAGAGGGCATGGGGATCTCTTTTTCACAAGAGGATCCAATTATTGGAGGGTTGCCCATACACATTGATGAAGATGAGGGCAACAATGCTATCACAACTAGAGCACATCCAATACCTCATGTAGAGGAAGGAGGGGCACATGCTCCAGTAGGAGGGATTCTTGTATCCTTGCAAGAAGCTCCCCAGGATATCATACATAAAGGTCAAAGCACAATCAATGAGTAGCATGATTGTGAAGCATTGCAGATGAAAGGAAAAGGTAGGAAGGAAGGGCAACATCATTTGATGAGAGGCACACACCCTTCTCTATTTTAGAGAGCTAGTGAAAATAGGAGGTAGACTGTACTGCACTGTGAAGGCAAGGGCAAGGTTGCCCAACCATATGTACAGTCCTCTCTTGATATTGATGTCTCACTACATGGAGGCATTCCACCCGAGAGGCCACCAGATCTAGCATTGAAGAAAGACATCTTGTCTTTGGATTCACCACTCTTGGATTTTGGAGAGTTGAAGAATTTGGAGGAGAAATTTGGCATGGGGGATGTCAAAGTAGTAGGAAGCAGCATGAGGAGAGCTTCACATGCCAGATCACCAGCACTGTCTCTGGGGAGGATTGATCCATATTGGAGGTCTCAACTCTTGGTAGAGTACTCCAAGGATCTTGGTGCTTGCATGATTCTTGATGGCCCTAATGGAGATGATAGATATATTATGGATGATATGGTCATCTATTCTTATGGTAGAGTCTTCTTGACTAGAGCTTCTAAGCTCAAGGAGAAGCTGCGACATGCAGCACATGAGGACTTCCTTTCCATGCATTTTGATGCATATCCTTCCTTGGCAGAGGAGTTTATTTGGGAGGGCATTCAGCATGACATATTTCAGCATGTGGAGAGATGCATAGCCCAGATGATGATAGAGATGATGTCACAACCACTTCCCTACTCTTTGGAGGTGAGGGAGAATTTCCGGTTGAGCCATTTCAGCTCAAGATCTCAAGTACATGATGGAGGATGTACAATTTCATTTTATGTTTTGTACTAATTTTCTCTATACGAGCAACATATTGTACCAATGAGAATCATTCCTTCTTACATATTTTATAATAATGTACTTGCATCCTTTTGTAGCATTGATATTGGCTATCTCATTGGTGGTTTGTGGGGGAAGCCACATGAATTATGGTGTGCACCATTGACACCACTTTGTACTTTCATGATGCTATCTTGTAAAATGATTGTGTCAAAAAACAAGTGGATGGAAAAACACTTGTTATTGTTTGGTTTGATGTAGCCAAAGGATGCACTCCACTGGTTTCCTGAGAGGAACTATGATCCACTTTCTGGTTGTCATGTGAAAGCTTTTTTTCAATTGTTTTTTCTTCCATATATTGCTGATGTTTCTATGTTCATGGGAATATTTTTCTGGAGAGTGGGATATGAGATGGAAATGCCCATTGGGATTATGATTCTCCCTATTATTCATGTTGTATGTTTCAGGAGGAACAATGGGAAAACCATGATTTCCACATCACAACTCTTTTCTTCATATGGAGTGAGCCATTTGAAGAACTTGAGTGCTTGGAGGAGGCACTTCATGGATGGATTATTTGATGCGGTAGCTTGGGCCATTCTTGGAGGCCATATTTTTTTAGCCCAAAGACATAAACATCCCCACACTTATCGTAAATGGAGAGAGAAATAAATGAAGGGAGGAAAACTAATCTCTCCATGCAACCCCATTACATTGCACAAACAAGGGGTTGATGATTGTTTCATTTGGATGATAGCACAGGTGATGGAATCACTAATTGGGAATAATATTCCCCATTTTTTTCATCACTCCTACCTTGAGGAGGCCATTGAAGAATAAGGAGATCTCCACTTGCACCCTCCAATTTATCATATTCTTACACACTTGGGAGGATTCATTTCTAAGCTATGGTGGGATCCATTGATGAGGAGGCCACAAGAAGAGGGAGGAAGAGATTTTGATCTACCTTTGCAGTTGCTTGAGGACAAGAAAATTTTTGGAGGGGGGGACTGTAATATTCCCAAAATTTAGACCTCATCTAAATGGAATATTATAGTTGATTTTATCTTTAGATAAATAAATAAATGGGTAGGGAGGCCCATTAACAGGAAGAATACCATTCCTCATGTGAAAAGAGGAAGAATAAGTAGTTAAAAGGAGAAAATTTAGGAGTTTACAAGGAAGATACCATGTTGATCCAGTCATCTTTGACCAAGTCAACACATGTTGTATAGATATTGCATCTCCTTGATGAACAGCGCAGATTTGGTGGAGGAAAACTTGCATGAGCTTGGAGGAAAATGTGGATGGGACCCAATGATAAGAGGTTCAATTTCTATATATGAGGAGGATGGAAGCCTTTTCCATTCATGTTATGCGATACTATTATTTGGCCTGTTTATAATTTTGGCTTCCTCTTGCTTTTTAGCAAGATTGCAGTGCTGTTGAGCATCGGGTGTTCCTGAGCGGGAATCCCACCTCTTCCCTTGAGAGGTCTCTTGGGAGAGTATTTTACTGATTTTTTCCACATCCAAGCTTGAGGCCAAGCATAAATCTTCAGTCAGAACATTATTTCTGTAGCAGTGTAGTGTTGTGTTGCAGGGTGTTGTAGTGTGGAAGATTGATCATTCCACTCCTGGATCTGTTTCTTAGTAGAGGGTGCCTTCCTTCTCTTAAGAGATCAGCAAAGGAGAATTATGAGCTCATTTCACATCTTGGCAGTAGGCCAAAGCGTTTCAGAGAGTTGCTGCAACAGGGTTTTAACCCTTGTTTTGGAGCTAGTTTCCTAGGGAAAGGGCCAACCCTTCTCCCGAAAAGCTAGAGGAAGGGATGCTTATAGCTCTTTGTATTATTCAGCTACATTCATGTTAGGTTGTAGTGAGACTATGTTAATTCTCAGCTGAATAAATCAAATATATTCTTTTTGTACATGTGTCTCAAGAAATCCTTGCCGGGTTATCTCTATAATACAATAAGGAGGCCAAATATTTGTTTTCTTAGCATATTGTGCCATCAATATCTAGATATATGTTTCTCTATTGTAATTTTGTAGAAACCCTCATGGAATAATGTTGTACATGCTTCAATATTTTCTGCATAATCAAATGTCATGGGATTTGGGTGTTTCTAAGACATTGTAAGGTCGAGAGACCTGTTTAACATATCAAAAGGGATTTCTTTCTGATTCAATTTTGTATGTAGGGTCCTTAGTCTATATTCCAAGGGAGAAAACCATTATTTCCCCTGGTTATAATGCAGTTACCTGGGCATAACGTTTTGGGGGTCTATTTTGCTGCTTTTCACCATTAGGAGACAATGTATAAAGGCATAATTTTGCAGATATGTTTATAATATGATGGAAGGGTGTTCAAGACAAATTTCATCAGACAATTTTCTGTAGTACTTAATTTGTGCTCATGTATTGCTCTAGCTCCACATTTGGAATATCTTAAGATATTCCCAATAGTGTAGAAAATCCCTATTTTGGCATATTACATGTTTTTTTCCTCTAAAAGGCAAGGGACCATGCCATCCTCCTTAGGTAAGAAGCTTGAGAAAGTCAAACAAAATATCAAAGAAGAAGAAGGAGAAGATCAGCATGAGGTTGAGAGAGAATTTGAAATCATTCATATTGAGAATGATGAGGAAAATGAGGCAAGGATCACAAACTTGCTCCTCTAGAACATAAATTAACAAATTTAAGACCTCAAAGAAAATCTAGATAGGGCTAAGAGAGTGAATAATTCCCTTGAGATGGAGAACATACAACTAGGGGCACAAAATTCCATTTATGAAGCGAGAGCAATTAGAGCTCAGAAAGAGGCTCAAAGGGCATAGGTAAAAGTAGAGGAATTCATGGGCACCTATGAAGAAAGTGAAGATGAGGAAGGAAAAACTATAAGAAGACGAAGGACCATGGGTTTAAAGAAGGCCTTGGCAAGACAAAGAGAGAAAGAATCCACCTTGGCATAACAGCTCCCTCTAAGTGAGCTGCTTGCCATGGATAAGTTATATGATTGGGACCCATGGCTAGAAAGATAAAACACACACTTGGAGGAAAAATTGGAGAAGGAAAATGGAGACCTTTACCTCCAGAGGAAGATGACAAAACACCATGCACTCCAAAACCAAATTTCAAGGGCCAAGCTCAAAAGAGCCCTTACCAAGGTTCAAGCCCTCAAGCAGGCAAAAGGTCAAAGAAAGCTCAACCTTTTTTTTTATGCTTCCATGCAAGAATACCAAACATAACAAGGAAGACAAATGTGAATTTTGGGAACTTTTTAGGAATTTTGGATTTTTGTTGATTTGGAGGGCTAAGGGGGTAGCACAGATGGCGCTACGCTTTTTCTCAGGGAATATTTAGGAGGAAAGGCTTACATTTTTGGAATCCTTAGCTCAAGTACAACATGTTCACCAATTTTGAGGTCAATTGGAGTTGTTTTTGTCCTCCAAAAGGGTCAAAAACACCCTAATTTCACCTTTCTGCCTAGTTTTCAGGACATGTGCTGCGCCTTTACCAGCCTTGGGATTTTTTCATTTGGAACCGGTTTCATGTGTCCAACTAGAAAATGAATGGTAGTTATAGAAACTAGACTCAACAAGATTTCCAACGAGCCATCACGCAACCCATTTTGACATTAGGAAAGCCTTCAAAACCTTGCTGCAAGTTGACCCAGTTTTCTTGCTCCTGTGCTTCGCCCTTGGCATGGAAATTCATCCTAAAACTCAGTGTTGTGTCCTGATAGAGGAAAAGTCAACAATGTATTCTTGGAAAGTTTTGGGAGGCTTGGCAGATCCCAAATGTCAATTTCTTTGACAAAAATGCCCGAAAAGATATTTTGTATTAGATATTTTGTGCCTTCGGCCTTGCAAGGTCTCAAGGAAAAAAGTGACATTTATGATTAAGTAATAATATTCCAGAGACTTAATTAGGTTTTATTCCTCTAAGGCATGATAAACAGAGCATGGAAGCTTCATTTTATATATTGGAAATTTGCTAAGCATGCTATGATATAGACTTCGAGTTTATTGGTGAAACTGGTTGTTGGTGCCTTGTGATGGTGTTGGATTGTGCTTCTATGGATCAAGCTCACTCTTAGGGTTCATTAAGATTGTTCAAATGGTGATGTATTACATATTTATGTTTGTTTTCTTCAGTTATTCATTGTGTTTATGGTTCAATTATTCATAGAACATAAATAGAGAATGGAATTTATCTTCTTGATACCCTACTTCTGCCTGCTTTCTTGACTTCTATGTTTTCTTCCTCAAATTTTGCTAAAGAAATTTTTAAATTCTTCTTTAGTCTTATTGATATGTTATGTTAGAATGCTATCTGTTTCCAAGTGAGTTTTAGAGAATCCTTCACTGCTTTCTTAGCTTACTTAACTGTTGTTTTTAAGACTTGGTTAGCCTAGTTGATATTGAGGAATCCTTCATTGCTCTTCAAGTTCTATTATGCTATCAGCTTACAAGATTTTTATTTTTTATTGGTTTGTTAAAAGATCCTTTATTTCCCATTTAACTCACTATGTTCACAATTCCATGTTACTTCACTCTCCCTTGACCTAATTAGATCCATTTGATCTTGCCAAATTTCCCTTTGAGCTATCCTTGCTTCATTTTTACACTTTTCAAAGACTTTTGTAGACCCCATAGCCCAATGGATTGATATTCCCCACTCTATTAAACTACTTAAATACTTTCCCAACCAATCAAAACAAACAAACAAACCAAAAACTTAACAACTAGCCTAAAATGAAAACTAAAAAGCAAACAAGTTCATATCCTTTGCACAAAATAGAGAGAGCCCTCTCTGAGTCTAGGAAGGCTAGGTCCTAGGACTCCAAAGACTGGTCTGATGTTACCTCTGTCCATTTTTTCTCACCAATCTAATAAATTACAGGGACCTAACATTTCTGAAACTACTTTTACAAAGAATCGATAAAAAAAAACTAGGAATCACTTAGTATCTTGATGAAAAAATCCACCCTAGCTCTGGGGTGAGACTGGAGGGGAAAACTCTGCCGATCACTTGTGTCAAGAAACAAAAATGAATCAGTGAGACAAAAAATCTTCTAGGATAGAAATCGTTACCAAAATAATAGGCTTACCTAGGTTGTTACATACTTGATGGTCTTACTTAGATCATTTACATCATAAACATGAAGAATGGGTTTACCTCATTTATAAACATGTCAAATGATGATGGAATCTGAATGGTGTGAACACCTCGAACTTGATGAATCCCATTTGAAAAAATGGGGTTTACTATTTGTTGAAGACTCGAAAATCACTGCTACAACATTGGGGGATAACCACCTAGTCCGGACCTTAATACAGTTCCTTTTCCATTTATGATAGTGGCTCCGACTGGTTTAACTAGGTCCAGTTACCTTTTCCCTATCGCTATTGGTTTATGATGTTTCCTTAAATACCAATAGACAGTGATATTAGATCAATTCTTCTTGCTGATCAGGCAAGAGAATGACCCTTAAGCTGATTTGGGTTCAGCCAAACCACAACTAAGATTTTGCCTCTTTGAGAAGATGACTTAAAAGAATGTAAATTTAATCTAATTGCAAACTTATTCTATAATGCAAGCAAAAAAGAAACTAATCTAAATCCCATCTCAATCAGGTAGATGAAAATCTAACCCAACTAAGAGCAAGATAATTAAGTGATGAGAATTAAAATCTGTCTGGCTTTTAATTAATGTCAAACTAACGAAGAAATTCAATTAGCTCACATTTGTGAATACCAAAACACATTCTATTGAGACCATTTGACTGAAATAATAAATCAACAATACTCCGGAAGAAATTCACAAAAATGATATCGATTGACAAATCAGTCAAGCCAATAATTAAACAATGATATGTGGAAGAAATTCACAACACATTACTATTTAATAAATCAGTTTTATAAGACAGATTTCTGAGTAATGGCTACTCAGAAATTAGAGTGTAATTCATAAGAGCAGGGATACATAACAATTTGAGACAAATTATCCATATCAACAGAAATGCCAAAAACATGAATAAAATGAAACAACAATTTTATTAACATAAAAATGAAGTTGATATTTGTTACAGAAATGCCAAAAATACTAGTTTATTGAATCTGCTTCTCTGATCCTAGTCTCTAACAGTACTTTACATTATTTGAATTTCTGCTTTCAAGACAAGAGCTGCAGAAATGCAAACTCTGCCCATCCTGCATAATTCGAGATATAAAGAAGAAACCCTCATTAATGTTCAGATCTGAAATTTTCTCTCCTCCCCATCTACAACTCTAAATCCCTATTACAGACATGCTTTTAGAAGTCTGGAATTGCAGAGGAGAGCAGCCCCTTTTACATTTTGCAATCTGCAATTTATAATCTTTCCAAAAGTATTTTTAGAAGAGAGTTTTTTGAAGAAAAATCTGCCCAATCCAATTTTAATTGCTCAAAAATTCCAATCTTTAATTGCTAGATTCTTCTCATTGATTGAAATATTTTTCCTCAATATCCCTTCTATTGTTTTTTCCTGCAAAAAGAAATTAAAATGAATTAAGATGCATGAATCTGCATGAATCTGCAATTAGAAGAGGCTGGGCAAATGAAAATGAAGAAAACAAAACTCAGAAAATTGATTTTATTTTTAGAAATTCGGAGCTTGATCTTCTGCTGATTTTTGACCCAATAAATGATCAAATCTGTTATTGAAACCTCCTCAAAAATGTTCTCCTTGATTTTCTCTTTCCAATGAGCTGTCCTGGGCCTCATTTGGTCAAGTAAAACTCAATCTATGAGTCTCCAAAGTTGATAAGTCAAATCTGAAATAAATCTAGAAATTTTGTTGCAGGGCTAAAAAATCAGAATTTTAATTAAAAATGTAATCTAAAATTAGATTCTAATTATCTAATAGTTAATCCCAATTTAATTGTTAATCGTAATTTAAACTAATTATTTAAATTAATATTAATCTAACTAATTAATATAATCAGCTATACATAAAAAAAATTAATCTAATTAATAATAAATCTAATAAAATTAATTATATTCTACATATTAATTAATTTAATTAATTTAAAATTAATTATTTTAAATATTAAATATTAAATCTACCATTAAATTAAAACTAAACTAACATTCCATTAATATTAAACTAATCACTATACTAACATTAAGATAATATTGAACTAACATATACTAACACTAAACTAATATATATTAACCTACCATAAGAATACTAACTTAACATTATACTAACCTACCTACACTAAAGCTCCACTACCATTCTACTATACTAATATTACATTAATACTATACTAACACTACATTAATATAAAATCGCTCTTGAATCTAGAAATCAAGGAGGTTAATGTTTTTGGGGATTCCCAAGTGATAATCAAAATTATGGTGACAAACTCTTCCCCCCGGGATCTTAGATTGGCAAGGCTGATATCCAGAATCAGGACTTTGGGGAATTTGTTTAAAAAGTTGAGCTACTATCATGTGTTGAGAGAAAACAACAAAGAAGCAGACCTTGAAGCAAATAAAGTTGTCCTCATCTCTACTGGAGCAATAATTCGAGGCGAGGACGAAACATGGGATCCAATTCCATAATCTGCCAGTTTAAATGTTCTACTGATTTCTATTGAATCAGTTTGTTTGTATTTTTAAGCTAGGGGAAATCACAAAAATCGAGTGCATAATTGTAGTCAAAAAGAGCTGGAAGCTGTCCACAAGTCTCATAGCACTATTGGCTATTGATACTTCCTGGGCCCTCCCCCCTCTCATTGTAATCCGAAATCTGGCATTTTGACCCAGCAGTTAATATATCTCATAACCGTTCCTGTAAAAAAAAAACACTGCATTAATATAAAACTAAACTAAAACTAACAAATAACCTACTACTAACTAATATAAAACTAACATTACACCTATAATAAAGTAACGTTAACACTCCTAAGTTATAAGACTTACCATTAACGCTAATAACTCATCATATGGAATGAATGCTATTCAATCGCATCGGGAGATTCGAGAGTCATCGCATCAGGATAATATAAAAGAGTCTAATCACAATCAGGGTTTTTTAAGTCATCGGGATTATTTGAAATGCATCCCATGAATAATTCCGATGCGATGCTAATATTAATACTACACCTACCATTATTCCCTTTATACTCACGTGTGAGTGAGTTAAAAGTAAAACAAAGTAAGGCATGGGTGAGAGCCATCGCAATCGGCAATCGAGAGGGGGAAGGCTATCGGAGTTTTTTAGAAACGCATCCTATGAAAACTTCCGATGCGATGTTGTTTATTTTTTTAAATCTCCGATGCGATATAATTTTTGTTTCTTATTTTTTTGTTTTTTTATAATTTTTTATATTAAATTTTAATGATGTTAAGTTAAATTATGAATTTATCTAAAGTTTATTTTCTCATCTAAACTACAGTTACTTTGATAAGAATGAACTACAGCCACTTCAACATTTTAGATTTTTTTGAGATTAGTAATTTATTTGAAAATTGGAAAATTGGAATAAATAACTGAAATCCCGATGCTTTATGATTTGGCTGTATGAGTAAAAATAAAAATTGTTAGTAATAACTAATCTAGGGGTTAATATTTAAACTAGATGCATTATTAAACTCTGCATTTTTTAACCCAGGCGACATAATTGATTAGACTTCAAAGGAGTTCTATTTACAAACCGTTTGACCAAATGAGACGAAACAAGCGTCAACAGGAAGCTCATAAAAATTCGATTTCAACCAAGCAATCAAAACAAGAATCTAAAGAAAATGAAAAAGTAACAAAATCGTAAGATAATTGACTTAATAAAATCCTAAAAGGTGTTTAGCCAAAAAAATGATAGAAAGGGTCCCCATTATTTGATGTGAACAAGTTAAAAATGGGGGGTTGTTGTACTGTACAACAATTGGCGATTCACAGGAAGAAACAGTTATCTCTCTTTGATATAAATGAAATTTTCCTAAAATTAAAGTAAAAATAATTAAAGAAGAGAAAAATATTTTTGGAATGTTTGACTAGGTTCATTAATCTGAATAAAAGCAATAATCATCTTACTATAATTTTCTTTAAATTCCTCATAAATTAAAATATTTCGTAACTCTATATCAGTCCTTAATTAGTTGTAGAGATAAAGCAGGGGAACTTTACAGCTTAGCTTTTAAAATGTACTCATTTGTCACAGGTAGAGCCACTGCTGCCAGCAAACATCTATAGTCTCGACAGGGTTACCTTTTAATCATGAATGATTCAGAATCCTATCTATTTGAGAATTATTGACCTAGAGATAAATCCATTTATATATGTTTATTTTTTTATTTTTAATTCTTAAAAGTCATTGTCCTGGTTTGGTAGCCAGATAATTGACAATGCCATTCACTTGTTATAATTGAACTGAACAAGCTGGCTCGTGATGATACCCCTTGTCTTACAATTGTTTGCAATTATAAGCCATTACCCTGGTTTGTTTAGCAGTGTTGGTAATGTAAGCCTATTTTTCCCCTATGATCATGGTAAGGAGGCTCGTGATGAGGCCTCTTATATTTTAAGTTTTAAATATATTTTTGGATTACACTCTAGAAAAATAAAACTCTTTTAAATAGGGAGAATCATTAACTCTTTAAGAGTTTACAATGACAATTTCAGAGTTAAAAGTGCTTTGCTATAAAGTGTCTTTACTTGGTTAAAAATAACTTTTCTTGACTGATAATAGAATTTTGAAATATCTTAATAAAATATTGAAATCTCAAAATAATTATAATTTTGATGAAAAGGAAATTTCCGAGATTTCATGATACTTCGTCAACTTCTCTTGTTTTGTAATCTCTTCCTTAAGTATGTCTACCTTTATAATAAGAAAAACAAATTTTGCTAAGAGATTTAAGAAAAAGCTAATAGGAGACTATTAACAATTTTTTCTATGTATGCCAACCATTGTTAAGTAATAAGAAGGCCTTCCATATAAATCATGGCAAAGTCACCGAAATCAAAACTGACAACCAAAAGAAAATAATTCTTAAGTTAAAGTGAGAAAAGAAATCAGCAAACAAAAATAAAAATGAAGCAATTAAAAAGTGGAAAGGAAAATCCAAGTTTTTGAAATACAAACTCTAACAAGAATGTTTATACCAATGTCTCAACAATATGAAGTAAAATAAAATAATCATGTAATCATTCCTTCCTATGTCGAGATCCAGAAAACGTATACCTTGCAGGGTTGTAAGTGTTTTAGGCTGTAGATAGTAGTGATCATAAAATTCAGCCATAATGAAAAATTTCTGTCTGATGTCAATCTTTTTGTTTCAAAGCATTATCTTAATCATTTTCTAATAAAATGAATGCTTTAAAGAAAACAGATTAAAGGTTCAGAAACTTCCTAGTGTAGCTGTTTCGACGAACACTGTCGTTGCTTCTTGAAAATAAAACCAGGAGAAGAGTATAGGGCTTTCCAAAATATGATTTGGTAGATGATTGAAAGCTTTTATGAAGAGCTGTAAAATAGGTTCAAATATCAACATAAAAACAAAAATGAAATTAAAGTAATGAAATGAAAATTAATGAAAGTGGGTGCATGAATCTTACCATTGGATAATTGCACTTGATCTTACCTGAAGCTATCAATTTCTCCAATACTAACTGACTTCTTCTTTTAGTTGACATTAAAAATATGAAGAAGGTAAACTAAACAAAATCCTATAGCCCAAAATCATTATTTATTTTATTTAAACTAAAGCAAGCAGTAAAATGTAAAAATGAAATGCTTTGTGTTCAAGGGAATTGAATTTAAAACAAATGCATCAGAAATGAGATTAAGAATTTGCGGTGATGAATATTCTCAAAATATTATAAGCTCTATACAAATTCCATAATTTTATAAATTGTCCAGAATTAAGACCAAATTTAAGATAATGAAATTTAAAATAGACAAGTCTTGTATTTCATATTTAATTATGGAATTATTTAAAAACTGAAATATATGAGAAAACAAAAGGATTTGAATATGCTGCAAATTTGTCATCAATCACTTTAAATTAACCCAATGCCTTATCGGATGATTCATATTGCATGCGTTGAAGTTTATCGCATCAGGGGTTGCAGTAGCAAATTGCCGATATGAGATCATGCGACAAGAATATATGCGATGAGATGGAGTGATCATACCATCAAAGAAATGTTGTATTTAAGATCGGGAACCTTCATGTCACAAATTGCACATTGCTCATCGCATCTCGCGATTTGTATTTTGAGCATTGGACATTGCGCATCACATCTCGGAATAATGACATAACCATGAAAAATGATGAAGCGATTGCGATATCGGCAATGCGATAGATGATGTGGCTTTCGACATTATGATATGAGCAATGAAAATGCGATGAGCGATATTGATATCGGCATATCGGAATGTTGGAAAATAGTCATGTTGGAAATGCCAATATGATTCTTGCGATAGTAGCGATGAGTAATCGATGATTAATAAAAAGTGATAATGATAAGCAATTGGTGATGAATTATCGCATCGCAACTTTTAAAATGAGCGCAAAAGGATGTGTTCAATTTTCCTCCCAATTTGCGATTTGCGATTGAACTTATCGCATTGGAGGTCTTTTAAAATTAATCCTTGACTAATTTCATAATTTGTGATTGCAATTAGAACTTTATCGCATCGGAGTTTTTTGAATGGAATAATTAACCTTATGCCTAATCCGATATGTGTGTTTGTGATTTGACCTATCGCATCGGAACTTGTGTGATGAAAAACAAACTTTTAAATTTATTCCAATGCGATATGGGATTATTGTTAGCAACTTAATGAAAATCTCTTTCTCTTAAAATTTCCTTTCCAATTGAATACCAATTGGATCATAGAAATCTGGATGGATTTCTATTAAGGATTGGGAAATATTCAAAGAAAGAGATAACAGGCCAGATTGTAGATATGAGCTTTTAGATTCAAAGGCTTGGAAGAAATTGTTAGTGTTATGTGTAAATGTTAAGCTATTGACAATTTTCCATAAAGGAAAAGTTTCCAAATATTTTTCAAATGAATTAATGAAAAATGGATGGAAATCTTTCAAATGAAATGGACAATTATTAATTAAATTGAATTGCTGGCAGATTTCTAAAAATACATTTTCTTGTTGATATTGCCTTTGGGAAGATAGAAGCTTTTGATAAAACATTAGCATTGATTGAAATTGAAATTGAAATAGATTTTGATGCTTTTGATTATAATATAAAACTTCAATTTTCCAACAGGGCAATGTATCAATTGAATGTTTGCTAATAAAGTGCTCAATATGCCAGCGTAATATATCAAAAATCTGAAAAATAAAATCTGAAAATAAATCTGATTTAATACAAAATAAGTGAGGAAACAAAAATAAAATGAAACCACTATATGTACAACTAATGTTACAACACAATTGGGATCGTTTTGAAATAATTTTTTTTTCACAAGGATTGGCCAGAATTATGGAATTTGAGTAATTTCGAATTCCAACTTGTGAATTAGAAAGATATTTATGATTATGAATAGGAATGAAAGCTTGATCATGATATGAATCATAAATTGGAATATTTTCTCGAATAGTGAAATCATGAAGATGATTATCTGCTTTAGAGTGAGGATTAGTTGGAATAATTTCTAAATTGAAATGTTCCTCATTCTTAGATGTTATTTGAATTTTCCCATGATGACCCTCTTTAGAAGAATAGAAATCAACATCCTGAATGTCAGAGTAATTATCATAAATGACTTCACAAGATTCTCTATAATTCCCTTCAATCTTATCCAATATATCCAAACACGGAGGAACAAGAATTTCATTTTCATTAATGGCAAAAGAATGATCATTAATTGCTTCTCTATCTTGATAAAAAATTAATGGTAATTCATTTAGATTAGCCTATGTACTTTCTGAAATATCATTAACACCAAGAGGGGAAAAATTATCATCATTAAAAATATCAGGATAAAGGGAAAAATGTGAATCTGAAATAATGCATTTAAAAATGTTTCTGTTTGAGAATTCTTGTACATTATGCTCATTGTAAATTTCAGATTCTAAATCATTCCTTTGCGTAATCATGCTTTTTTGAAGAATATTTCTTTGCTTCTCTGATTTCAGCATTTGCTCATCATGAAAAGATTTAGAAATTTGTACAGCAGTTTGCATGCTATTATTTACTTTGATTGTTGCTTGCACTTGCTGATTTGCAATCTGATTTTCTGAATTTAATGCATAGAAACTTTCAGATTCCAATGCAGGTCTTTCTAAAAAATTGTTGTTGTTTTCTTGCATTTGATTAGAAATATTTTCCAAGCTTTGTGAAACCTCTTCATCGCAATTTATTTGCACACCCAAATTGGAATTTTCATTTATGTTAAAAGGGGATGGAACAAAGCTTGAGCTAATTTCATATGGATCAGGACTAGGGGGAAGAGAATAATTATGTTCAAACCAATCTAGTGAGTCTTCTTTCATAGGTTCATTTTTGACATTAAATTTTAAACAATTCAAATGAAGTCGAATATTAACATCTCTAATAGACTCATTTTCATTTCGTAGATATTCAATTTCATCACATACCTGTTCGACATCGTATCCGTCAAATTTACAAATGAAAAGTGTAACAAATTGATCCCAACTATGAATTGAGGCAACCGTAAGAGTTCTACACCAGTTTCTGGCTTCTGCCCCAAATGTGAGAGTAAAAATTATGCATAAAATGCCTTCATCAATTCCTTGAAAATCATAATTTGAAACATTTTGAATAAATTGAAAGACATGATTAAAAGAAGAATAGTTTTTCTTACCATTAAATTTTACCTGAGAGAAGAGTCTTACCACTTCGGGTGGAGTATTGGAAGATGCACGTCCATGTATACAACTCCAAATTGGAATTTTTAAAGGAGCCATTGTAATAAAAATGAAATGTTAGAATTCAAAGACTCCAAAGTAAAACAAATATCAGGCCCTCCTTTTAGCGCCAAAAATGTTGAAGCCTCGAAAATCACTGCTACAACATTGGGGGATAACCACCCGGTCCGGACCTTAATACAACTCCTTTTCCGTTTATGATAGTGGCTCCGACTGGTTTAACTAGGTCCAGTTACCTCTTCCCTGTCGCTATTGGTTTATGATTTTTCCTTAAATATCAATAGACAGGGATATCAGATCAATTCTTCTTGCTGATCAGGCAAGAGAATGACCCTTAAGCTGATTTGGGTTCAACCAAACCACAACTAAGATTTTGCCTCTTTGAGAAGAGGACTTAAAAGAATGTAAATTTAATCTAATTGCAAACTTATTCTATAATGCAAGCAAAAAGAAACTAATCTAAATCCTATCTCAATCAGGTAGATGAAAATCTAACCCAATTAAGAGAAAGATAATTAAGTGATGAGAATTAAAATATGTCTGGCTTTTAATTAATGTCAAACTAACGAAGAAATTCAATTAGCTCACATTTGTGAATACCAAAACACATTCTATTGAGACCATTTGACTGAAATAATAAATCAACAACACTCCGGAAGAAATTCACAAAAATGATATCAATTGACAAATCATTCAAGCCAATAATTAAACAATGATATGTGGAAGGAATTCACAACACATTACTATTTAATAAATTGGTTTTATAAGACAGATTTCTGAGTAATGGCTACTCAGAAATCAGAGTGTAATTCATAAGAGCAGGGATACATAACAATTTGAGACAAATTATCCATATCAACAGAAATGTCAAAAACATGAATAAAATGAAACAACAATTTTATTAACATAAAAATGAAGCTGATATTTGTTACAGAAATGCCAAAAATACTAGTTTATTGAATCTGCTTCTCTGATCTTGGTCTCTAACAGTACTTTACATTATTTGAATTTCTTCTTTCAAGACAAGAGCTGCAGAAATGGAAACTCTGCCCATCATGCATAATTCAAGATATAAAGAATAAACCCTCATTAATGTTCAGATCTGAAGTTTTCTCTCCTCCCCATCTACAACTCTAAATCCCTATTACAGAAATGCTTTTAGAAGTCTGGAATTGCAGAGGAGAGCAGCCCCTTTTACATTTTGCAATCTGCAATTTATAATATTTCCAAAAGTATTTTTAGAAGAGAGTTTGTTGAAGAAAAATCTGCCCAATCCAATTTTAATTGCTCAAAAATTCCAATCTTTAATTACTGGAGTCTTCTCATTGATTGAAATCTTTTTCCTCAATATCCCTTCTATTGTTTTTTCCTGCAAAAAGAAATTAAAATGAATTAAGATGCAACAATAAAATCTAAATATTATTTCTAACATTAAAACAAATCCAATCAAATTCTATTTAAATAAATAAAAATGAAATTTGAGCTTCTTATTGATACTCATAACGATCTTAATTAACCAAGGATATATTGATGCATGAATCTGCAATTAGAAGAGGCAGGGCAAATGAAAATGAAGAAAACAAAACTCTGAAAATTGATTTTATTTTTAGAAATTCGGAGCTTGATCTTCTGCCTGATTTTTGACCCAATAAATGATCAAATCTGTTATTGAAACCTCTTCAAAAATGTTCTCCTTGATTTTCTCTTTCCAATGAGCCGTCCTGGGCCTCATTTGGTCAAGTAAAAGTCAATCTATGAGTCTCCAAAGTTGATAAGTCAAATCTGAAATAAATCTGGAAATTCTGTTGCAGGGCTAAAAAATCAGAATTTTAATTAAAAATCTAATCTAAAATTAGATTCTAATTATCTAATAGTTAATCCCAATATAATTGTTAATCATAATTTAAACTAATTATTTAAATTAATATTAATCTAACTAATTAATATAATCAACTATACATAAACAAATTAATCTAATTAATAATAAATCTAATTAAATTAATTATATTCTACATATTAATTAATTTAATTAATTTAAAATTAATTATTTTAAATATTAAATATTAAATCTAGCATTAAATTAAAACTAAACTAACATTCCATTAATATTAAACTAATCACTATACTAACATTAAGATAATATTGAACTAACATATACTAACACTAAACTAATATATATTAACCTACCATAAGAATACTAACTTAACATTATACTAACCTACCTACACTAAAGCTCCACTACCATTCTACTATACTAGTATTACATTAATACTATACTAACACTACATTAATATAAAACTAAACTAAAACTAACAAATAACCTACTACTAACTAATATAAAACTAACATTAAAACTATAATAAACTAACGTTAACACTCCTAAGTTATAAGACTTACCATTAACGCTAATAACTCATCGTATGGAATGAATGCTATTTAATCGCATCGGGAGATTCGAGAGTCATCGCATTGGGATAATATAAAAGAGTCTAATCACAATCGGGGTTTTTTAAGTCATCGGGATTATTTGAAATGCATCCCATGAATAATTCCGATGCGATGCTAATATTAATACTACACCTACCATTATTCCCTTTATACTCACGTGTGAGTGAGTTAAAAGTAAAACAATGTAAGGCATGGGTGAGAGCCATCGCAATCGGCAATCGGGAGGGTGAAGGCTATCGGAGTTTTTTAGAAACGCATCCTATGAAAACTTCCGATGCGATATAATTTTTGTTTTTTGTTTTTTTGTTTTTTTATAATTTTTTATATTAAATTTTAATGACGTTAAGTTAAATTATGAATTTATCTAAAGTTTATTTTCTCATCTAAACTACAGCTACTTTGATAAAAATGAACTACAGCCACTTCGACATTTTAGATTTTTTCGAGATTAGTAATTTATTTGAAAATTGGAAAATTGGAATAAATGACTGAAATCCCGATGCTTTATGATTTGGCTGTATGAGTAAAAATAAAAATTGTTAGTAATAATTAATCTAGGGGTTAATATTTAAACTAGATGCATTATTAAACTCCACATTTTTTAACCCAGGCGACATAATTGATTAGACTTCAAAGGAGTTTTACTTACAAACCGTTTGACCAAATGAGACGAAACAAGCGTCAACAGGAAGCTTATAAAAATTTGATTTCAACCAAGAAATCAAAACAAGAATATAAAGAAAATGAAAAATTAACAAAATCGTAAGATAATTGACTTAATAAAATCCTTAAAGGTGTTTAGCCAAAAAATTTATAGAAAGGGTCCCCATTATTTGATGTGAACAAGTTAAAAATGGGGGGTTGTTGTACCGTACAACACTATTATGGGGTCGCTAAAAAGGAGTGGTCAACGTCTGGCTCTACTTGGGGACACGTTGTTTCATTGAAGAAATGTGAGAATCCAGAATCTACATCCATGCAACACACAAAATTACATAAGTAGCGTCCATCCAAATATCATCATATAAAATTAAGCACATGAAAATATAAGCTCTTCATTTATTGACTATTATACCAACATGAAATGTAATTCTACTCTAACTACAAAACAAAATGTTGAAAGGAAAAACTGTAATGTTAGAGATACAATACAAAGGATGCATCTTCGCATCAAATGTGTTCAATATAGTGCACACTAAGCATTTTCCTACTTTTAGGCAAGTCTGTGGGCTATTTATATAATGTGCCATGTCCAATATTGCATACAATAGGTCCTTGTCTTATCTGAAAATCGAGTTTCTTGCAGCCATCGGATGAATCAAACTATTTCCTTATTCTTTTTATTTTTCACTTTAGGCTTTTCTTCCTCGTAGACTGTATTGTTGATTATGTGGAACAATGTGCTTGAGAACTTTTGGATGAAGTACGTAAGATAATTGTGACATGCCTCTCTTCATCCTACATCTTTTCTAGATCATTTTCCATTTCTTCATTAATGTGACCAACCACTTTCTTAGGGCATTCACAACAAGATGAGACCTGCTTTAATTGATTGGGAGAGTTATGATGTACTGAAATCTCCTTGGTTTTCTGCCATCTATCATCTAGATCAGGCTAAAACTTTTGTACATGTGATTTCCTTTCTTCTAACTTCCTATGCATGTAACTCATTTCTCTGCCATGCCTTACTATTAATTTCGCTTGATTGAGCTCAATTTTCATGAATATGTCTTGCAAAGTGATATGATTTTCCTTTATAGTTTTCATTTCTCAAGTGTTCTTTGCTTCCATTTCAATCATATGTTTCATAATAATGGACGTCTGATTAGAATGATTAAATTCTCTTACCTTTAATCTATTTTCAATGGTATCCATTTCTTCCATATTTATAACACTTGGTGCTTGTTTTTGTTAGCCATCAGTATT